>JARQOC010000011.1:147458364-147677168 GCA_033576535.1 Allobates femoralis
ACATGGAACTAGCCAGATATCCCTCCAGGAAAGGACCTAGCCCTGGGGTGGCTCCTTGCAGAAACCACCATAACCACCATATTAAGTGGCCCTTTCAGTCAATATCCAACTCTTTACGAGTTTAACTTCCCTGGCGGTATGATTATGTCAGGAATTTTGTACTAAAAGCGGTACCATATTTTTGGTAAAAATTTCTTTTATGGACAGAAATTTTATACTTTTTTATTATGGGCTGAAATTTTATCCTTTTTTATTTCCCGCCCAGTTCCGCCTCCAATGAGCCACTGCCCGACTGGGTAGGGGCCCCTCAAGCATCAGTAGGGGGCCCCGGTGACCCTGTGACAGAGGAGAGAAGGGTAACTGAGGGAAGCATCCTGCTTCCCTTGGGTGTTCCCGCCCCTCCTCTCGTCTGCAGCCCAGGCTCTAACCCTAACCCTACTCCTAACCCTACCCCTAGTCCTAACCCTAGCCCTAACCCTACACCTAACCCTAACCCTAGCCCTAACCCTGAACATACCCCTAACCCCAGGGCCATACCGTACATTGGACACAGCGTCCCCCCGTCATGGCGCCGACGGCTCAGGTCAGGTAAGACCCGCCGAGCGGCGCTGCTCATTTTCCCCCCTGGTCCTCAAGCTCCTCAGCACAAGGGGCGGCATTGCGGGGATCCACCAGCACCTTCCCCCCCGGTCACCAGTGAAAGCACAAGGGGCGGCGGTGCGGGGATCCACCAGCACCCCCCCCGGTCATCAGCTGCTGCTGCTCAGGCGGCAGTGGGGCTTGGTGCACCCCTGTCTAACCCTAACCGTACACCTAACCCTAACCCTGCACCTAATCCTAGCCCTACACCTAACCCTACACCTAACCCTAGCCCTACACCTAACCCTAGCCCTAACCCTAGCCCTACACCTAACCCTTACTCTAACCCCGAACTAACTGCTATTGTCATGAACAACACCACTGCCCCAGCCTCTTGGGCCGTGGCTCCGAGGGGGGGTGGGGGAGGGGGGCTTGTTATCGGCAATGCAGTCGCACCCAAAACCCCCCCCCCCGTCCTCAAAGTGAGCGGCCGCGGCTCGAGCTGGAAAGGGGGCGGGACCTATCGGCAGCGGCGCCAGTTCTCACAGTGAGCGGCTCTGGCTGGAGAGGGGGCGGGAGCTATCGGCAGCGGCGCCGGTTCTCACAGTGAACGGCTTCGGCTGGAGAGGGGGCGGGACCTATCGGCAGCGGCTCCGGTTGGGCGCTATTGGCAGTGCGGCCGCGGCTCCGGGGGGGAAGAAGGGGGAAGCTGTCAGCAGTGCCGATAGCACCCCCCCGGTCCTGACAGTGAGCGGCAGAACTTCCCGCGGGTAAACCCGAGTGTGACTCGGGGTTACCGCTTCTGACAGTGAAAGGTAACCCGAGTCACACTCGGGAATACCGCTAGGAAGGTTAAAGATATGACAAGGGAATTACCAAAGCCAGGTATCCATCCACAGACAGCTGTTTCGGGGTTTAGCCCATCATCAGTGTGGAGTAAGATTCTGGCAAGGTGGGAGTGTGGCACCCCAAGGGTTAATGTGCCACAGAAACATCAACATGGGTTTATTCCCCAGACAATATTACACTAGAAAGTGGGAGGAGCTTAGGTAGCACCTGCAAGAGTGGGAGGAGCTAATGTTGTTTACCTCAGAGCAGGAGTGACAGTTAGTGAGTTGAGTTTAGTCTGCAGTTGGAATGAGTGAGAAGGAAGAAGAAGGAGTCGAGTTGGTGTGAAGGTCCTGAGAGGTCTGAGGGAAGGAGTCAGAGAAACAGAGGAACACACCCGGGACAAGAAGTTACCCTGAACTCATCCCGGAGAGGCGCTTAGGATGGATACCGGATCCGATGCTGTGCCTGAGACAGACAGGACAGTGAATACCGGAATAGTGAAGGTCCACCATCTTCACTGTACCATAGAAAAGCAACACGGAGGGGTCAGTGACACAGAGGACTCAAGTTGCCTAGCAGATTGGTACCCATGAGGGGAGACAGGGCCAGCAGTTCAGCTAAAAGCGGCAGCAGGGCCACACACAAAGCGCAGAAGTAGGAAGCCAAGGACCCGGTCAGGGTGGGAGCAACCCGGCCCCGGTACAGACTCCGTGGACAGTACTCTGCTTTACCATCTGCACAGTAAAGACTTGGAAAACGACAACAAACGTGAGTGTGTGTGATCCTTGTGCTGAAACCCTACTTTCCCTCATAAACTGCCATTGCCTCCACTCTCATCATCTCTACTACTACCCCTACTTTCCTGTAACATCTATAACAACCATCACAGACTTTAATTACCACTGCCCCGGGGAACCAGGCTCTACCTGCGGGGAGCCGTTCCATCTACAGCTGCCAAACATCATCCCCAGAGGTTCTGCAGCAGCGGTGGTCACCCTGACCACAACCCGTGGGTGGCGTCACGACAAACCTAATCCCTTGTAAATACACCCCATTTACTTGTGTGAACCCGAGACACGGTCCGGACCAGGACCGTCGTGACATCCCCCAGCAGTACCCCGGTCCAGTACCGAGTACCCCGTCCCAGTCAGCTCCACAGGAACAATGCCTGGTAGACCAACATCACAAAGCATTCACTGATCTCATGGAGACCAGTCGAGGAAAACACTGCCAGCAAAAGCGCTCAAACACAGTGACATCCTAGGTGACTACAATCTCCTCTCCTACTTCGCTGTCTCCATAAGGTTGATAGCAAGTTCCCAGCCCTTGTCTTAGCCCACTCACACAGCCAGATCAGAATATCCCACACACTACACTGATGAGGGGCAGGTACCCCGAAATGCAGCGTCTGTAGTTTGGGGTTCTGATCTGGCACAAATCCCTTTGTCATACTAAAAGCTTGTTGGAAAGCGATTATGACTTTGAGGAAGCTGCTTAAATGTGGCACTGGAGTTTCTCTACTTCCTTAGTGAAATGCAAATTTGCATATATCTGAGAGGAGAGAGGTGGCTACAATCTCCTCAATTACTTCGCTGACTCCATAAGGTTGATAGCGAGTTCCCAGACCTTGTCTTAGCCCACTCACATGGCCAGATCAGAATATCCCACACACTACACTGATGAGGGGCAGGTACCCCAAAACGCAGCGTCTGTAGTTTGGGGTTCTGATCTGGCACAAATCCCTTTGTCATATTAAAAGCTTGTTGGAAAGTGATTATGATTTTGAGGAAGCTGCTTAAATGTGACACTGGAGTTTCTCCACTTCCTTAGTGAAGTGCAAATTTGCATATATCTGAGAGGAGGGAGGTGGTTACAATCTCCTCACCTACTTTGCTGTCTCCATAAGGTTGATAGCAAGTTCCCAGACCTTGTCTTAGCCCACTCACACAGCCAGATCAGAATATCCCACACACTACACTGATGAGGGGCAGGTACCCCGAAACGCAGCGTCTGTAGTTTGGGGTTCTGATTTGGCACAAATCCCTTTGTCATATTAAAAGCTTGTTGGAAAGTGATTATGACTTTGAGGAAGCTGCTTAAATGTGGCACTAGAGTTTCTCCACTTCCTTAGCGAAGTGCAAATTTGTAAAATCTGTGCTTATATGTGTTTCTGCTTTTGCCAGTCGGCTGCAGTCCACCTATATTGCTTGCTGCGCATGGCATTGAGAGTCCTACTTTTCCATGAGACTTTAGGTGCTGTTTAACTAGGGATCTATGGGTTTCATTTTGGTGTAAATTTGAATTCCTTCTTCCTTAGGCTGCCTTCACATTAGCGTTTGCCGCCGCAGCGTATGATGCGCATGCGTATCCGCAAGGCAATATGCATGTATACGCAGTCAAACGCACGTTTTTATATATGCAAGTGCATCCAAAATCCTATTAAAAAAACGCAGCGTTTCCTTGTGTATTCATGCGTTTATGCATCCGCATGCGTTTATTCTCCGCATGCGTACGACAAAACTTTAGGAAGTATCCGCCTTCCTGCTTCATAGGAACTCCCATTTAGGAGTGACTAAAGGCAAATGCATAATACACCCAGCCCACTAGCACACTTCCTCCCTGACAGGGGAGAGGCATGGGTGGAGAGTGGGCGTCTACCTTTAAACCTTTTCTGGGCATGCGCACTATGCTGTCTGCATGCGTCCCAAAACAAGTCATACGCAATGTGTTGCTTAGCCTTGCGTATCCATAGACAGCAATGCTAATAATATCCGCAGGTGTCCGCATGCGGATGGTTGCGGATTTTTCATACTCCAAAAAATGCAACATGTTGCGTCCAGAGGCGGAGGATTTTCAAGAAACTCGTACGCATACGTGGCCATACGCAGCAATACGCACCAGACGCAGCAACTTGCGGACGATAGCGGACTCCATGTTAAATATAGGTTGCAAATCCGCATGCGGATTGTTTAATTATTATCTGCAACGAACGCTGCGGCGGCAAACGCTAATGTGAAGGCAGCCTTAGAACACTGGGCAAAACAGATAACTAATTGACTTCCACTGCCAGTCATTAGCTTAGCTGTCCTGGTACATACAAGTGCATCTCAATAAATTAAAATATCATCAAAAAGTTAATTTATTTCAGTAATTCAATACATAAAGTAAAAAAACATATCTTAGGCCCGTTTCACACTGGTGTCTTTGAAAAAATGCGGCAGATGCGGTAGAATTACTGCATCAGCCGCATCTTCCGCCTCACGGCCACACGTGTGCCACCGATCCGGCAAGCCCCATGCATTGTCTATGGGGATTGTGGTTGGGTGTGGCAAGTGCAGTTTTGTGGGTTGCAACAGATGCGGCAGTTGCGGCCGCAAAAAAAAAAACACTGCTGACTACGGCAAAACCTCACTTGTTATGTTTATTTCTTATAACACTGAATAAAAGACCATAAAAACGTGTAAAACGTTATTTCTAAAAAACAATTTGATTAATGTTACAATTAATTAAACAAAGCACATCTTCATATAATTGCCTTAGTAGTCCTCATTAGGGGTCCCAGTCTTGGGTGGGTTTATTTCCCTTCAAGGTATCTGTAGTGTCCTGAAAGGATACAGTGTGTTAGTATCTCTGCTTGTTCCTCTGGGTAATCTATGGTGCTTTATTTGTTAATATTATCTTACCTATTGTTTTTTTTTGTTACCAGATAGCTTCTGGGTTTTTGATTGGTGTTTGACTATCTTGTAGCTGTTGAGGATTTGAGATGTCTTTATTTAATGCTCAGTTTAATTTATCACTATAACAACAGTTATTATAAATTCTCTAATATTTGTGGCTACCTTTGGTGATGGGTAAGGTGGTAATTTTGTTGGGTATCGGTTTCGTCTGTGTTAGCGGAGTCTTAAGTTCCTCCTATTATAAATAAATGGTCTGACTATTTGCAATATAAAGCTGATCCTAATTGTCAGTTTTAAGGAACAATAACTGATGTCTCCTTCAGACGAGAGGGCTGTCTTCTTTTTCAATATTGGAGGGGTTATTTTCTTATCTGTGGGATATAAATCTCAAGTTTATTTTCTTCTTGTAATATAGGCCCTTGTGGTTCTTATGGTATTACTCTGTGGTGTGGTAAAAGGATGACTCTATATGTGTCGTCAATCTATGTACTTAGAGGTACTCAAGTAAATCTATGTACCCGGTAATATTCCACAGTACTGTGGTTTTGTCTTCAAAGATGTAGATCGTTATTTTCAATTAAGTGTGACAACCTATGTATAGCTGTGGTAGGGGTTGTATATCCATTAAGTACCCCTATTATCTGTTTGTATTTCTAATTGTATATCTGTGACCTATAGCTTCCTCTGTGATCTGTGACTTATAGTTACCCCTGTGACTGGTTAAGGGCAACTAATGGTGTGTCTATGAATCTACTTTTCCTTGTAATCTGTTTAGGTGTGTCTCTGACTGATTTTCCATGATCCCTGTGTTCTGGTGTGTGCTGTCAGATCATAGGTCCTCTGCGGTTACTGTTGTATGATGTATACAATAATCTGTGTCCTAATATGCTCTTTAAATTAAAAAAGGTCCCATATACTAGTAATATGTGACCGCTGTGTTTTCAAGTGTATAGTGTGAGGTGTCTTTAAAAGCTGAGGTATCTTGTTGTCTAATAGTGATCTATTGGTTTCAGCTGCACTGTTCAGCGATGGCATTGTTATCTATCATATGGTTACCATTCTCTTAATGTTGCCCAGTTAAGATAAATAAGCTTTCAGTTTACTCCTACAGTTACCATATAACGTCTGCCTCTTACCTCCTTCTTCGGTTGCGCCCGTGTTGTGTGGGTGGATGGTTTCCCTCCCTTCTTTGGTGCCCTGTCTCCTTACTGTGACGCGGTGGGATGCTCACCGTGCCCATCAGCGTTGTACTTCCTGGTCTCGTCACTAACTACGTCGGCATGACGCGTCAGGGTAGGCAGTATTTAGGCTGAGCAAGGGAATAGCAACAAAGGGGGTATACAACAGTGTTCCTCTCTTACTGCGTCACTTCACTAATGCATTTCTAGGGCTTCGGGCCCTCTCCATCAGAGTGTTTGGCAGTGGTTGGAGTGTCCCTCTTCTTATAGGGGGCAATTACTGATGATTGGAGGATCGTGCTGTGATCATAACCAAACTTTTTAGTATATTGATATAACAGGGAAGATCTTACACTGTAATCCCCCCAGGGCTTTCTAGCACCTACAGTTACAACTAAAACTTAACTCTGACCAGTCCTAGGACTAGACAAAGTTCCCTCAATTGACTAGCTCCAGTGTTTAACAATTAATCATCCAGAACTAAACAGTTGAAAAAGATCCCTCTGTTTGTAATGACTAATAATATATGTTTCCCTTTATGTATTGAATTACTGAAATAAATTAACTTTTTGATGATATTCTAATTTACTGAGATGCACTTGTACTTCTGTGTTGTGTTCTAGTGTTTTATCATGATTTATCCCATTCCTTTACCTTGGCTGAACATGTGACTACGTGCTGGCATCATGATTTTGTCCCTGATGTAACCTCCTATCTTTGGCCCTGCTTTTCAATCTTGCTTGCCACTGGATCAGGTTAGAGATGAGCACATTTTGCCTGAATATGTTTCCCAATTTCAAAATTGAAATAAACATTGCAGATTCGGTTTGCATTCAGAAAACCGAGATTTTTTTTAATAAAGCTCAGTAAAAATGTTTGAAATTTAAAATGGCCCTAAAACGTTCCCTGTTTGTTTGGGGCAAAAAAGTTCGCTGAAAGGCCCGTTGGCCAGGAATAACACATAACAATACATTTATCATATCTACCGGCTTTTAGAGCTTTAAATGAATTTGTTTAAGCTTCCTGAAATTTGCAGGTATTTTGACACCTGCAGGGTGAGAATTTTGGAAAGAGTGCTAGATATGGCAGCAGCTGTGAAGTCCAGGAAGCTTATAATGTACTTAAATATCTGTTTAAGAGAATTTAATATTTTTGGGAGAATTTGTTTAGAGTTGTTTTTATAATAATACTAATAATAATAATAATTATTATTATTATTATTATTATTTTTAACTATAATTTTTTTGCAGAGCCAACCTTTATTATTGCAGAGAGTTATCAGCATGTTAGGCCATCTCTTTTATAGTTATGTGATAGTAATTCATATAAAAAAAACATATGGCCATTATATGCTCTTATTGGTCTGTTCACACTCTTGAAACACCATACTATGGATATTGCCTCTTGAAAATGTGTGATCACTATATCATTTTATTCCATAGATTTACAATATATATTTTGTCATGTGCACAAATGTGTTATATGTATAATTCAGATTGAAATTGTCCTTGGTTTGCTGACCAATAACCTTATTCAGCATTCCAGACGAATTGGTGAATGATTGGTGACCTGAATATACCTATTTGTTTTCATTATTTCGCCTCCAAATATGTCAAGCTTCAATATTTACTGTTCCTAACTGCAAACTTTTGACATGGGGAATTGGATTTGTGAGTGATGTTACTTCTGCAGACCAGCCCATGGAAGGGTTAATGAGGAGCTAGGCAACGAGATTGTGCAAACAATTATATCCTGTAGTGATTGTTTGTGTCTGACAAGATACAAAGCAACCAGGCATCGACTCAGAGATCCATGTGTATCACCCGTATATCACCCCTGTCAGAACCCTTCAACTGGGAGAATGCCATGTGGGGACCCCTATCCCCTCCAAGCAACTATCCAATACAACATGAACCAGCATGAACCACTTCCTTCTTGAGTATTGATTAGATTCGGTTTGCAGATACCATTGCCCGGGAGTGTTTGTATGGGCCTAAGGTCAATCACTTCCATGACCAGTGTACCAGAGGCAAGGTGGTGGAATTCTTGCAGGATAGGTGGTTGGCCTCCAAGTGGAACAAGGTACTGGGAATTGGTGCTTCGTCAAACAGTCAACCCAACTGTGTGACTATATTCCCAGAAGACTACACACCATCTTTTTCACAGAGGTGGTCACCTTCATGAAGATAATAGGCAGTACGATGGGGTTTACGGTTGGAATAAGTCAGGTTGTCACCGCCAATGATTTCGAGAAGTGGCAGGAGGAGGCTGACTGGGAGAGAATGTGTCATCAAGTGGAGGACAGGCCTCTTTTGGTTAGCCAGCCAGCTGCACCCAAACCCAAAAGGCCTAATGGTGTTCCTGTTTATCTCAGGGTCCCTTTACACGCCACCACCGCAAGGTAGCAACTGCCTGGCACTGGGGATAATTGTACCTGTTGCCATGAAATTGCTACGAAATGGCGGTGTGTAAATAGGGCAGTTCCTCCCGGTGTCCTGCAGTTGACTCAGATACCTGTTGCTGAGCTGTGCTCAAAAACCCAAGGCAACACAAAGGCACAATTGCCATGGTAGTGGCGTATAAACGGGGCACAGGCATGGATGTTGCGTCACCTAGTGAACTCCCAGGGGCGTGCCACAGCGTCATGGATACCACGCCCCCTCAGCGATCATTGGTGGGGGCTACTGTGTTACGATTGGCTGTCCCTGCACAGGGCGCCATATTTAATGAGCTGACCATTCACACTACACAATTGCAATGGCGTCATGTATTAGTCAGCCTTCCTGCGCAGGCTGGCCAACCATGATGTTATTGCGTTGCCCAATCAGCCTATTAGCGTCACAGAATACACAACTCTGTCACGCCTATGTACTTGCGGCACGAAATATGTACGCCCATATTCCTTTGTGGTAGCGGCGTGTAAAACAGGGAAGGTATTCAACAGGAAGTAAGCCGCAGGATCTGTTGTAACTTCCGGGGAACAAAGATACCTTCAGTTGACAACGCAATGGCGGCGTCTATATGCGGCATCAGTGATCGGTATCCACCGTTAAAAGCGTGCACGTGCGGTGAATACCTGTTGCTAGGCACAGTGGCGGCGTGTAAAGGTACCTTTAGAGGAAGTGGTTTCCCCCTAGATCCTCCATCATCTTCTTAAGCAGTGGCCATGGTGGAGTGTGCAGGTGGTAGCAGAGGATGGCCCTGCAGGAGTAACCCCTGTGAACCCTCACAGACTATCCGGCAGCCGAGTACCATCAACAATGGCAACCTTCAGCTGGGGCAATGCTAAGAATGCTGGCAGACAGTATTAACGCCAAGCACAGTGGACTTTCCTAAAAAAAAGGGTATCTTGTTTAGTCAATGACTCTTCCTTTTTTGGCAATTTGTGCAGAGAAGGACTTTTTTTTTTTTTCTTTTTTTTTTAAAGATATATTTATTAATCAACAGGGAAACAACAAAAGTAAGTTGAGATGAAAGAATTTCAGCATACACATAAATTATAAATATAATGAATGCATAGTATACAAATTCTGAGAAGAAATAAATAATATAAGAGAAAAACAATCAAGACAAAAGACATAAGTAAAATAAATAAAATAACCAAATATTTACAACTGACACAACAATTATAAGTATCCAAAAAAATAAAAAAATAAATAGCACTTAGCAAACTAAGTACAATCAAAATAATAAAAGGAGAAATTCAGGCTAAATTAGGGCAGATGAAATGTAAAAGTCGGTATATGCATTCGAACCCAACTCGCCCATTTCGTCATGTACCTCAATCTAGCATGCATACCCTCTCTAAGAGCAAACGTGAATTCAAATGAGTTGTCCTTTATGGCTAGAACACGATCACTCCTCCACCTAGAGGCGATACAATGTTTAGCTACTAATAGGATATGTAAGGCCAAGAATCTTTTACATTTTGGGAGATCACATATCCCAATCGACAATACAGCAGAGTCAAAAGTTAAGACCATGTCTAAGTCTAAAACTAAATTGATCAGGGACTGGACGTCTAACCAAAAGGAACGTAACTTTGAGCATGACCAAAAAATGTGACGGACAGATCCCACTAGTCCACATTTTCTCCAACATAAATTAGGAACAGAAGGGTTTATCTTATGCAATTTTAAAGGTGTAAAACACCACTTTTTACATACTTTATATTGAGTTTCCTGAAGTTTTGAGCAGGGGACAGAGCAGTAAAGATTTTTTAAAATGATGGGCAACTGGTTATACAAAGTATGATTATCGATGTCAAGTTGGTGATCCCATACTGTATAGAATCTAGAATTATTAAAAGTCACATCCTTATTAAAAGTTTTATATATATTATTAGTTTTCCACACAAGCTGGCTTAGAGTGTAACAAAGTAGGAGGTCAATATTGTTAGGTAGTGTAAAGTCTAGACGTGGGTTGTTTAAAGTCTCATGCAAGGCAGCATGGTGTTGCTCCTTTGTGCAACAATCCCAAGATGGTGCCTCTTCTAGCACCAGACCTCAATCACTTTAAAGCTCAAGAGATGTTTAAGGGAGATTTTAAGGTACCTGGATTTCAGAGCTGCTGGCACATCTGTAGGTTGTGAACTCTTCCAAAGGTAACCACATGCAGGTCTCCCAATACCTGGAATTTTGAAGAAGCTTTAAAGTTCTCTTAAATGGATTTTTAAAGGAGATTGTAAGTTTCCTTTAGTTTTAGAGCTGCTGGTACATCTGGAGATTGTGAACTCTTCTCAAAGTTCACAACCTGCAGGTGTCCCAACACCTGGAATCTCAAGGAAGCTTAAAAACTCTCCTTAAGGGTCACTTAAATTCACCAGGTTGAAAGCTACTGATGGACCCAATGGCTGTGAATTCAGGAAACTTTAAGGTTACCAGAGTTATCAGCCACTGGGTCTTTTGGCAGTGACTTTGCTGAAAACCTTAAAGGGATGTTTGAGGGACATTTTAAGGTCCCGAAGAGTTACCAAACAAATGCCAAATTTTTCCAATTTTCAGAAAAGTGTTCGAGAATATAATCCCAAATCGAAAAGGACAATTTTGCTCATCACTACTCCAAATTTCAATGTAATTTTGGGTTGGTGTCTCAATATGGTTTAATTAAACGTTTTGTTATTTAGAGTGTTTAAAGGAAAGGAAATTTTTACTCCGACATATTTAGTTTGATGTGCAACATATGTTAGTTATACTCTTATGAATAAACAACTTGATATCACTACAGTTGAAAAATTCTTACTCAGAAAATATATCATATTAATTACCCATTATGGTAAACATTGTAAAGAAAAAGAAAATTCCAGAAATGCACTTTTTGGTTAATGGTCCTCTCTACAAAAATGTTGTGATGAGTTATTAAAACATTGCTTTTAATCCAAAATAGCTGAAAATTACAGCTCATCACGCAAAAAAAGCAAACCATTGCTGTCATGCTGGGTGTGGGGAGACGCCCAGCACTGGACGACGATGGGGGGAAGGAGTCCCTGATGCTAAGGGCAAAAAGGGGGGATGGTGACCCCTAGAAAAACTAGCACTGACACCTGACTCCCCTAATGTCCCGCAACCCGGATACATATTCCATGACTGTCCCTGAACTACCACTACACAGGGATCAGAGCGGGTGATCACTAGTCAGCCCAGATAGCAACTAAAGAAACACACAAACAAAGAGGGAAGAGATACACTTAGCTTGAGCAGATCCAAGCAGCAAACCAACAGACTCCAGGAAACACTGCTTTGAGCTAGGATGCAACCAGGAACACCTTAACAGCTATCACCAGCAGTACATCCTGGGAGTCAAGGGGAATATATAGGCAGCTCAAAGTAAGGAATCAGCTGGATCCTAATGACCTCCAGCTTTAACTAAGAGGGGAATGCCTCTTAAAGCGACAGACATTTTCTTAGGATTTTGACTGTTTAGCCAAACGCTGGGACCTTCTGCGAGTGGCCTCTACAGTCTCTCATCCGTGCCTCCTAACACACCCGTGACAATTGCATAGTTCAAACATCAGAAAAATAAATAGTTATAGGTCTTCGAAATAGTAAGAGACCAAACTTTATTTATCACTATAATTGTACTGACCTGAAGAATTGTTGTAGTATCTCATAGCTACTACAAAACAAAAGCTGTTAAAAATAAACACAAACACAATAGAAAAATTGCAATTATGTCCCACCACGTCATTCCACTTAGAATTGTTTTCCTTTATCAGCTCATTGTATGAAAACTGAATTTTGTCATTCAAAATTGAAATTCATTCCACAAAAATCAAGTCCAATTATGTCTATGTCAATAGAAAATTAAAGTTATGGATGGTGGAAAAACAAAAGCTTAAAAATGAAATCTATCCTGTTCTGGAAGAGACTTAGGGAGTTGTCCATGTTCAGAAAAACATGTCTGTTTTCTTCCAGAAACAGGGCCACACCTGTAAATGAGTTAAACAGACTAGGTATTCTAGAAAAGCAAAGAAACATCCTGGAGGAACTAAAACATCAAACATCTCTATACACCGAGAAAAATGCTTTAAAATATTCATAATGGCCCATGTATGTGGATAATGATGCAAAAGAGAAAGGTGAACATTAAAAATGTTTTCAAGAAATAATTGAGATTCTGTGAGTGCATGTTGCACACTTCTAATGCACTCTTTAGGGATTTTACTAATGGCAGCAAATGAAAATCAATTATCTCTGACAAGTCTGATATAATGTTATTTGTGCTGGAAAAATTGGTCATCAGGTGGGATTACTGAAATACTCATGAGTTTTTACTAGAAAGAGTGAGTGCTGGGTTTTAGGATGCAGGAAATACCGTACATTTTAATCTCATAAAGACAGTTTCTATGTTCCTAGTGGTTCTAGTTAGAGTGGAATATTTAAATATATTATGCAATTTGAAATAATGAAAAAAGTGATTTCTGAAAATATTAAACCTATGAAAAATTGTGCTTTTTGCCTTAATTTTTAATGTATTCCTTACAAGAGATGATCAAACCTTTTGAAATTTGAACTTGAAAGATTCAGTGTATTTTTCTCCAGAAATCACACGAAATTACAGGTGCCATAATTACCATGATTAGGTATGCATAACAACCTATTTCAATCTGTTTAATGCAAACACAGCTTTAGCCAGTAGCATAACTTAAAGCTCATGGGCCCTGATGTGAAATCTCCAACGGTGCCCCCAATTATTACATATCTTTAATAGTAATACTCTTTTTCTATAGGCCAAAGGGTTCTTTGGGACCCCCTAAGCTCCAGGACCTGAGGGCAATTACAATCCCTGTAATTATGCACCTGGTTTTAGTAATGTCAAAGTTACCACACCATAGAAACAGATGGTAACCCAATAGTATCCAACAGCCCATTTAAAGGCCACATTATACACACAGATATCTGTTCAGATATTGGTCACAGATCTCTGGATGCAGTGAAATCATGGACACATTGTTCCATTTTGTGGCTGTGTACAATGGAACAATGTGTCCATGATTTCACTGCCACCAGAGATCTATGACCAATATCTGAACATCTGTGTGTGTAACGTGGCCTTAATAATATATTGCACTGACATGCTTTTATATTTTATTAAAGAATGATCTAAAAGTTATCTCTCTTAGGCGGCCGTCACACGCACAGATATCTTGCCCGATATCGTTTAAGCGATCTCCTTTTTGATCGCTTAAGCGATATCGGGCTTAAAATCGATGCATGTAATCAAGCGATTCACGATGTGAAATCGCTTGATCGTGACATCGCTGATCTGAGGTCCGGTTCTCAGATCTAGCGATGAACGATGCCACGATCTGCTTCATCGTGGTGTATAACACCACGATGAACGATCTCCCAGCAGCAGAGCCTATGCTGGGAGATGGTAACTATGGTACACGTTGGGTAACTAAGCGACGCGCGGCGCCTAGTAACCCGATGTGTACCATAGTTACCAGCGAGATCGCGGCTCCACATCGCTGGTGAGTCTGTCTGTGTGACATCTCACCAGCGATGTGAGCGATATTGTAAGCGATTGCGCGTGCACGTGATCGCTTACAATATCGCTAAAGATATCTGTGCGTGTGACGGCCGCCTAAGGGCCACGTCACACACACAGATATCTGTGCAGATATTGTTCACAGATCTCTGGTTGCAGTGAAATCATGGATACATTGCTCCATTTTGTGGCCATATACAAATGAACAATGTGTCCATGATTTCACTGCAACCAGAGATCTGCGAACAATATCTGCATTATCTGTGTGTGTGACGTGGCCCTATGGCTAGGTTCACATTGCGTTTAACATTGTGTTTGAACGCAATGCATTTTGCAAGCGTTTGATTGTGTTAATGCAGCCATAGACTATTGTAAAACGCAGTCAAATGCATTGCAAACGCAATGCAAAATGTGATTGTGTTTGAAATGCTTCATTTATCCCAAGCGCATAGGGATAAAGTTTCACAGCGCTGTTTTATTGCGATAATGCAGCTGCAAAGCGCATTGCATTCAAACGCAATGCTAAGCACAAGGTGAACCTAGCCTTAGGCTGGCTTCACACTGCGGTCAGGTCCGATCCGGGGCTGTCAGGGGTGAACCTGACAGCCCTGACCGGATCTGGACACAGAACCGGAGGGCAAATATGCCCTCCTGTCCGGTGTGCAGCTGGATCTTGCAGAGCTCAGCTGTCCCCTGCGAAGTGGTGCTGAACCGCATCACAGGGAACAGCTCACTGGTGCTAAAGTTCAGCATAGCTCACGCTGAACTTCAGTCGCAGGTGTCCGACTCCTGGCTGCTCCTGGATCGGGGCAATCTGGCCCCATAGACTCCCATGTTAGGGAGCTCTGGATTGCCCCAGATCCGGGAGGATCCGGGAGAATCCGGGAGGATCCGATTTGGGGAGATTTTTCTCCCCGGACACAAAAATGCAGCATGCTCCGATTTTGTGTTTGGGAGAAAAATCTGATTCCTCCCGGATTCTCCCAGACACATGGAAACCGGATGGCAGAGAGTTGCCATCCGGCTCCATCCGGCCCCATAGGGCTGCATGGGGTAAAAATCGGGCCCCGGATTGGACCTGACCGCAGTGTGAAGCCAGCCTTAGTGATTTGTGATGAGACAAACAACAGAACACTAACTCAGGCTTGAGGCACACTGGACAAGAGACATTCGAGAGACTGGCGTGAGTCTTTTGTATGTCTCTCGCCCATTGTGACTCCAGTCTCAAATTGATGATGGCACTGTTATACGTAACATCATGCTGTTATGACTGAGATGAGTGATATGCCATATATATTCCATAATGCTTTCTACTTTCTCATTGCTAATACATTCCAATTGTGTCCTGAGTTTGACTGTATTACTGCCAGGATGGCTGGAGCCTGTAATTATAATGGTGATTTAGCTGCTCTTCCGGTTCCCAGAATCTTAGCCATGGTATGATTTTTTTTTTCTTTGATAATACCCATTCTATTGTCTTGGCTTCTTTTCATTTTGCCAAAAATATTTTGACAAGATTATAATAAATTTTGACATTATTTTAAACCTTAATTAATCAACACTTGTGAAAAAAGGATGTAATAAGAAATGATAGGTAATGTACATGAATAGAAAACAAAAATAGGCAACAACACCGCAGAATAGGTGTAACATGTGTGGATGTCAAATTAGACTTGAAAAATAGGTGTGCACAAACAGATATGCAGTTAAATGACTATATTAAAAAAAAACAAAACAATTTTTTTTCCCAAAATAGAGCTTCCTTCACAAAAATAACAAGAAGCAAAATGCTAGGTATGTGCACAATCAAAAAGCCAGCACCTGCAACAGAGTGCTGCGTTAATCTGATGTGCATGGATGTAAAATTTGCCTAATAAAACACGTGCAAAAGAAAAAAAATAATTGCTGCACACTCACTTTGTGAGTTTGACAATAACAGGTAAATGACTGGATTTTTATTAAAAAAAATTGGATTTTTTAAAATTCAAAAACTTAGTACAATCACTTGTGAGAAGTAAGTATACAACTAGTGATCATGCTCATCACTATTCATTATTTGATCGAACTTCAGGGTGCTCGGGTACACTTGATACTTGATCGAGTATCGTGGGTGCTCAATAGGGTGACCACAAAAAATCGATGTCAGAATTTTGTCGGTCAGAGAATGTAAACGTTTCTTTGGTAAGTAAATTTACTTACCAAAGAAACGTTTACATTCTTTGACCGATTTAATATAAAAAAAGATTTCCTAAGACAAAATCCAAACACCTGGCCTCAAAATAATGACTTCCAAGAAGGATTGAAAATTGTCAAAACATTAAAAGTAGTTAATGATATGGCTGAGCGGGGTGTTAAATTAATAACCGACTTTAACGACCTTCTGACAAAAGATAAAGAACAAAAGCAATATGTCCTGCAAGTTGTAAGCAAATGCCGAGCATTATATTCTGACGTTTCAAAAACTACTTTAACAAAAGCTCTAGAATAGATTAGATAACTATGTAAAATTATCAACTCATGTAGGTACTACGTCTGTATCTTTTCTGTGTCTGTTTTATATGTATTATATACCTCATTTTTATATTTTAAAATAAAAAATGTCATTAGACTTATCAGTATTACTTGTTTTTTTATTATATTTCTACTTTAAACTCAAAAATATACCAAAAAAACACAATTTATCACCTACCGTATATACTCGTGTATAAGCCGACCCCCCCTACTTTTGCCCCCAAAAGCTGGTAAAAGTTATTTATTCGCGTATAAGCCTAGGGTTTGAAATGCAGCAGTCCCCCATCTTATTATATAGCCTCCCGTCACTGGTATATAGCACCCCTCAGTAATGGTATACATGCCCCTCAGCAGTGGTATTATACAGGCCCCTCAGCAGTGCTATACAGGCCCCTCAGCAGTGGTATACAGGCCCCTCAGCAGTGGTATACAGGCCCCTCAGCAGTGGTATACAGGCCCCTCAGCAGTGGTATACAGGCCCCTGTGCAGTAGTATACAGGCCCCTGTGCAGTGGTATACAGGCCCCTGTGCAGTGGTATACAGGCCCCTGTTCAGTGGTATACAGGCCCCTATGCAGTGGTATACAGGCCCTGTGCAGTGGTATACAGGCCCCTGTGCAGTGGTATACAGGCCCCTGTGCAGTGGTATGCAGGCCCCTGTGCAGTGGTATACAGGCCCCTGTGCTGTAGTATACAGGCCCCTGTGCAGAGGTATACAGGCCCCTGTGCAGTAGTATACAGGCCCCCAGTGGTGGTATACTTGTCCCCAGCAGTAATACACAGCCCCCCTCCTTATTATGTGTCCCCCAGGCTGCGGCACCTGTTAAAATAACAAACGTTTCATACATCACCTTTCCGGCGCTGCTCCTCCGGTCCCGGCTTCTTCCTGCTTGTGACGGCTTCTAGTGCTGTGACTGGGCGCAGGAGATGACGTCATCTGCTGCGCCTAGTCACATGACACCGGCACAAGCAGAAAGAAGCCGGGACTGGAAGAGCTGCGCCGGAAAGGTGATGTATGAAACGTTTGTTATTTTAACAGGTGCCGCAGCCTGGGGGACACATAATAAGGAGGGGGGGCTGTGTATTACTGCTGGGGGCCAGTGTATTGCAACATGCACGGCATCCCCCCGCCGCTGACGGACGGGGGGATGCCGTGCATATTCATTACACTAATGAGGCGGCCCCACGTGACCGCCCGCGGTCACTGCGGCCCCCTCCTGCCTCCTCCAGCCCCCGGTCACAGCCCCCCCCACAGCAAATAGACCGTGACTCGCGTATAAGCTGAGGGAGGCACTTTTCAGCCCAATTTTTGGGCAGAAAAACTCGGCTTATACGCGAGTATATATGGTAATAACAAAATATACGAAGTATGCTCCTAGTGGTACCAGGTCACGTTCTTGGGGCTACAAGCTGTTGTAACTCAGTTTGACTTAAAATAACAATTATGTATAAAATATAAATTTTGAAGAACAACATTAGCTTTCTTTTGAGATATTAAGCGTGTTTTTATTATTTACTGTTCTGGAGTTATGGCTCCATATGTCAGCTTTTTGGCCAAAAATTTGGATTTTTTCAAACTTTGAGCGACTAGCCGCACGGGTTAACGTCGTTTGATCGAGCTCAAATTTTGGCTATCTCAATATCTGGAAAGGGGAATCGTTTTGTGGGGTCCAGACTAACAAGATTCCGACATTTTTTCCCCCCCTATGAGATCCGGTCACTCTAGTGCTCAAGCATCATGCTTGAATCCTCACCCTAAATGTTATGTGGCTGTTAGACAGCCAATCAAAATGCAGGGTTTGTCTGCAATATATGGTAATGTCATAATCATGTTGGCTACTTGCATTACTGTGATTGGTTGGCATTGCATCTTAGGAAAAAATTCAGGGAGAAATGATCTAGGAGGGAGAACTTACATTAGAGCAGGCATATTGTCAGTGTTTAATTGCTATTGCATTAATTGTATACCACTGCTGCACCATTAAAACTAAAGTCTTTTTCAGGGCTAAATACTGTGCTTTCTCTAGTAAAACCGCTGTGAAGGTACCATCACACGTAGCAATATCGCTGCCATAAGGCTGGCATTTTTACCTTGAGCGCGCACGTCCAGGCACTTTTTTGCACATCGCCATCGCCCTGTCACACATCTTGTGTGCGATGTTCGGCGATCCTGCGTTCCGGAAATTGCCTGGCGCAGACCATAAGCAAATTCACATTCCTACCTCACCGCCACCACCTCATCAGCGATGTGGGTCTAGAGTATGAGTGCCGCGAGGAGACAGGCATGCCAGAGTGTTGTACACCGCGCCCCTATTGGCCAACACAACTGCGTCGCCATTGGTCAGCCTTGTCAGGAAGTCTGCCCACTACATGAAGCATTTGCTCTTTATACTATGTCGCTAATGCATGCTCCTGTCATGTGTTGTGGGTGCAAAAAGACACTTTGCCTTAGACAAAATGCCACACAGGATGGCTTGTCTGTAGCACTGTAGAGTACACCATGAATGTCTATATGTGCGTCTATTGTTTACGTAGGTAAGCTCAAAACAGCACTCTGGACATATCTGCATGGATTGTGTGTGGTCCAGGCTGAACTATGTGTGTGGTGCAGACATGTGTGTGTGCTTACTGATGTGGACCTCCATCCTCCACAAACACAATGCAAATGTGCATGTGTTTTTGCACATACCCATGTGTAAATCCATATAATATGGTGAATGAGACATAGTCTGAGCATACAGTGTTGGCCAATGGACTGGACCTGTGTACTGGACATTAGCAGACAATGCTGCTGGGACCCATAACCACCATTGTGGTCTCACATACCTCTCTGCACAGCTTAATGCTATGTGCAACTGCCCTGTATTGAAAAGTAAAGACACAGACACAGGTAGTTCTGATCAGAATTGTTTTTTTTACTTTTGTGCACATTAACATAAAATAATACAATATACTGAACAAAAACAAAAGTGTTTAAAGTGATCCTGAACCCACAAACTGACCCCCCGCATCTTTAGACCTGTCCCTGCACCCCCTCTTATCATTTCTAGCCATCCCTTTTGCAGAAAAAAATCGATTTTGTAAAGTAGAGAAAAGTTTATATTTACCTCGTCCTGTGTGAGTTCTCTGTTTCTGAGGAAGCCGCAATAAGCCCACCTGTCTGCTGCTCCCTTGTAATTATGCACGCCCCTCTCTGCTTGCTATGAGCCTGGCCGCGGCATGAAAGGGGCGGGGCTCCGGTATGATGTGATTTTAGCAGGGAGCAGCAGACAGGCACGCCTATTGCGGCTTCTTCAGAAACAGAGAACTCACACAGGACGAGGTAAGTTTGTGGGTTCAGGATCACTTTAACATCACACACATAGCTGAAAGGTCACCTTAAACAATGTGCATACATCTAACATTAAAATTATTGATAATAATTTTTCCAAATTTAAAATAAATATTTAAAAAAAAAAGGTGAACAAATAACAAAAAGAAAAGAATTAAGGCTGCAGACACACTGCTGACTACACCCTCAACCTGCTGGTGGTGTGTGACAAACCCAGCCACACTACACCTGTCCTTGCTGCCAGGCCACTGCCCCAGGGCCATTGAAGTAAGAGTAGTAGCTGTCCCTGCTGCTCCTGGCATCCTGTGGACTTCGACCCTGGCTCAGCGGCTGGAGTGGCACCAGATCAGGGTCGGTTGCACGCCATGCCCCGGGACGGACATCCCCTGTTGTGGAGTCCACTGAATCCATATAACTTGCCGGCGTGTATAATGCAGTATCCCTACGACACAGGAAGTTATGTAGCACACAGCATGCCAGCACTACTATATCCATAGATTCCAGTTTAATATTCAAAGGCGTATGAAAGATGCGGAATCTATTGGCCATGATCCCGAATGCATTTTCAACCACACGGTGTGCCCGGGATAGCCGGTATTTGAAAATGCGCTGCTGAGAAGTAACAGTTCTCTGGGGATATGGCCGAAGTAGGTAAGCATGAAGTGGAAATGCTTCATCCCCCACAAAAGCAAAGTTGTGATGACCGGTTGTATCATCATTTGAGGGCAAGCTGAGAGCACCTCTCCTCAGCTCTTGGACAAAGGAGCTGTGCCCAAACACACCACCATCTGAGACACGCCCGTTCATGCCAACATCCACATAGAGGAACTCATAGTGAGCATCCACAATGGCCATGAGGATCACACTAAAATAGCCTCTGTAGCTAAAAAAAAAGACCTGCTGTTGGGGAGTTGAGTGATCCTCACATACTTACCATCCAATGCCCCACTAGAGTTTGGAAATTGCCAGCGATCAGCAAAACCACTGGCAACCTGCATCCATTCTGCGGGGTTGGTTGGTAAATGCAAAGAGGCTGGCACCAGCCACCTCAGGATGGCCTCACACATCTCGGGTAAGAGGCGGCTCAGCAGTGGTCGCGACACAGCTACAGAGTATTGCAGGTCCGTCATCGATTGACCTGTTGCCAGTAGGGATGAGCGAGTATACTCGCTACTATTCGGTATTCGCCGAACAGAAGCGGTATTCAGGCTACTCGCTACTCTCCGAGTACTTATGTGTACTCGGGAGTATCGAGTAGTCCTAATACTTTCGCAGTGTATCTATGGATAAACTGCGAAAGTAGCCTAAAAGTGAGTAAAAGTTGTTAAAAAAACAATAAACTTACATACTCACCTGTCCGACACCTGCATCGGGACCGGAAAACCTCACCTCCACTCGCTGGACAAGGACCTTTCACTACCAGCCAATCAGATGGCCGGTAGCAATCTGGCCAATCAGATGGCGCCACGTCACACCACGTGATCGCTAGCGGCCACCTGATTGGCCAATTTGCAAGGTTCTAGATGTACTATCAGGACCTTGCAAACTTGCCAAACAGGTGGTCGTTAGTGATAACGTAGTTGTGACATGGTGCCATCTGATTGGCTGGTAGTGAAAGGTCCATGTCCAATGAGCGGAGGTGAGGTTTTCCTGTCCCGGTGCAGGCGTCGGTCAGGTGAGTATGTAAGTTTATTGTTTTTTAACATCTTTTATTCACTTTTAGGCTACTTTCGCAGTGTATCTATAGATACACTGTGAAAGTATTCGTACTCGCTATACTCGCAACGAGTAGCGAGTACCGCTACCTACTCATTGCGAGTATAGCGAGCACAAATAATAAGGCACTTGCTCATCCCTAGTTGCCAGGAACCACAAAGTTACAGTGAACCGTTCCTCAGGTGGCACAGCTCTACGCATCACAGTATTCTCCTGGACAATCCATGGCCGAATGCCGTCCAATAGGAACTAGAATGAGTCCTCGGACACATGAAGATAGTTCCTGAAATCATGCAGACTCCTGTCCTCCAGCTCATGGAGCAGCCGGATGTGGCACAGGTTGTCACTTTACAAAAGACCACACCGTCTACGAGCCCGCAATCTCTCAGCTCTCTCCTCCAGCCACAAGTCCTCATCCACCAAGGCAAGAGCCACGAGAAGCCTCCGTTCAGTATCCATGATGCGCAGATGAACCAACCCCTGTGGAAATGAAAAAACATAAAGGTAAGTCCTAACTTACATGTCTCAACTCATCTAAAACAATATTGATTTGCCTACATACATGCAACACATACAAGGATCAAATACAAGGTTACAAAGTAGTGGGCTGACCCCTCAGAAATAACCAACAGTCACACAACATACAAGAACATAGTTAAGCCAACAAAAGCACACACAAACAATATGGTCAGAAAACATACAATCCACATAAACTACTGTAAACATGCCAAATGAACATTGACAATAACACCACAAACATATTGTAGACCATCATGTGTGGAAATTACATTACTTCATTCATCATAACACCAATTATGGCCCATACATGTACATTTGTAGGGCACCACAACCAAATACATAATGCTACCACCTTCAACATGCATGGTGTATAAACAGATACATGTCAAGGCAGCATGACACAATGCAAGAGTCACCAAAATCCAAACTACATACCTGTTAATTTTTAACACACTGGTTAATGGTCCTTACACATGCACAACAGTGCAAACACCGTCAAGGTTGCGTATCAACACTACACATCCATTTTGTGATGCCAAGTACGGATACTTTCAGCATGACTGTAAATGTTGGGCACACAACATCATTGCTAATACTACTGTACACATTACACAATATCAATTCCAACATCTAAGCACAATGAGTAGGGGACATGCAGCTTTGTGTAACTATGCATGCACTTGTTTTGAACTATTAAGAGAAGGTCCCACATCTTGAGTGTGGCCTGCACACACCTGGAGGTGTTTGTGTGCTTGTTCAGACAGTATACATGTATATTAAATTTGATGGCTCACTACAAAATACACTCAAGCATCGTAGATGGGACATCTGAACAGCGCAACTTACCCAATGACTGTGGCGAGCTAGCTGGAGCACGCAGTGGCGTGTTTTTTTATATGCAACATAGCCAATCACAGCGCAATGACGTTATCCAATACATGGACCCACCTCGGCGTAGCCACGCCCAAGCCATATGATTTTCTCACTCAGGTGCGTTTTAATTGTGTGCTGCTCCATTTAAAAAGGGCAGTGTTGAAGGCACTTGTGTGTTGTAAAGTCATATGCCACATCTTGGTAGCGTCTCTTCAAGCACACTCTGCTGGTCAGATGGTAGATATAGCGCTGTCCATGCCTTCATCAAGTCCATAGGTCTGTTTTTTTGGCTCCTACCACCACCTACTGGCACATATCAAATGTTGTAGCCAATAATGTTGGGTATGGAGATGTACATGCATGTGGCTTTTTTGGTTTATGGAGGAATGTTCTGGACGTCAATGTCATGTCTGCCATATCATGTGGCTCTCCACATTTGAGCGCCCTCATCTACTGTGTTGGGCTTTGTATACATTATGCTGCAAAGAGCGGCTAAACCTGTACTGCTGCCATACAACAAACTAGAGTGTCATACAACTGTTGTGCTGTTAAGATATAGTGCCTTACATTTATGCGTACCCTAACGAATGTCGAATAGTTGTTTTTGTAGCCATTCATGAGACGACAGGTGTTATTAGTTTATTAGTTTATTCCAGGTTTAGGCTAAGTTTGAACATTTCATTAAGTCATGGTTCAGGGCAATGTTTGGGTCAAATTATGTCATATTAATGACCAGTTGTGATTATGTGGCGATTAATCGGGGGACATTATGTGAATATAGATACATCTATGTGTGGTTTGCGATGTGTTTTGTGCTTATGTTGCAGATGGCAGACAATCAGGATTTTATCTGGGCATTATTGGCTATATACCAGGAGCAAGAATGCCTGTGGCACACACAGTACATTACATGTCTTGCCCTCAGGTAAGTAGGGTAGACATTTTGCACAGTGTTATTTGTTGGCTGCTCTCTGTGACATGTTTGTGTGCATGGTATACAATGTATTGGGAGTGGTGTTGTTGCAGTACATCTGTGACGGCTAATAGCCTCTTTTTGGAACATGGCCATTGATAATTGTTTTGTTTTCACCTTTGTTACCGGATCCACTGGAGCAGGAGCCAACGCTGGAGGAGTCACCCTCTCAGGATCCTCCTCCGACCACATCTGCAGGGGAGGTTGTGCCTGGTGCCAGTTTGGCGGACCAGCACCCTGGTCCCAGCTCAAGTGTCTCTAGAAGACAGGCCCTGACACTGCACAATACTGAGCTGGAAGCGTGGGCTAAGCGGGTGCTGGTCCACACCGAAAATCAGCCAAATACTGGGATTGGGCACCTAGTTAATGAGCGGGTGGTCCAGATGTCAACACAGCAGCGGCAGATTTGTGAGAGAATCATCATTCGTGCCCTGGAGGTGTCCAGGGGCCCCAGACACCCCCATCCCCCAAGTTGCCCAAATGGTAGGGCATATATGACTTGCCCTCCAACCACATCTGAGCCAGTAGATAAGTACACCTATGTGGAGAGACGCTACTAATGATTATATGTTTTGATTTAGGCTCATATTATTTCTGTCGCATTTCAACACACATTATATGTCTTTTAATTTGTGTTGGTATTTAATTAAATTTATTTTGGACCACAATAGAATGTTTTTTTTTCTGTGTCATGTATGTGTACATAAGTATTGTGATGTACAGTAGTTTGAGAGTGAAAGCCTTTGTGTCCCCTGTTTAGGCTACATAACCAAGCAAACATGTTATTGAACATATTTGCACATATGAGGAATCCCTTGCTCACCTAGTTGTCACAATATTGCTTTTGATACAGCAAAAACAAAAAACATGGCTGTTCAATTGTGTAGACGTTACCCACCTAATGTTTGTGGTGTTGACCATACAATGTTAATGAGTAGTGTGTCACACATTTTTTGGTTAGGACGTTGGTATAAATTGGGTGAGTAATGTCGTGTAATGGTCCGAACATTGAAGGTGTTCCTTAAGGCAGCAAATACCTATGTTGTCATCAATTTGGGCACCTTAGCTAAAGATTAGGGATGGGCGAATCTACTCGCTAGGACTCATTACTCGGCGAGTAGTAAGGGACTCGCAGGACTCGGTACTCTGCGAGTTTCCCAGCGATTACTCGCACACTAACGAGTCCAATGCAAGTCAATGGCAATCCTAGTTTTGTCAGAGTTTACCTTTTCTCACTCGCTAGACTCGCTATATCACATCGCTATGTAGCTTGAATCTCCCCAAAATCGTTTAAAGAATCGCACCGCTTCACGGATACCCGCTGTCAGCAGCGAGTCTTAGCGAGTCCACGAATCCGAGTCCTGTATTCTGTATTCGGGACTCGCGAATACAGAATCTGTTATGTTCCGACAAAGCTTCCGAGACAGCCTAGCATGTTAGGTCAGAAAACTTGTGAAGATGGACAAGCATGTTAGCCAATCATATTCAGTAATGTCACAGCCATGTTGGTTGTGGCAGGACTATGATTGGCTGCTGTCCATCGTGATGCCTATGTCATGTATGACAGGCAAGGCTGTATATAAGCCTTGCCACCGCCATTTTGGGCACATTTCTGTGAAGATCTGAGCTAGAGCAGGGTGAGGTAGATTCTGGAGCAGATCATAGGGATTGTCAGTCAATGTAGGGAACCTTAAAAATTCCTTATATTTACCCCAAACAGCTCTTGTGAGAGCTAGCAGGAGGACAGAGGAGTACTGTGTAGAGGACTGTAGGCAGGCAGGGAAGCAGGGAGGTGCAGCCTTACAGTGCTCACAAGACCGACCTCATAGCTTAGCTTACTCACTCAGCTGTCCTAATAGCTGAAGTCAGAGGCTTAGCTGAGGTACTATTTACAATTTTTTTGCAGCTGATAGATTTTGGGTCCTAAAAACCCCTTCAGCTTTATTTTGTCTGTGGCAGATCAGAGCGTTGCTGCACCCCTAGCTGCAAATAGCCCGTACGCCACCTACTTGTGCGACTACTTGTGCGCACTTAATAATTTTTTCAGGGACTAGTGTGCTGCTTCACTGTCAAGTGTTAGCACACACTTAACCCGCCAGTAAGTGACGCCTGCAGCAACACCTAACTCCATCTCGGTGGCTGTGCGCACTTAATAATTTTTTCAGGGACTAGTGTGCTGCTTCACTGCCAAGTGCTAGCACACAGTTAACCCGCCAGTAAGTGATGCCTGCAGCAACACCTAACTCCATCTCGGTGGCTGTGCGCACTTAATAATTTTTTCAGGGACTAGTGTGCTGCTTCACTGCCAAGTGTTAGCACACACTTAACCCGCCAGTAAGTGACGCCTGCAGCAACACCTAACTTCATCTCGGTGGCTGTGCGCACTTAATAATTTTTTCAGGGACTAGTGTGCTGCTTCACTGCCAAGTGTTAGCACACACTTAACCTGCCAGTAAGTGACGCCTGCAGCAACACCTAACTCCATCTCGGTGGCTGTGCGCACTTAATAATTTTTTCAGGGACTAGTGTGCTGCTTCACTGCCAAGTGCTAGCACACACTTAACCCGCCAGTAAGTGACGCCTGCATCAACACCTAACTCCATCTCGGTGGCTGTGCATTTGTCAACAATGTCCCAAAAACACCAAATGCCCAAAAAAGAGTTTGCAAAGGGACAGGGACGAGGTTGTGGCCCTAGCAGTCGTGAACAACAAGGCACTGGTAGAAGTAGACAGACGAGGATTGATCGATCCACCTTTCTGCTGTCTAAATTTCCCAGTACTCAACCTAAACGTGTCTTGAGACCGGAAGAGCAAGACCAAATAACATCTTGGATGGCTGACAAGACCTCAACCACTGGTTCATGCAGCACACAATCATCCTTGACACCATATTCAAGTGCCGCTACTGACAACGCGGGGTCATCTAATCCGCAAAATCTTCCTATTTCCTCAAGCCATTGCCAGACAGAGGAAAATTTTGACCGCGAATTTGGACACTCGGAAGATTTATTTGGTTCTTATCAGCCATTCATACAACCTGACCTTTCTTTGTCACTGCCCGACCAGATACTTGAACAAGACGTACGTTCTATTCATGGACAAAGTTTGGATTCACCTCGTCCTGAAGAACGTCCCTTTCAACAAAGGCATACGCCATCTCAGGAGGTGGAGGATGATGATGATGATGAGACACACATCTCATCTGGCCAGCCTGAACAGTCACGTTATCCAGAAGACTTTGAGGAGGAGGGGGTGGATGATGAGACCACTGATCCAACCTGGACATTTGACATGCATAGCCAACAGAGCAGCCAAGAGGAGGAAAGTGGGTATGTACCACCGCCTAAAGCACCCAGGCTTACTCCTTTATCCCGAATCCAACCTGTGACAACAGTAGCCCAAATTGTGTCAACTGTTGCACAAACTGTACCAACTGTTGCCCAAACTTTAACAACAGTTGGCCAACCTGTGTCTACAGTTTGTGTTGGCCAGACTTATCCTCCAGTTCCTACAACACAACCTAAAGGACGAACATCCATTGTCTGGAAATTTTTTAAAGATAGCCCATCAGTAGCAAATGTTGTTATATGTAACATCTGCTATGCCAGGCTAAGCAGAGGCCAGGGCAAAGCAGACTTGAGCACCAGCAGTATGCGTAAGCACATGACTGTTAAGCACCCAAGTCAGTGGTTGGCCCATCAGGGTTCGACATCAGGGCCTTCTGATCTCAACACCGTTAGGCCACCTCCGATTCGTCCTTCACCATCTACTGTTCATGCAGCAGCTCCTACTCATACGATCTCCTCACAAGCTGCGTTAGACCAGAGATATGACAGTAGTCAAGTGACTTGTGAGTCTGCCCCAAATGTCCAGTTGTCTTTTCCACAGCTGTATGAGAGGCAGCGGAAGTACCAATCCACACACCCTTTTTCTCAACAGTTGACAGCGCAAATTTCTAAGCTGTTAGCTGTAGAAATGCTGCCATTTAGGCTTGTGGCTACTGAGGCTTTTCGGGAGTTGTTGGCTGTAGCAGCACCACGATACTCTGTCCCCAGTCGCTATTTTTTTTCACGTACTGCAGTACCCGCGTTACATCAGCACGTGGTTAACAACTTGAAGCGTGCACTGACAAATGCTGTAAGCGGAAAAGTTCACCTGACAACTGACACCTGGACAAGTAGTTGTGGACAGGGCAGATACATATCACTAACGGCTCACTGGATCAACCTGGTCGAGAGTGTCCCAAAGTCTAATAGTGGAATATCTGCGATCCTACCAACTCCACGAATAGCGGGCACAACATCATTCCGGGTGTCCGCGTCCTCATATACTTCAACAACACAATGTGTGTCTTCTACTTCCTTGACCACTGCTGACTTGTCTGCAACATCACGTCAAAGTTGGGAGCTTTGCAGTACTGCATCAGCAAGGCGACAACAGGCTCTTCTTAAGCTGATCTGTCTAGGTGACACACCTCACACTGCAACCGAGCTGTGTAAAGGTGTTAAGCAACAGACAGATGAGTGGCTGGCCCCACTGTAACTACAAACAGGTCTTGTTGTCAGCGATAACGGACGAAACCTTGTTGCAGCAATAAAGCTCGGTAACCTTCAACACGTGCCTTGCATGGCTCACGTGCTGAACCTTGTAGTTCAGAAATTCTTGAAAAATTACCCAGAGTTATCTGATCTACTAGAGAAGGTGCGTAGAAATTGCGGACATTTCCGACATTCATCCACGGCACTTGCAAGTCTATCTGCCCTTCAACAGCAATTTAATTTGCCCAAACACAGGTTAATTTGCGACATGCCCACACGATGGAATTCTACATTCCATATGTTGGCAAGGTTCAATGAGCAGCAGAGGGCAATAGCGGAATATCAGCTGCAACATGCCCGTCACCCCGGAAGTAATACAAGACACATTGGTACTATGGAGTGGGTCTGAATCGCTGACCTTTGCGAGGTTCTAGAGAACTTCGATTACTGCACAAAACTGGTCAGCGGTGATCAGTCCATTATTAGTCTCACCATCCCTATGCTCTGTTTGCTTAAAGATTCTCTCCTGAATCTTAAAACAGAATCATTGAGGGCACAGCGGAGGGCTATGGAGCCAGATTTTAACATCCACGATCAGAGCCAGCAAAGCCAATTTCAGCCGGCAACATTGGCTGCAGAACAAGACAGTGATGAGGAACATGAAGACGATTTATTTCTCCATGGTACTGATGTGCACCCTGATGGTACTCCCAACCCCAGGTTTATGTCGGTACAGCATGGGTGGACTGAAGAGGAGGAGGCGGAGACTGATTTGAGACCATGATGCCTATTGTTCATCAGTCAGGTGACACAGAAGAGATGAGTCTTTGTAGCCTAGCACACATGTCTGACTTCATGTCTCAATGTCTGTCCCAAGATCGACGCGTCATTAACATCTATGACAGCGACCTCTACTAATTGTCCACATTCCTTGACCCACGCTACAAAGACAAGTTTCAATCGCTGCTGTTGCAGTCACCAAGGGGCTTAACGATGGATTATTTCAAAAGTGTTGTTGTTGACAATTTAATGTCAATTTCACCCTCTGACTCCGCTATACCCCGAACAAGCAGCTCTTTGCCACAGCAGCCTTTGGTTGGGACACAAACAGCCACAATGTCAAGAAGAGGTGGTGGTAAGATCTCCACCAACTGGGCAATGTTCAACAGACCTTCCAATCTGCAACGGATTGTGCCTACGGTCCCCTTGACTAGGAGACAAACATTGTCAAACATGTTGAATGAGTATGTGTGTGACACTACCAGCTTCTTAACCGACCCCTCTGTACCCGTTAATTACTGGGTTTCCAAGCTTCACACTTGGACTGAGCTGTCTTTGTATGCCTTGGAGTTGCTGGCCTGCCCAGCTGCTAGTGTGACATCAGAGCGTGTTTTTAGTGCCGCTGGGGGAATTGTCACTGATAGAAGGTCACGGCTGACTACAGAAAATGCCGACAGACTGACTCTCATTAAGTTTAACAAGGACTGGATATCATCAAAGTTCTTAACCCCTCCAGACGACAGTACCCAAACCTAGAGGGACATAATCAAATTTGATATGTTTGGCTGACTGCGGTTTAAACATTATGTCCTCTTCTGACATGAAGGATAAACAATGTGCCTCTGCTAAGAAGCTTTGATAATTAATGTTCCTGCTACACTTGCTGCATGACAACAAAACTACACAATCAGTTTCAGTAATGTTACTTTACTACTGCATGCACTTGTGATGATTTTTGAACGTTGATTTTTGTCAGACAATCCAATACAGTCTCTTGGCTGAATTTTTCAAGGCAACAAGCCTATGCCTGCATAGTGGGCATTTCTCAAACTGCAATGATTTCCACCGAAGAAAGAGCTGGGCTTTGTAGTCCGCGCTGACCTCAAGAAACTTCCAGTCCAGTAAAGGGTTAATCAGGTTCTGGTTTATTTGCCTACGCGTTTCGTGGCTTTAAATCTGCCACTTCATCAGGGCTATTAATAGAGAGAGACAAGAAAGGTATGAGACTGCGGGCAAAGTCAGCATCACATTGTCCAAGGTGGTAATTTTGTGCCCCCGGGATCTGAGCAGGGCTGCTGGGGTTCTGTTGACTCCCCACACTGCTGGCAGTCGGCAGTAGAGCAAGGTGGATGGCCAGAGGTTGCCGCATCTGGTAGTGAGCAGCTCTGTGGGTAAATATAACAAAAATTTGGTGAATGGGTTGCGTTTGGAAACAAAACCATAGGCCAAACATAAAATGGGCACGCTTTTTTGACTCAGTGTATCTGTGTATTCTGTGTCTTTTCATTGTTGGCCTTAAGATGGAATTGCAGCAAATACATTAAGGACATTTTGGCTCATGCCTCAACCAATATTCTATGTGTGGGTAGTGTTGGTCCACGATTTTTTGGCATTACATTAGAAATTTAAAAATTTGTCTACACTATTACACTGTGCCCTGCCTTAGGCAGGACAGGTATTTAGGCACTTGAAGACATATTAGTGGCCACAACTATTGCTTTGACTTTTTGTTGAAACTTTATGTGGACAAAGCTATAGCCTGACACTGTGAGGCAAGCACATTCTTCAGGGTTGTTTGCCATCAGATGGACACAAAAAGACGCAGTTTTGGTGGCCTTGGTCTCAATGCACACAACCCAGATCTATAGGGCAGATGAGCAAGACAGGAAATGGAGTCCTGCAGCATAGGTGACACATGAGCATTCGGCATTAGTGGCCTACACTCCTTGTTACTGCCATGTATGCTAATCAGGAATGTCTTGGTAAAAAAAACACTCAAAAGCCAAGCCATCTGTTTTGTAACGACTGTAATGGACATAGAGTATGGGGTTGTTTTTGAGCAGCAGGTCACACATCGTTGGTGCCAAACAAGGTGGTATGCACAGATGGACAGTTTTACAGTTATTCCAACGGGGCCGAACAAAAAACCGGGAGCAGCAAGGGCAAACCTCGGGTTTCCTAAAGGACCTTGGACATAAAAGCCTGTTCCACTTAAAATATGGCCCTCTTTAGTTTGATTTTATACAGCATTAATACACTATGTTTTCCGGAGGATTCGTAATGTGGCCATGAGTTAACAACAAAAAAACTAAAATTCACATGTGGGCCCTAATATCTACACCATCACCTTGCAGCCCCAAATATACCCATGGGAAAACTGAACCACACGTATTTGTAGTGATAGAGGGTATGTCCTGAAATGTGTGTGACTGTGTCAACAATCTGGGATGGTGTACAAACAGTTTAGTGCAAAAGGGGTATATCCTTGCAACGTTATTTAGCCGAAAAAAATACCCACAACAAAACGTGTAGGGATGTATGTGGCCCTTATGCAAGTCGAGGACATTTGGAACAGATACAAATGAGGCTTATGACAGGCAAAGCAGACAAGGCCACACACCTAGAGGCCATTGCAGGGAAGAACATGGCTTTGTTCCACAAACATGCCAACAATAATAGCTAATTGTGAGGTCACGGAACATTGTGTCTGCCCACCCTGCAGAACATTGCTTATTTGTCCCAACGTCACAATGTGACTATAAATGTGTATGTCCTGGATCATTGCCAAAGGTAATAGAATTGTGTTGCACCATGGCAGAAACAAACCCCAGTGTGGGTATGTACACCACCACACTCATTATAGAGCTTCATACGTAGACTGTGAGCCCTCGTGGACAGGGTCCTCTCCTCTTGTACCTGTATGACCTGATTGTCTTCATGTACTGTTTTTTGTCGTTAACCCTTATCCTCATGTAAAGTGCCATGGAACCTAATGGCGCTATATAAATAAATAATAATAACAATAATAGTACACAACAGTGCAGTAGACACATACCTTGGCATACGGACCACCGGTTCAAGGAAGGACAACCGGTCGTAGTGGCAATAGATCGGCCCTGGATCAGCTTCCGGTCCCCCCTTCATGATCTTGCGGTGTTGCCTTTTATGCTGATCCCGACAGCTCCTCCACCGTTTGATACTCAGGTCAACTGTGAAATGATTTCAAACCGGGTTTAGACCTCTGTAACATTTGAAACACTAAAAGTATGTGTACAAATCAACAATAACATTTTATTCATGTTGTGTGTGTAATGTGTATACAAGGCACAGTGACACGACAGTGTGGAACATCATCAACAGCATTACGGACATTGAGCTCACGTGGCCACAATCACAAATGGGGCAGGGCACATGTCAACGCATAGAGAATGTAATAGTGCGGGCACCAGACTCCGCTCATTAGTGGTATTTATATACACCCAACCCCCTGGCCTTCAGAGCCAGGAGGACCAGCCCTTAAACTAAGTGTACTATTGTGACCCCACCCAAATATAGGCAACCTTGCGACAGCGCATGATAACACATTGAGGGCCCTGTATACCCTACTATGGGGGCCCTGTATACCCACTGCTGGGGGCCCTGTAAACCCACTGCTGGGGGCCCTGTATACCCACTGGGGGCCCTGTATACCAACTGGGGGCCCTGTATACCAACTGCTGGGGGGCCTGTATACCCACTGCTGGGGGCCCTGTATACCCACTGCTGGGGGCCCTGTATACCCACTAGGGGCCATGTATACCCACTGGGGGCCCTGTATAACCACTGCTGGGGGCCTGTATACCCACGGGGGGCTGTATACCCTAATATGGGGGCCCTGTATACCACTGCTGGGGGCCTGTATACCCAAGGGGGGGGCTGTAGACCCTACTATAGGGGCCCTGTATACCCACTGCTGAGGGCCTGTATACCCACGGGGGGGGGCTGTAGACCCTACTATGGGGGCCCTGTATACCCACTGCTGGGGGCCTGTATACCCACGGGGGGGCTGTATACCCTACTATGGGGGCCCTGTATACCCACTGCTGGGGGCCTGTATACCCACGGGGGGGCTGAAAATCCTACTATGGGGGCCCTGTATACCCACTGGGGGCCCTGTATACCCACTGCTGGGGGGCCTGTATACCCACGGGGGGGCTGTATACCCTAATATCGGGGGCATGTATACACACTGGGGGGCCTGTATACTCTGCAGGTGGAGCTGTATACTCTGCTGGGGGGCTGTCTACCAGTGATAGCCGCTGTATAACAGGATGGCGGTCAATATTGTTTCCCAGTTTTTTGGGGCTAAAGTAGGGGGGTCGGCTTATACACGGGTCGGCTTATACACGACTATATACGGTAAATGCAATATAACGTGTGAACACATTTAACTCACCCATATTGCTCTGTGCATCATGGCCACTGCGATGGAATGCAGGGAACACGACTTGAGCGACCTCCCTCCAGGCTGTAGTCCGCTGGCCGTTATCCCCATAGGCAGGGTCAGTGGGCATCCAAAGCAGGGGCCGAGCCTCCACCAGAGCAATCAACTGCAGGGTGTTGACAGGTGCCATGCTTGCTCTGTGTGTGTGCGCGTCCAGCCGGGCAGCTCGAGTCGGCTTATTTCCTGTTTGCTAATGACATGGGGTTTGCTGGAGAAAATCGCTTGCCTCGCCTCATCGGCGCCAAATAAGACAAACACATGCGAGTTTGGCCTCGGAGACAGCAACAAAATAGAGTTGCGAGTGGGGTTTTCAACACGGCAATGCGAGCGCTTTCCGATACACATCTGCGATTTTTAAATTGCACATTACTCGCTATTACTCGCTTCCCCATTCATTAACATTGAACTCGCTAGACTCGCAACGAGTAGCGAGTCCCAGGCTCGGACTCGCTAGAGTCAAGCGATTCCGAGTAATTTAGGACTCGCCTATCACTACTAAAGATATGATCCCTCAAATAGTTTTACCAGCCATTACCATGTTGTGTTGTGCAAGAGATTTCACCTACATACTCCTGGACATCTGGGTATATAGTAAGGAGGCAAAAGACAGTAGTGGGATTTGCATAATTGGTTTATTTTCCAAAATCCCATTTCAAGTTTTTTTTTTTCTTCTTTTCCATTAGGTTGCCCAAGGTGTGGGTATACTTTATTTTTCTTTGAGATTTTTGAGTTTTGAGTTTGTTGTTACATTTTTGGAATCTTTGTTACCATCTTAGTTGTTTTTTTTTTTTTTTTGGTTTTTGGTAACCATATTTTTCCAGAAATATTTTTGGTTTTTACTAAACCTATTTTTTTGGGCCTAATGTTTTTTTATGAAAAAAGATATAACAAAATGAAGACCAACATGGTCAGAATCTACAAACAACACCCTGGCAACATGCCAAACAAGGAACATACCAGGCCCATGGCCAAAGGGGAAAGAGAAAAAAACATTAGGTGTGGGCCCCAAACCCAGGATGGTCCCCAGTCTGGTCACCAGTGAGACGCTGGATTAGGGCCCACATCCTACTCAAATAGCCCTGCGCCTCACGGTGGACAGCAAGCAGTTCCTCGATGGTTTGTTGCCCTGTTTGGAAAATTGAACACATTAGTACAATGTATTTATGTGCAGACCAATGTTATGTGACTGTGTTAATGAACTTATGATTAAGGTCCTCATCAGCCACTTCCCTTGGTGCTGGGGATGATGAAGTCCCTGCCAAGAATTCCTCAGCTGGTGTGCCATCTGCATTAAGCAAAGGGATACAACAAAAACAAGAAGCCATTAACACTTGCTCCCACAGGGTACATGTTGGAACTCCATAAATTTGAATATGGTGAACACGTATCATCAGGGCCACCTCCACCAGGCTCACATTCACCCTGTTTGCCCAATTCACCAGCAGGGCTGCCACCTGGGCTGGCTACATTGGGTGGAGGGGTGGATACAGGTCATGTTGTCTGCAGCCAATGCTGTGTAGGGTCGGGGTCAGGCGTTGCCCCTCTTGACTAGCTTCATGGTGTTGTCGCCAGCAGGCTGTGCGGCCGTGAGGCTGGGCTGCCACATGCCAAGGGGGGCCTTCGAGGGGCTCCTGAGTCCGAGCTCCCAGCAGGTGAGGACCCTGTCCTTCCGGGGTAAGGTGGTTGTGGGGTCCCAGATGGGGCTTGTGGTGGGGAAGGAAGTCTGGCGGGTGGTAGGCTGGCGGCTGGTGATGGGTGGCCTTCTGATCTCTCTGCATCCTCTGTAAGATTAGACATTGCAATTATGTACACATGTACCCCACCCACAACACCTAGGACCAAAACATGACATTTGTGTGGGTGTCAGTGATGACTGCAGTACACATCTACATGCTTTTTGTTTTGGCCATAGTGATGTGCTGTGTTCGAACTGTGGCCATCTCTACATGGCCATGTGCTTACACAAATTTTTGGGGACATGCAGCACAAACCAAAATTTACTGATGCCCATGACAGACAGTTTGACACACACAATTGGAACATTAATGTTGTGTGTGCATAGCTATGCTGTTGATGATGGGCCTACGTGATGGAATATTGGCCCGCACAAATCATTGTGATAAATGCTAACAACTATACTGACACATCCATATGCATGCAGACTAATGTACAGATGCACATGACCACACAGGGCTAAGGTGGTTTACTGCTCATGTGGCATCATTAACCCAAAACTTGGTAATGGATATCTTGGCATTCCCAACAACATTGTGTGACAGGCTATATGTCACACAGCATGGTAATATTGACTGTATGTGTCATGTTGCTGAAGACATGACGTACATGTTAACTTCAGCCTTACTATCCAGCTATGTGTGTTGATATAGTGGTATGATTAGTGATGGGCGAATCCTAAATTACTCGGAATCGCTTGACTCTAGCGAGTCCGAGCCCAGGACTCGCTACTCGTTGCGAGTCTAGCGAGTCCAATGTTAATGAATGGGGAAGCGAGTAATAGCGAGTAGTGTGAGATTTACAAATCGCAGATGTGTCTCGGAAGCTTCAGCCTGAAGCAATCCTAGTTTTGTCATTTATTTGCATTGGACTCGTTTACTTTGTAAGTAATCGCTGGGAAACTCGCACAGATAACAGAAGAGTCCTGTCTGCTCTGTGCATCTCCAGGGTCCTAGAGCCCGCCTGCTGCCTGATGTAGCAGTGCTGAGATTGTTCTCAGTCTGCTCATTCCCTGTGTACAGACATGAATGTCTGTGCACAGAGATGATGTAGCAGAGCTGAGATTGTTCTCAGTCTGCTCATTCCCTGTGCATAGACATCTATATCTATACACAGGGGATGTAGCAGAGAGGACATCGCGTTTTGGACTGCGTCGGACGGAAGAGGATTTTTTTAATTAAAGATGGAGTCCCTAATGGCTTTTTTTTTATTTCTAATAAAAAAATTTCTCTGTGTTGTGTTTTTTTTAAAACAATTTAATAGAAATTCATGGCGGTCATGTCTAATATTGGCGTGACCGCCATAAATTTCCGGCTTAGGGCCAGCTGATAATACAAAGCTGGCCCTAACTTCTATTACCCAGCGTGCCACCGCCACCAGGGCCGCTGGAAGAGCGGGGTTCAGCGCCAGAGGATGGCGCTTCAATGAACGCGCCATCTTCTGGGGCAGCTGCGGGCTGCAATTTGCAGCGGGGGGTGCACAGAAAGCTTGGGCATCCCTGCGCTGCGGATTCCAGCCCCCAGCTGCTTAGCTGTACCTGGCTAGACATAGAAATTGCGCGGAGCCCCACGCATTTTTTTGACTCCGACTCCGAGACGACTCTGACTCCGACTCCGAGACGACTCCGACTCCGACTCCGAGACGACTCCGACTCCGACTCCGAGATGATTCCGACTCCAAGACGACTCCGACTCCGACTCGACTCCGAGACGACTTCGACTCCGACTCCGAGACGACTCCGACTCCGAGACGACTCCGACTCCGAGACGACTCCGACTCCGAGACGACTCCGACTCCGAGACGACTCCGACTCCGAGACGACTCCGACTCGACTCCGAGACGACTCCGACTCCGACTCGACTCCGAGACGACTCTGACTCCGAGGCGACTCCGACTCTGAGACTCCGACTCTGAGGAGACTCCGACTCCGAGACTCTGACTCTGAGCCTCTGACTCTGAAATTCATTAAATAATAATAAAAAAAATGCGTGGGGCTCCGCGCAATTTCTATGTCTAGCCAGGTACAGCTAAGCAGCTGGGGGCTGGAATCCGCAGCGCAGGGATGCCCAAGCTTTCTGGGCACCCCCCGCTGCAAATTGCAGCCCGCAGCCGCCCCAGAAGATGGCGCTGAACCCGCTCTTCCAGCGGCCCTGGTGGCGGTGGCACGCTGGGTAATAAAGGGGTTAATACCAGCTTTGTTATACAAGCTGGTATTAAGCCCGAGATTCTTAATGTCAGGCCACGTTTGACCCAGCCACTAAGAATCTCCAATAAAGGGTTAAAAAAACACAACACAGAGAAAAAATTTTATTTGAAATAAAAAAAAAAGCCATTAGGGACTCCATCTTTAATTAAAAAAATCCTCTTCCGTCCGACGCAGTCCAAAACGCGATGTCCTCTCTGCTACATCCCCTGTGCATAAATATAGATGTCTATGCACAGGGAATGAGCAGACTGAGAACAATCTCAGCACTGCTACATCATGTCTGTGAGCAGGCGGGCTCTAGGACCCTGGAGCTGCACAGAGAAGACAGCTGGACTCGGCTCGCAATGTAACAGCAGTTACTTTGCGAGTTTCCCTGCTATCACTGGCACAGTAGCCGAGTCTAATGCAAACAATGGCAATCCTAGTTTTGTCAGCGTTTCTGACAAAACTAGGATTGATATTGATTTGCATTGGACTCGTGCGAGTAATCACTGGGAAACTCGCAGAGTACCGAGTCCTGCGAGTCCCTTACTACTCGCCGAGTAACGAGTCCTAGCGAGTAGATTCGCCCATCCCTAGGTATGATTACTATGTTCTAAACAGAAATAGCAATACATAGTAGGGTAGTGTGCAGTTTCCTGTGGCTTTTTGACTAACCAGCAGATGGCGAGGAATGAAGGCACAACATCAGGTGATCAGGGTACCTCTCTGACAGCTTACACTTCCATGTGGTTTTACAGGTTTTTAAGACATTTTAATGAGCTATGTGTGTATCACAAATACTCACCACGCAGCCTCCTAATCCGTGCCCGAATGGTGTCAATGCAGCCTGGACACTTGTATTTGAGGTCTGTCACCTTTTTCTGGATCTGCTGGGAGGTGCGCTCCACACCGAGTCTACTCAGCAGGGCCCTCTTTACTTTACGCAGGATGGCCTGCTTGCGGAGACGTGGGTGCTGGTGGCGCTGGTGGCATCAATAATCCCAGTTGTCCAGGATGTCTATGAGAATGAGCAGCTCTGGCTCGCCCCATGCTGCAGCTCTCTGTCCTGACACCATGGCTACCTCTGCAGGGGAAGGGAAAGTACCTGGAAGGCAGGGCCCAACGTGATACAACGACATGATGTAATTGCACATTCTCGTTACGCAGAGGACACTTGAGGGACTGCTGAAATTTTGGCGCAACAGAGTAGTGTGCATTTCAGGGACGCCATAACGTCACCTCAATACATCATGAACGAACCACAGGGTGACGTGCGTGTGTGGAAACTGGAGAACGTACATGGGTGACAAATTTATTTTGGTGTTACCTGTTTTTCCATTTGTGTCTGGTGAACATTGTTGGTTGTCACATTTCAGTAAACAACATTGACACTTGTATTAGTACACATTTTTCTGTGAATGTTTGCATACACCAATGTATATTTTGGCCGTATTACGAATTTATTGAGGATGTAGAAACATCATACACGCAGTATCACTTTGATGCAGCACTCCATGACACTCGTACTCTGCCTTTCCATACACTTGTGAAGAAGAGGACGAAGATGAGAGTGTTGAAGAACGCAAAGATCATCAAATATGTCACCTTTGCCATGGGCAGCCAACGGGAATGCAGGAGCTGCCACCAATCGCGGCAGACAGGGCGCACCAAACAGAACGCTCAGGCACGCCTCTGGAATTTCTTCCAGATTGTCTGAGCTCACTTTATACATCACTATCGCCCTGTCACACGCCAGGATGCGCAGAAATCGCCTGGTGGAAATCACCTGATTTCCAAGCAGAGCAGGGCAGTCAGGCGACACATCACCGGCGATTTCTCGACATAATATCGCCCTGTCACACGCCGCAACACACAGGCGATGTGGTAGCGATACCGCCGCATTCGGAGATTGCTTAGCAAATCTCCCGGCGATATCTCCACATGTGACCGTACCTTAAGGCCCCTTCACACGTCCATAATTTCAGTACATGTGAACTAGGGATGAGTGAGTCTACTCGCTACTATTCAGTACTCGCCAAATAGTAGGGTACTCGGGTTACTCGTTACTCTGCGAGTTTCCTAGCGATTACTCGCACAATAACGAGTCCAATGTAAAAAGCCGTAAGCTGTAAATTAAAACCGAATTGTCCCGGATTGCCCCGGTCCGGGGTAATCCAGTACCATAGAGTCCCATGTTATGGTGCGCCGGATTGTTCCGGACCGGTTTTGTCCGATTTTTATAACCGGATCAAACTGGATTGCCCTGGTCTGGGGCAATCCGGCGCCCGTAACATGGGACTCTATGGTACCGAATTGCCCCGGACCAGGGCAATCCGGGACAATCTGGTTTTAAAAATCGGACAAAACCGGTCCGGGTCAATCCAGGGCAACGTAACATGGGTGTCTATAGTGCCGGATTGTCCCTGAATTGTATCCAAAACCGGACCGGTTCAACGGGACACCCACTGTCAGGAGCGAGTAAGGGATGAGCGAGTCTACTCCCATATTCTGTATTCGGTACTCGCCGAATACAGAATATGTAAAATGTGAACAGCCAGCCCATCATGTTAGCCAATCATAGTTAGTAATGCTGCAGCCATGTTGGTTGTGGCATTACTATGATTGGCTGCCTGTCCAGCATCATGTATATGTCATTCATGACTCAGAGGCTGTATATAAGCCTTGCCCCCGCCATTTTGGGCACATTCCTCAAGAACACAGCTAGTGTAGGGAGAGTGTGATCTGATTCTAGGGATTGTCAGTGTAGGAAAAACACATCTAAAAAAACTAAAATTTAACCTAAAAGCTCTTCTGAGTGCTAGCAGGAGCAATACTGTAAGGGACTGTAGGGCAGGGAGACAGGCAGGAGGTAGCATTACAGTTCCATGCAGTACCTCATAGCTGAGCTTAGTCAGGTCTTCTCAGAGCTGAAATCATAAGCTTAGAAATTTTTTTTTTTCACCAGATAATTTTGGGGTCACATTTACCCCTGCAGCATACTTTTTTCAGGGCCAGGGCGTTGCTATACCACCTAATAGCTCACACGGTACCTTAGATCTGTCACGCAGCCAGCACCGCTTTCCACGGTGGTGACTAGTTTTGCGTAATACCTAATTTTTTCAGGGCCAGTGCGGTGCTATACCACCTAATAGCTCGCACGGTACCTTAGATCTGTCACGCAGCCAGCACCGCAGTCCACGGTGGTGACTGGTTTTTCATAATACCTAATTTTTTCGGGGCCAGTGCGTTGCTATACCACCTAATAGCTCGCACGGTACCTTAGATCTGTCACGCAGCCAGCACCGCAGTCCACAGTGGTGACTGGTTTTGCGTAATCATGCGTGTAACCTCTTGGTGATTGTTGTTTGCAGTATCGTTTCTGTTAGTAATACAAGAAGCATTACTATCCTGTAGTGTCCTCCTTACAGGAAATAGTAACTGCTACTTGTTTTCCAAAATCTGAAAATAAACATCTACAACCATGACTCAAAAACCACAAAATCCAAAAAAAATGGTTGCAAAGGGACAGGGACGTGGTCGTGGCCTTGGCAGTCGTGCCCAACAAGGCACAGAGTCAGGTAGACAGATGAAGATTGATAGATCTACCTCCCTGTCAAAATTTCCCAGTATGGAAAAAAAACGTGTATTGAAGCCGGAAGAGGAAGACCAGATAATGTCTTGGATGGCTGATAAGATCTCAACGACTTGTTCTAGCAACACCCAATCTTCTTTGACCACACAGTCTACTAGAGACAACGCTGAGTCATCAAATCCTCAACCTGTTCCCATTTCCTCACCCCATCCGCAGGCCCAGGAAAATTTGGACCACAACCTTGGGCACTCTGAGGATTTGTTTGGTTCATATGATCCCTTGCTTGACTCTGGCTTTTCAGCGTCCATCCTTGACGATATACGAGAAGAAGACTTATTCTCTATTCAGGGCCAAATTTTTGAATCAACACGGCCAGAAGAAAGCCATTTTCAGCCAACGTCATACACCGTCTCAGGAGGTGGACGATGATGATGATGAGACATTGTTGTCATCTGGCCAGCCTAATGCATCACGTAATCCGGAAGAAATTGATGACGAGGTGGTTGATGATAAGACCACAGATCCGACCTGGAAAGTTGCCATGCATAGACGGCACAGCAGCACGAAGGAAGAAAGTGTATATGTACCACTTACAAAGGCACCAAGGCCTACTGCTTTAAACATAATGCAAACTGTGTCAACTATTGCCCAGAGCAATTCCTCTGTGCCACACATCAAGCGTAGAGGTCGTTCAGCCACTGTCTGGAATTTTTTTAAGGATAGCCCTTCAGAACAAAATGTAGTAATCTGTATGATCTGCCATACAAAGCTAAGCAGAGGCCAGGGCAAAGGCAACATGAGCACCACAAGTATGTGTAAGCACATGGCAGCTTAGCACCCTACTCGGTGGTCGCAACAGCAGGGTACCAAATCAGTGTCTTCTGCTCAAAACACTGCCATAATACCTTTGATCCGTCCTTCACAATCTACTGCAGATGAAGCAGGTCCTGCTCATCCTTACTGCTCCCAAGCTGCGGTTGAAGAGAGACAGGACACAAGTCCAGACACTTGTCTGTCAGCGCCAACCGTCCAGTTGTCTGTGCCATAGCTCTATGAAAGGCAGCGGAAATACCAATCTTCGCACCCACTTGCCAAAAATGTAACGCACACATTGTAAGTTGCTAGCTGTGGAGATGTTGCCGTTTAGGCTTGTGGGTACAGAGTCTTATCGGGAGCTGTTGGCTGTGGCTGCACCACGATACTCAGTTCCCAGCCGCCATTACTTTTCACGTTGTGCCATCCCCGCATTACACCAGCACGTGTTAAACAACAAAAAGTGTGCACTAACCAATGCTGTAACTGGGAAAGTCCACCTAAAAACGGACACGTGGACAAGTAGTTGTGGACAGGGACGATATATCTCTGTCACGGCACACTGGATCAACCTGGTGGAGAGAGTGACAACTTCTCAAAGTGGACCATCTGAGATACTACCCACACCACGAATAGCGGGCCCAACATCATTCAGGGTGTCCGCCTCCTCATATACGTCCACTCCACAGTCTTCCTCTTCTGCTTCCTCGGCCAATGCTGACTTGCCCTCAACACACTTCCAAGTTGGGAGCTTTGGAGCAGCACTTCAGCAAGGCGACAACAGGCTCTGCTGAAGCTGATGTGTTTAGTTCAAACACCGCACACTGCAGCAGAGCTCTTGAAAGGTCTAAAACAACAGACTGATGAATGGCTCTCCCCACTGCAACTACAAACCGGTCTGGTCATCAGCGATAATGGCCATAACCTCGTGGCAGCTCTAAAGTTCGGTAACCTGGTACACGTGTCTTGGATGGCTCACGTGCTGAACCTAGTGGTTCAGAAATTTCTAAAAACCTACCCGGAGTTAACAGACCTACTTGAGAAGGTGTGCAGAATTTGCTCCCATTTCAGACATTCAACAGCTGTTTGCAGTCTTTTAGCGCTTCAAAAGCACTTTCATTTGCCCAACCACATTCTAATTTGTGACATGCCCACACGCTGGAACTCAACTTTTCATATGTTATCAAGGATTAGTGATCAGCAAAGGGCAATTGCAGAATATCAGCTCCAACATGCCCGTCAGACCGAGACTCAGCCAAGACACATTACAACTCTTGAGTGGGTGTGGATCACTGACATTTGCGAGGTGCTAGATAACTTTGATTACTGCACCACGCTTGTGAGCGGTGATCAGTCTATTATCAGCGTAACTATTCCGATGCTGTGTCTGCTGAAAGAATTGCTCATGAATCATGAGCCAGATTTAAACATATCTGATCCTACCCAGCACAGCCAATCTCATCAGGCAACATTGGGTCAAGAAGAACATGCTGATTAAGACGAGGAAGAAGACAACTTATTTTTTGGTGGTACCGATGGGAACCCTGATGCCACCGATGGTACTCCCAACCCCAGCTTTATGTCGGTACAGCATGGGTGGGCTGGGGAGGAGGAGATGGAGACCGACTTGGAGGCCACGATGGGTATGGTTCATCGTTCTGGGGACACTGAACATTTGAGTCTTTGCAGCTTGGCACACATGGCTGACTTCATGTGTAATTGTCTGTCACAAGAAACACGCGTGATTCACATATTTAACAGCAACCTATACCGGTTGTCCACCTTTCTGGACCCACGTTATAAGGACAAATTTACTTCGCTGCTGTTGCAGTCACCAAGGGGCTTAACAATTTATTACTTCAAGAGGGCTGTTATGGACAATTTGCTGACAAGATCACCCTCAGACACCAGTCTCCCCAGAGGTAGCAGCTCTTTGGCAGCCATTGATCGGGACACACACGCCCACCATCTCAAAAAGAGATGGTGGGAAGACATCCACAAACTGGGCCATGTTCAATAAACCATCTAATCAGCAACGGCTTGTTGCTCCGGTTACCATGTCTAGGAGACAGAAATTGAACAACATGGTCAACGAGTATGTAAGTGACAGTACCTGCTTCCTTACTGACGCTTCAGTTCAATTACTGGGTATCAAAACTTCACACTTGGACAGAGCTCTCCTTATATGCCTTGGAGGTGCTGGCCTGCCCAGCTGCTAGTGTTACTTCAGAGTGGGCTTTCAGTTCTGCTGGGGCTATCATCACTGATACACGGACACAGCTGACTCCAGACAACGCAGACCGGCTGACTCTGATAAAGTTCAATAAGGACTGGATTTCACCACAGTTCTTAAGTCCTCCAGACAGCATAATGCAAAGCTAAAGTCACACAATCAAAATACATTTTCTATCATGATTCAAGTGTTAACATTCATCCCTTTACGGACAAAAAGTATATCCATCATCTTTCATAACTACCCTACTCCTGTTCCTGCAACATGTTCCTCAGCATGATCATAAACCTACACACAACGTTACATTCATTTATATTTCCCATCAAATCCACTTCTGATGATGAGTCCTCCTTTGTTTTACATCAAGAACAATATAGCCCCTAGGGCTAATTTTTTTAAACCACATGACTATGCCTACACACTGGGCATTGCATGTACTATTTTGAAAGTACTAGCACGACGAATATCTGGCCCTGAGGCCTGCTTCCTTACAACTGTGAAATACAGCCCTATGGGCTAATTTTTTTAGGCACCAAGCCTATGCCTGCACACTGGACATTGCATGTACTATGCTTCAAGTACTATCAAGACTATAGTATGGCCCCTGAGGCCTGCTTCCTTTGTACTGTACAATACAGCCCTTTGGGGTAATTTTTTAGGCAACAAGCCTATGCCTGCACACTGGGCATTGCATGTACTATGCTTAAAGTACTATCAAGTCTATATTATGGCCCCTGAGGCCTGCTTCCTTACAACTGTGCAATACAGCCCTTTGGGCTAATTTTTTAGGCAACAAGCCTATGCCTGCACACTGGGCATTGCATGTACTGTGCTTAAAGTACTAGCAGGATGATTCTATGGTCCCTGAGGCCTGCCTGATTAATTCATCAACAGCGAGAGACAGCTCCTTGGCCAAATTTTTGGAAACAACATGCTTGCACATTCAGCTGTGTAATGGGAACAACAAGGACAGTAGTCAAACACTTGAGAAATATGAGGCCATAGACAGGATGATGGGTGATTTTGTCATGCGTTACCCATCACACAACCCCTATGGCAGTTACCTAGCCTCCCAATGCTACTTACACACTCAGCTGTCACTAGATTGCCTACATCATAACTTGCTCCTACACCACTTATGGTAGCTTAATTCGTACATGGCATACTAGTTACGTTTTGCCGGCAATATTTGACAGTACTTCAAACAGTGTTTGTACACTCGTCATGGCCATGAGCAGGTGCCCCCATGTTATATACATGTACACCATATGTTTTGGAAACTTTTCGACATTAGGGATGACCAGACACACTGCATTTTTTTATGTATGTCCGTTTTTTTTAGAATACATATTTTTACTGTTATTCTTAAAAACAGAGTATTTGTTCACGTTTGTTTGACTGTATTTACCCTATGTACCGTTTTGTTGAAAGGCCACACAGACTGAGGTAATATTTGGTTTGGAGTGGACAAACAACATAACAATGTTGCAGCACAACATCTGTGCTGCTGATCTGGCCTCTTACTTTATGGAGAAAATAGACAACATTCGCCAGGAAATCAGCTCCCAGCCTCCAAGCACTGACACTCCCATTCTTCCCCACATCTTCTCCAGCTCACTCTTCACATTTGAATAAGTTACAGAGGAAGAGGTTGCCAAGCTCCTTTCTTCTTCTCGTCCCACTACATGCACCACTGACCCCATTCCCTCACACCTACTCCAGTCTCTCTGTCCGGTCGTCACCACTCACCTAACCAAAATCTTCAACCTCTCCCTCTCTTCTGGCATCTTCCCCTCCTCCTTCAAACACTCGATCATTACTCCATTATTAAAGAAAGCTTCTCTCGACCCATCCTGCACAAATAACTATAGACCAGTCTCCAACCTCCCCTTCATCTCTAAACTCCTGGAGCGCCTAGTCTACTCCCGCCTCACCTGTTACCTCTCCGCTCACTCTCTTCTAGATCCATTACAGTCAGGCTTCCGTCCCCTTCACTCTACAGAAACTGCCCTCATCAAAGTGACCAATGACCTACTGACAGCAAAACGTAATGGCGACCACTCTCTGCTTATTCTTCTAGCTCTCTCTGCAGCTTTTGACACTGTTGACCACCATCTCCTACTATCTATATTGCACTCCATTGGTATAAAGGACACCGCTCTCTCCTGGCTCTCTTCCTATCTTTCTGACCTCTCTTTCAGTGTATCATTTGCTGGCTCTACTTCTCCACCCTGTTCCTCTCACTACTGGGGATCCTCAGGGTTCAGTTCTTGGACCTCTTCTCTTCTCTCTCTACACAGCCCCGATTGGACACACCATAAGCAGATTTGGCTTCCAGTACCATCTCTATGCTGACAACACACAATTATACACTTCAGCTCCTAACCTTACCCCTGCGGTGTTTAAGAACACCAATGACTGTCTAACTGCTGTTTCCAACATCATGTCGGCTCTCTATTTACAACTCAACCTCTCCAAAACTGAACTTCTTTTGCTCCCACCCTCCACTAACCTCCCTAAATCTGACATCTCTCTCTGTGTGCGGTACCACGATAACTCCTAGGCAGCAGGCTCGCTGTCTGGGTGTCACGTTTGACGCCGATCTCTCCTTCACCTCCTACATAAAATCTCTTGCCCGTTCTTGTCACTTACACCTGAAGAACATCTCTAGAGTCCGCCCCTTTCTCACCATTGAAACAACTAAAACCCTCACCGTGGCCCTAATCCATTCCCACCTTGATTATTGCAATTCTTTATTAATCGGCCTCCCCCTCTCTAAACTTTCCCCTCTACAGTCCATCCTTAATGCAGCAGCGAGGACCACCTACCTGGCAAATCATTACTCAGATGCCTCCGCTCTGTGCCAGTCATTGCATTGGCTGCCTATACACTGCAGGATAAAGTTCAAATTGCTTGTTCTCACCCACAAAGCTCTTCACAATGCAGCGCCCCCCTACATCTCCTCCCTCAACTCTGTCTATCACCCCATCCGTTCTCTACGTTCTACAAATGACCTTCGACTAACATCTGCACTAATCCGATCCTCCCACTCCCGACTCCAAGACTTCTTCCGAGCAGCACCAATTCTCTGGAATGCTCTACCCCAAGAAATCAGGACCATCCACAACTTGCATGGCTTCAGATGCTCACTAAAAACACATCTTTTCAAGGTGGCTATCATGCTCCCTAACAAAATTCCTTTGTATTGTACATAGCCCATTCACTATCTCTCTCGACATAACTCTTCTTCAAATTCCCCCAAACCCAAAAGGTCTACACAGATTGTCTGGTGACCATTCATGTAACTTTATTTCTATCCCCCATTTCCTCAAGATGCCTGGACCATCAGTGTCATAAGCCCCTGTACTTTGTATAACCCCTATCTCGTTGTAGATTGTAAGCTCTTGAGCAGGGTCACCCTTATTTTTTTGTTTTATCTATTATATTGTATTTTTTACATTGATTTTATGCTTATTGTTTTGTTTCCTATTATTGTACTGTTTTCTTTCTGTACTGGAATTACTGTATTATATTGTGTATTTTCTTACTGCATTATACTGTGTATTTTCATCTATTACCCACTGTATTGTAAAGCGCTGCGGAATATGTTGGCGCTATATACCGGTAAATAAAGATTTATTATTATAACAATAAAGAACAACATTGACAGGATGTTTGACAAAAAAATGTACTTATTGTGAATTGTGATGGAATCAAAATATTTACAGATGTGTGAATTCCCTGGATGGCGAGCAATGTCCCTGGTCCACGTCCGCTTCTGCTCGGTGTGGTATTCGGGTCATGGGGGACATTGAACCTTAAAGAGCTCCATGAAGTTGTTGGCACATTCGTTACAGATCTGGAGAGTGGACTGCAGACTTCAATTGTTGGACTTGGTGGAATCCAGGGTAAACGTGGCACTTCCAAGCCACTCATTGAGGCCTGAGGGTAGGTGGGGACACCAAAGGGAGACTCGGGCTCTGTGTTCCTCCCATAGAACCTCTCTGGCTGATTACACTGGGGAACACAATTTTTTAGGAGTTAGGTCAGACAACTGTTCTTAATTAATTTTTGGATGCTGAATCCAGGAATGATCTCAGTTTTTCTCTATCACGTCAAGTTTTTGAACTATAGGATTTTTGTCTTCTCAAAAATATGTAAACTACTGTACCTAAAAAGTGTTTTTTTTCCAAGATATTGATAATTATGACGTATTGGGAGCTGCACACACCTCTCACCACACTGTCTCAGTTGTGACTACTCTTACAAGTTGCCACGTAGCTCTATATGAGTCGAATTGTAATCAGATAACAAGTCTTATTACAGATATCAGAGCAATTGTGCTTCTCTGGCAGGTAAGTTGTGGAGGAAAAACTTGACGTGCTAGAAAAAAACTGACTACATTTTTGGAATCAGCATGCCAATTTCAGTTTAAGTCAGCTCAAAAACCTAACTCAACAGAATTTTTTTTTCAAATTGTTCCCCAGTGTTATCCGCTGTAGTGGTGGTTTCTGCACGCAGGGGGACACTTGTACTCCTTTGTCCTTGGTGTTTGAAGACATAGCTGGTAATGGGCATTTGAGAAAATGTGGAGGGGGCCTCTCCCTGAGGGTAGGGGTACCCATATGAGGGCATAAATGTTTGTGCCTGACTAGGCAGGGTTGATGCCCTGTTAATGGGCATGGCTGCAATACTTGTTTGGGTTTGGGGCAGAGAACCCATATAGCCACGTTGTGTATGGCCAATGTTCCAGGGAGTGACATTTTCTATGTGCCTCATATGTGGCAGGTTCAGATCACACCTTGAACCGCTTGTTTGCCTGAAGTCATGTCCGCTTGGGCCACTTAAGGTATGTGCCCGGCTGGTAAGGAACAAGGGAGATTTGGATCAAAGCTGCCTTCTGGAGGAGGACTATGGGAAGGATGCTGGGTGGCCCTAGACTGTTGGGCTTGTTGCATATTGGAGGAAAAAGATTCCAGCGAGAGTATCTCCAGTTGCAGAATTTATTGTGCATATATAAAAGCTTCAATCCATACAGTGAGGTACATGGTGCTTAAGCCAACATGTATCTTTTTATTAAGATGTTGCATATAATGTTTACTGTTGTAAGTTAACAACTCATTCAGGTTGTACATCTTATTAAATGAAACAACTCATTCACATTTGAACGGCATATTAGTACACAATTTCAGTACTTAGAAGTTACAGTACCGTATATATTAGTGTATAAGCCGACCCGTCTATAAGCCGACCCCCCTACTTTTGCCCCCAAAATCTGGGAAAACCTATTGACTCGTGTATAAGCCGAGGGTGGACCCCAGCACAGGTATACAGCCCCCAGCAGTGTGGTATACAGGCCCCCGCAGTGGTGTACAGGCCTCCCCAGTGGTAGTATACAGCCCCCAGAAGTGTGGTATACAGCAGCCTCCCCAGTGGTACATACAGGCCCCAGCAGTGTTACAGCAGCCTCCCCAGTGGTATATACAGCAGCAGCCCCAGTGGTAGTATACAGCAGCCCCAGTGGTAGTATACAGCAGCCCCAGTGGTAGTATACAGCAGCCCCAGAGGTATATACAGCAGCCCCAGTGGTAGTATACAGAAGCCCCAGAGGTAGTATACAGCAGCCCCAGTAGTAGTATACAGCAGCCTCAGTGGTATATACAGCAGCAGCCCCAGTAGTAGTATACAGAAGCCCCAGTGGTAGTATACAGCAGCCCCAGTAGTAGTATATAGCAGCCCCAGTAGTAGTATACAGCAGCCCCAGTGGTAGTATACAGCAGCAGCCCCAGGGGGTATATACAGCAGCAGCCCCAGGGGGTATATACAGCAGCAGCCCCAGAGGTATACAGACCCCCCCCATAAGTAGTATACAGGGGCCCCAGCTGTATACAGCAGCCCCAGCTGTATACAGCCCCCCCCGTGGTATCCAGGGCCCCCTTGCTGCACACCTGTAAAGGAAGATGTCAGTATACTTATCGCTGCCGCCGCCGCTCCGCAGCTCGGTCACCGTGCTGCTCCGCCGGGCCTTCATGCTTCCTGTTCCTTCTCCGGCGCTCAGGAAATGACGTCATTGTTCGAGCGCCGGAGAGGGAACAGGAAGCATGAAGACCCGGAGCAGCGCGGTGACCGAGCAGCGGAGCGGCCGGGGTAGCGATAAGTATACTGACATCTTCCTTTACAGGTGTGCAGCAAGGGGGGCCCTGGATACCACGGGGGGGCTGTATACAGCTGGGGCTGCTGTATACAGCTGGGGCTACCGTATATACTCGTGTATAAGCCGAGGGGGGACTTTTCAGCACATTTTTTGTGCTGAAAAACTTGGCTTATACACGAGTATATACGGTAATTATGCGGCCAAGAGAATAGGATATATAGGTCAATTTTATCTAATTCCCACAATCTGGTGTTTATCCCATTTTATGTCTACTCCCCACTCGACAGAGCATCGAGGGTTGTGATGAAAGTTTGAGGACAACTATGAAATCTCATTGGTGTCGGAGTGCTTACGAAGTATGTAAAGTCTCATAGATGTCTGAGCTCTGTCAGAGAATGTTTCTTGGCTGCAGGTTAATCTCTGGTTAGTAACAAAATATAACTATTTAATGCAAATTTTTGAACCACAAGAGTTGAGAGAGAAAGAAAGATAGAAAAGTGGTCAGGAAATCAGAAAGGATAGGAAGAGGACGAATGTTGGGATAGGGAGGGGGGGGGGGCGGGGGGTGGGGCGTGTTTGAGTCGGGTGCTTATTAGATCAACTACTCTGGGGACTGCATTCACTGGGAAAGGGAAAAGGCCGCTCCACCACCCATATCCTCCTGGATTCCTGCACCTGGTGTGGCAGCTTTGGCAACTGCCCAGGAAACAATGTAAAGTGGAAACCACCGGTGCTTGTCTTCATAAAATTTTGTTCTTTATTGTTAAATGAAATTTATAAAATCATTCAGCGTGCTAGCTGGGCGCTAGACGCGTTTCGGAAGACACAACTTCCTTAATCATTAGCAATACAAAATACAAAAGTTTATACATTTATAAAAAAGAAACCTCCACCCACAGCTGAACCTAATTAACAATGGTGATAATAAAGAAACTAAAATTTAACTCTTTCACATGTTATGGAGTTGAAATTTGCACAAGAGGGAGCATTGCACTATTTTCTGACACACCAAAATATTCCAATACATACAGTATATATTTAATAACTTCATGGATCTCCACCTTTAATGTTTTTATTTTTACTTCCTTTTCCTTATCCTTATATGATGGAAAACCAATACATTGTAATACAAAGAAAATTTCAGTGCGTTCTAATATATTTATGATGATTATCACATATTAATAGATTTCATTATTACACTCCTAATGTGCGGTTGTTTTATTGTTCAAGCAGATTCTGAATTTAATCATCCCGGTAACTTTACAGCTAGTCTTGTTTTTTATTTTTTATTTTCATATATAGAGACATTGAGAATGGAGTAATGTCTCTATATATGAAAATAAAAGTTTCTCTGAATGACTTTTGGGTGTGTGATACAGTTGCCACTGTCATTGCTACTCTGTATAAGGAGTCTACCTTTTCAAAAATCTGCTGTAGGGTGGGTATGTCAGGTGTGCCCCAGTGTAGCGGAATCAATAATTTTGCTGCCGTCAGACAATTGAGTGCAAATTTCGATACGTTTTTTTCACTTGGCCAGAGAGGGAAATTCATCAATGCGGATTCCACTGTGAGCCGGTGAGGTCTTTTCGTTATTTGTTTTATAAATTCGCTCACTTGCTTCCAGTAGGTTTTGATCTTAGGACATGTCCACCAGATGTGTAAATAGTCTCCTCCAGTGTTCCCACATCTCCAACAGTTGGTGGAGCCCCCTCTCTGCCAACGATATGTTGTTTGTGGCATGTGGTACCAACGTGTAACCACTTTGTAGGAGTTCTCCTGGTCCCTTACACATTTCGAGGGGCCGTGGGAACAATTATAAACATGTTTCAATTGAGTCGAGGACAGCTTGTAACCCAGGTCCGTCTCCCAGTGTGCAATGTAGTTCCTTTTTGGGCAGCATTCGCTTGTTAGCAGTATTTGATAAAGGGTTGAGAGAATTTTCTTAGGTCTGGTGGTGGTGGCACATAGTTTCTCGAATGAAGTCATTGGGCGTGTGAGGACAGCTGTTTTCAGGAGGGGGATGAATTTGTCACGGAGGCAATGAAATTGTAGGAAGGTTAAACTCTGAAAACCCGTTGTTTCATGAAGTTCATTTAAGCTTGGTAGAGATCCGTCTATCAAGAGTTTGTCAATGGTAATTTCTGACCAGTTATGTGGCATCGCCCCTGTGTCGGATAGTATCCCTGATGATGAGGCCACCAAGTCTGCAAGGGTTATCAGGGATGACAGTGGAGGGAGTAACGTGTGTTTTAATTTTGACCAAATATGTAGTGTAGCTTTAGTGTGTATATTGTGAATCATATGTGGTTTAAATCCGTTGTCACTGGTGAGGAAGAGGGACCTGAGTGGTAGCGGAGATAATGCTTCTTTCACTTTAATCCATTGCTTATCACTTGATTTCCTGATAATGTCCACCACTCTCGAAATCATCGAGGCGTAGTAATACCTCCATATATCAGGTGCTCCTATTCCTCCCCTGTCTTTGGGCGATGATAGAGTTCTGTACGAAATTCTGGGGTGTTTTCGGTGCCATATATATTTGCTGAACATAGAGTTGACTTTAATGAGATATGTCGTTGGGATCGCTATAGGAAGCATGTTAAACATGTATGTGAATCTAGGTAGTATTAAACTCTTCAGCAAGTTTTTCCTCCCCATCTAGGAGAGGCAGTTGTCTCTCCAAGATTGCATAGTTTTCTTAACGTCCTCAAGCAACGGCAAAATATTCCAGCGAAAAAGATCGTTGTTGTTTCTGCCTAATTTTACGCAAATGTATGTATTGTGCAGGCCACGCAAAGGGGTAAAGCAATTTGAGTCTAGTTTGCGTCATAAGGGGTACATTAATCGCTAGCGCTTCCGATTTTAATGCGTTAACCTTAAAATTTGACATACTGCCGAAGTGCTCTAACATTTCTATGCAGGCTGGAAAGCCACGGAGTGGGTCTGTCATTATGATTAGCAGGTCGTCCCCAAAAGCCGCTGTTTTAAGATGTGTGCGTTGCAGAGTTATGCCCTTTATGTTATCTCTTAGCTGTATTGCAGCCAGTAGAGGTTCAATGGTGAGGACAAAGAGGAGCGGCGAGAGCGGACAACCTTGTCTAGTACCGTTCTTTATCTCAAATGCGTCAGTGAGAACGTTATTAATCTTAATGCGTGCCGTAGGTCTACAATACATCGCCAATATGGCTCCAACCAGCACAGGGGGTATGCCAAAGGCTATCAAAGTTTCCTCAAGATAGGTCCAGTCCACTCTGTCGAAAGCCTTCTCTGCGTCGGTTCCCAATAAGACCAGAGGTAGTTTGCGATGTTTGGCAATTTGTATTACATGTAGTATTTTGTGCACATTGTCCTTCCCCTCTCGCCCCCCCACAAATCCTGTTTGGTTCGGAGAAACAAACTGGGGTAGGAATGCCTCTAATCTCTTTGCAATCATGCTGGCGAGCAGCTTTAAATCGACGTTTAATAAAGAAATCGATCTATAGCTGCTGCATTGTTTTGGATCTTTAAGCGGCCGTCACACGCTTAGATATCGCTAGCGATATTGTAAGTGATCACGTGCACGCGCAATCGCTTACAATATCGCTCACATCGCTGGTGAGATGTCACACAGACAGACTCACCAGCGATGTGGAGCCGCGATCTCGCTGGTAACTATGGTACACATCGGGTAACTAGGCGCCGCGCGTCGCTTAGTTACCCGACATGTACCATAGTTACCATCTCCCAGCATAGGCTCTGCCGCTGGGAGATCGTTCATCGTGGTGTTATACACCACGATGAAGCAGATCGTGACATCGTTCATCGCTAGATCTGAGCTCCGGAGCTCAGATCTGTGATGTCAGGATCAAGCGATTTTACATAGTAAATCGCTTGATTACATGCAACGATTTGAAGCCCGATATCGCTTAAGCGATCAAAAAGGAGATCGCTTAAACGATATCGGCCAAGAAATCGTTGCGTGTGACGGCCGCTTTACCCTCTTCGTAAATTAGTGAGATACTAGCTTCTAGCATGTGGTGAGGGAGTGAGTGACTCTGTAGCACTACATTACACAGATCCAGGAGGTGTGGGAGTAAGGCGGAGGAGAAGGTTTTGTAGTAGTGAGCTGTGAATCCGTCAGGTCCTGGGGATTTCCCAACTGGGCATCCCGACAGAGTGGACTGGAGCTCCGAAAGCTGGAACGGTTTTATCAGCGAAGACTATTCCTGATTTTGCCTTTTCTTAAGTCATTTTGATCCCTGTTTTCGTCTGGCCTCAGGTTGTAGAGGTGTTTATAGTAATCCAAAAAAGCGTCTTCCACGTGAGTCGGATTGTCCGAGCATTCCCCCGGCTATTCTTAACTGAGCCAATTAGGGTGCATGCTTGTCTTTTTCGAATCAGCGAAACCATGAATTTTCAGGCTTTGTCTCCATGAGTGTACATTTTGTGTTTCCATGAGCTATAGTATTTTACTGACTGTAGAGTAAGGAGGTCTTTCAGTTGTTGTCTCTTTGCAGCTAGCTGATTTAATGTCTGCTGATCAAGCTTTCTTTTATGGTTCAATTCTAAAACCGCAATTTCATCATATAGGTCAACTATGGTTTTTTGCCATTTGGTATTGAGATAGGAGGAAATCGAGATCATCTCACTTCTTATTACCGACTTATGTGCCTCCCAGAGCATTTGTATCGACATGTCCTGTGTTGCATTTAGAGTGAAGTATCTCTGTATCGCTTCAGTGATTCGCTTTTTAACATCCTCCTCAGCTAATATCGTCTCGTTGAGACGCCATGATCTACATTTCGGGGGTTGCTTCCGTAGGGACATTTCCAGTATTACTGTGGAGTGGTCAGAGTAAATAGTAGGTGTTATTGCGGATTTTTTAATGCTTGATAGATAAGCCTTGGGGACAAAAATGTAATCTAGTCGGTGATAAGATTTATGAGGAAACGAGTAGTAGGTGTAGTCGCGGTCGGCGGGCTTAAGGCACCTCCATGTGTCTATTAATTGTTGAGCATTAAGACTTCGCTGTATTCCAGCTAGATCCCCTGCCGAAAGTACACTTTTTTGCTTAGATGTGTCAATCAATGGGTTCAGTGCTACATTAATGTCACCGCCCACCACCAGAACACCCTCTTGAAATCTCTCTATCTTAGTCAAAGTTGTTTTAAGCCATTTTGCTGTCTATTTGTTTGGGGCGTACAGGCTGCACAATGTCACCAGCGTTCCATTCAATATGCCCTTGACCAGGGTATAACGTCCCTGTGGGTCAATCAAAGTATCTCTCATTTGAAACGACACGCCGGTGGCTATGGCCACTGAGGTGCCTCTAGATTTCGTCTGTGTCGAGGTAGCATGGTACCATTTATCGTAGCCTGTGCGGTCTAGATTCGGTAATTTGTCGGCCTTGAAGTGTGTTTCCTGTAGGAGGAGAACTTGTATTTTTTGTTGTTTCATACGGTGTATTGTGTGGCGTCTAGTATGAGGTGAGTTCAGGCCGTGTATGTTTAGGGAAGCAAATTTCATTACCTCAGGTGCACCCTCCATGGTGTGTTTGGTGTAGATCATGATTCGTAGGTCGTTTCCATCGGTTCCACGTCCCCGGGGTAGGAAGATGGTAAAGGAGAGGGTAGGAGAGATAGGAAAAGGAAGAAAAGAAAAGTGTAGAAACAGTAAAACTTTCATAAGCATATATGCGAATATCAACATTTTTGTAGTACTTTGTCTCATCTGTATGAGGTATCGACGAGCCATAATAGCCAGCTCGGAGGAGGAATATATAATCAATTTGAATAGCATTAACAAAAGAACGTAACCACATCTTCTTGCCTTGAGTGAGGAATAAGGTAAGTAAGTGAGGGAGGGGAAGGGCGGGGGAGGTTATGGGAGTATGAGGGGACTGGGGGGATAGGACAGGGATAGGTATGTGGGGGGGGGGTAGCGGAGGAGGGGGGGAAAGAGGGTAACTGGCATAAAATCAAAATTTCCATTAGCTCGAGTCATCCAAATAATTTGAATGTGTGTTTGGTATCCATGTTGGAATTGTGGGCCCGTAATAGGCGGTACTGCCTTGGTTCTTGTCTCTTGTGTGAACTTCCCTCAACATCTCAAAAGCATGACGTAAGGTGGGCAGTGTTCAGGTTTAGTCGCTAAGATGTTCCCAGTCAGATGCCCTAAATAAATGTAGCTGGTAAAAATTGAGATGGGTAATCTGTCCGAAGTAATGTGGTGGGTTACTACTCAAGCGAGGAGGCGGGTCGGTATGGATCAGGTGGAATCACCCAGGTCTTTCATGGGCGGTGTCTTTGCCGCCTTCCTTTTTTGTCTCTGGGCCTTAGGTGTTGAAACCACTTGCCATGACGGTAGGGATGGTAGCGGCTTGATCAGAGAAGCAGAATGGAATGACTCTAGATCCGGATAGCTATCCAAGACGATCCCCCGTTCCTCACAGGTTAATTTTATGTCTGCTGATGTTCTGGCCTGGAGTTTCTTGTCCCCTGCAGTTATAAAAATACCGAAGGGGAACAGCCAACGGAAGCGGTGACTTTTCTGTAAAAGAATGTCAGTAAACGGTTTCAGTATTCTTCTTTTGCGCAGTGTGACAGCTGAGAGATCTTGGAACAATTTAAGTGAAGAACCCTCGTACATAACAGTCTGTTGATCCCGAGCTCTGCGTAGTATTAGGTCTTTAACTTTGTAATCTAAAAAGCGGCAGATTACGTCTTGTGGCTGTTCCCCCTGGGCAGGTTTCGGTTTGAGGGCTCTATGGACTCTTATCAGGTCAATTTCCCTTTTATCTTCCTCTGGTAGGGTGCTTCTGAAAATTTCAGTGGCTGCTTTCTCAAGGGTTTCAGCTGCCACTGATTTAGGGAGGCCTCTTATTCTTATGTTGTTGCGCCTCTCCCGATTTTCATGATCTTCTAAGGTTGAATTGACCGCGTGGAGTAGGTTTTCATGTATTTGTAGGCCTTCTAAGATAGTATTAGTTTGGTGAGTGAGAGAAGATTGGGAGTTTTCAATTATCTCTATCCTGTGTCCTTGTTGGGTAAGGTCACGCTTAATATCAGCTAGCTCTTTTCCAATTGGCTCTAGTGAGTTAGCTAATGTTTTAACCAGAATACGTGTGATGAATGAGCGGGTAACTAAGGTGTCTTTGTCCATCGGCCCTGCTTCAGAATCACTTTCTAGATCAGACTCCGATTCTTCAGCTAGAGCTGAGTCCAGGAATTTGGAAGTGGTATCTATGTCATTTAACGTGGCTTGCTTTTTCCATAATTTATCGACATCTGCTTGCGTGACAGATTTAGTGGTTTTGGACAGCCCTTTCTGAGTTTTGGTGCCCGTTTTCCCCATGATAGTGAGCAATTGGAATGGTTAGGTATAGTTCAATGTAGTTATGGAGCTCCTCCTGCTGGCCTCGAGGGGCTACTACAGCATAGTTAGGGTATTGAGATGTTTGAGAAAAGTAATGTTGAGATCCTCTGAAGTGTATATGAAGTACTCCAGATTTTTGCTCAGGATGGCTTAGGATTGGTTATTGTGGGAGGCTAAATCCGGGCCCCCACAAGTGAGGCTGCAACAGGGTCTGAAGTGTTTAAGTCTCTAAGGGACTGTTCCTAGTCAGGCACCTTCCTGCCCCAATCACACAAGTGTCAGTCTCTTTGGTGCTCAAAAGGCTGCAGATGTGGAGATTACTGTCACTCCTCTGTATAAGGGAGGCGATATTTATGTAGCTGTGGCTCTGGAGTCGGTCTCAGGTCCAGTTACAGCAGGGGCACAGAGATCTCACGACTGATGATGGTCAGCCTGATCTTAGGTTTATAAATAGATGCCCAATCTGCCTTTAATGGGTGGTCTGGGTCTCAGGGGTCCCCCTCGCAGGATGTTAGGGTGTTTAGTGTCCCTGTTTTCAATCCCCAGCCTCCTCTCCTGTCCGGTAAACCTCCGCTTCTCCCTTCCCGCGGCACCAGCTCTCACTCACCTAGCTCCTGTAGTTTCAGCTGGACTCTCAAGTAGTTTCAGGTCGCCTGGGGGTTGTAGTGCTTCCAGGTGGCTCGCTCCCGCCTTTTCTCCTGGGCCTGTACTTCACAGTACGCTCCCGGGTCCGGTCCCCCACTTCACCGCGGCTCCCGCGCTCTCCCGCTCCGGCACCTCCTTTCTCCTCAGCCGCAGGTAACAGCGCGGTGTTCCGCCTGCAAGCTGACAGCTCGGCACTGTCTCCCTGGGGCTAAGTTCCCCCGAGGTGAGATGGCGTCCGTCAGGCCTCGCAGCTGCCTCGTGGTGCGTCCTGCCTTTCAGCTTCCGGTGGGTCCCAGCCTCCAGTAAGTCACTATGAGTGCCTGGGGAGCCGGTATATATGTTCTGCGTCACCCCTCTCAAGTTTTGGGAGCCTTCCTGAGGTTGGCTGGCACGGATGGTGGTGGATTTCTAGGAGAGCTATTAAGCACAGCCTCCTTCATCCGCAGCCATCTTGGATCTATCAAGCCAACATGTTTCGACATATAGTCTTAGTCATGGCGGTAACTGACAAATGGGGAGGATGATCATAATATACACACCCCCTCATTAACCTAACAGCTGAATTAATAACAATCAGTGACATACAAAATATAAAATTGAAAATATCAGTAAGTATCAATTTACACAAATAAATAATATGTCAATACTGTAAAATTACATCCAGTCTAATATTTAACCCATAAGGTGCTCTTGTTCCTAGGCTATAAATCCAATAGGATTATTTCTGTAACAGGCAGCGCGTGATGTCCCCGCCCCTATGGGGAGTGGTTACTTTCTCAATACCTTGGAATTTCAGTGTTTGGGTATTGCCCCCATGTTTTATTTGAAAATGTCTAGAAACCGCCGAGGTATTTATTGCTGAGCGGTTAGTGCTGTAAGATATGTGCCTGCAAATTCTTCTCTTCAGTTCGCCCGTAGTGCAACCCACGTACTGGATGTTACATACTGTGCATCCCACTAAATAAATCACATTAGTTGTGCAGCAGTTGATATAGGTTTTAATTCTATTAATGCTGCCATTATGATAGTATGTAAAGTTGTCACCTCTCAGCATGTGGGTGCAAGCGGTACATCGTGTTTGCCCGCATCTATAGAAACCTTTCAGGGGCATCCAAGAGGAGTTTTTACTGGTCATTGAACTGAGGAAAAGGCTAGGAGATAGAATGGAACCTAGTGTTGGAGCTTCTTTGGCACTGTATCTGACCTTAGAATCAGACAGGATTTGGGCAAGTTTTTCATCACGGTTCAGGACAGGTAAATATTTTTTGATGATGTTAACAACATTAATGTAATGTGGAATGTACATGGTGACAAAAGGGATACAATTTGGTAGCATGTGGGAATTCCTTAAATTAACATTCTTGTTTTCATAAATCAAGTTATCCCTATCCATGCTATCCACAATTCTGACTGCCCTGTTTAAAATACCTCTGGAAAAACCACGATGTTCTAACTCTGTAAAACCGCCCTTCATTCAGTCCTATATGTCTGCTGGTCACTGCAATTCCTCTTCGTGCGGATCAGCTCCCCAACAGGGATATTTTTTATCACATGTTGGGGATGACAGGATTTGGCATTTAGGACCGAATTAGTTGCGGTGGACTTTCTAAAGGGGGTCACGATGACAGATTCAGTCAGGTAATTCCCTGTCAGGCAGATATCTAAAAATTGATGCTGGTACTATTGGAAAAATATGTGAATTTTAAGTTGAAATCATTGATATTAATATATTCCACAAAATTACCGAGTGCTTCTGGGGAACCCTTCCACACTATTAGGGTATCATCCAAATATCTTGCACACCAGGCTAGGTATGGGTTAAAAGGGTTTCTGTCATTAAAAATATACAGGTCTTCCCATATCCCCATTACCAGGTTAGCAAGAGTTGGTGAAAATTTGGCCCCCATACTGACACCACGGTTCTGCAAATAAAATACTCGATCAAATGAGAAATAGTTATGTTTCAACAAAAAATCTACTGCCATGACTATGAAGTCCTGTACAGGTTGTGAATAGCAGCTATACTTCTCCAAACTGATTGCCAAACACCGTAAAGCCACATTATGGGGTATACAGTCATATGAAAAAGTTTGGGCACCCCTCTTAATCTTACTAATTTTTTTTTGTTTAAAATTGGATTTTTGCAACAGCTATTTCAGTGTGATATATGTAATAACTGATGGACACAGTAATATTTCAGGATTGAAATGAGGTTTATTGTACTAATAGAATATGTGAAATATGCATTATTTCAAAATGTGACAGGTGCAAAAGTATGGGCACCTCAACAGAAAAGTGACACTAATATTTAGTAGATCCACCTTTGCAAAAATAACAGCCTCTATTCGCTTCCTGTAGCTGTTAATGAGTTCATGGATCCTGGATGAAGGTATTTTTGACCATTCCTCTTTACAAAACAATTCCAGTTCAGTTAAGTTTGATGGTCACCGAGCATGGACAGCCCACTTCAAAACATCCCACAGATGTTCAATGATATTCAGGTTTGGGGACTGGGATGGCCATTCCAGAACATTGTAATTGTTCCTCTGCATGAATGCCTGAGTAGATCTGGAGCGGTGTTTTGGATCATTGTCTTGCTGAAAGATCCATCCCCGGCATAACTTCAACTTTGACACTGATTCTTGAATATTATTCTCAAGAATCTGCTGATACTGAGTGGAATCCATGCGACCCTCAACTTTAACAAGATTCCCGGTGCCGTCATTGGCCACACAGCCTCAAAGCATGGTGGACCCTCCCCCAAATTTGACACTGGGTAGCAAGTGTTTTTCTTGGAATGCTGTGTTTTTGTGGCGCCATGCATAACGCCTTGTTGTATGACCAACAACTCAATCGTTGTTTCTTCAGTCCACAGGACTTTCTTCCAAAATGAAACTGGCTTGTCCAAATGTGCTTTTGCATACCTCAGGCGACTCTGTTTGTGGCGTGCATGCAGAAACGGCTTCTTTCGCATCACTCTCCCATACAGCTTCTCCTTGTGCAGTGTGCGCTGTATTGTTGACCGATGCACAGTGACACCATCTGCAGCAAAATGATGCTGCAGGTCTTTGGAGGTGGTCTGTGGATTGTTCTTGACTGTTCTCACCATTCTTCTTCTCTGCCTTTCTGATATTTTTGTTGGTCTGCCACTTCTGGCCTTTACAAGAACTGTTCCTGTGGTCTTCCATTTCCTTACTATGTTCCTCACAGTGGAAACTGACAGGTTAAATCTCTGAGACAACTTTTTGTATCCTTCCCCTGAACAACTATGTTGAACAATCTTTTTTTTCAGATCATTTAAGAGCTGTTTTGAGGAGCCCATGATGCCACTCCTCAGAGAAGATGCAACTAGGAGAACAACTTGCAAGTGGACACCTAAAATAGCTTTTCTCATGACTGGATACACCGGGCTATGAAGTACAAAGCTCAATGAGGTTACTAAACCAATTTAGTGCTTCAGTAAGTCAGTAAAAAGTAGTTAGGAGTATTCAAATCATGAAAATCAGAAGGGTGCCCATACTTTTGCACCTGTCAAATTTTGAAATAATGCATATTTCACATTTTCGGTTAGTACAATAAACCTCATTTCAATCCTAAAATATTATTGTGTCCATCAGTTATTACATATATCACACTGAAATAGCTGTTGCAAAAACCCAATTTTAAACAAAAAAAAATGAGTAAGATTAAGAGGGGTGCCCAAACTTTTTGATATGACTGTAGATGGATCTAGTTACATCACATGACAACCAAATATATTCAGATTTCCACTTAAAATTGGAAAAAGTGGCTACAACTGTTTTAGAATCCTTAATAAAGCCGGGAAGGCTACTGACCAAGGGCTGGAGTTGCTGATCAACCCAAGATACGAGTAAAGACCCTATGCTGGCTATTATAGGGCGACATGGGGGAGGAAAAACATTCTTATGTGTTTTTGGTAATGAGTGATATATGGGAATAATTGGATGTTCTACCATTAAAAATTCTTCCATTTTTTTTGTCAATAAAACCCATACATAAGCCCTCATGTAGAAGGGAAGAAAGCTCCTTTTGGAATCGTACAGTGGGATTATATGATAATCTGGTATAAACTTCAGAGTTATTCAAATCCTCCAGAACCAACTTTTTATAAAGACCCAAATTTAAAAGTACTACAGCACCACCTTTATCAGATAATCTCACAGTAAGGTCCCTATTGTCTTTGAGTTCCTTCAATGCTGACCTTTCCAAACTAGTGAGATTATCTGGTATAGGAGATTGTTCAGAACCCAGTTTAGTGAAATCTCTTTCTACTAGTTCCTGGAAAATATCCAGAACATCAGGTCTAGATGCAATTGGATAGAAATAGGGATTACTCGTACAAATACCAGTGCTTTTTTCAGTAGGAAAATCAGGAGTCAAATTTCTCAATCCTGCAAGTGTGTTTAATTCCAAAAAGCTCGGTATGGTATTATTATCAGTTTCTGAAATGAAGACAGAGTCACTATCTAAACGTGTGTGCACATCATTAAAAAAGTGACATTTTATGGTCAAATTACGGCAAAATTTGTTAACATCATGAATAGTTGAAAACACATCAAACCTGTCGTTTGGACAAAAGAGAGATTTGAGTTTGCGATAGGACATAGCTGGAAAGATTCCACACAGGTAAGTCTAAAATCTTGTCCTGAGATTGTACCTGGTTCCGTCGGTGTTTCCGGCCCCCCTCCTCCGTTTTTTGGTGGAGGTCTTGTAGGAGTGCTTTCAAAGCGTACAGGGGTTAAACTTACAGAAACTCCCGGAGTCGATGTGAAGGCAGATGAAAGGGAAGATTCCTGGTTAGCAAAACTCACTGAACGTTTCCTGTTCCTCTTTTTGCTGCCAGATTTTTTAAGGATGGATCTTTTCCTCCGCAATTGGTGCCAGGAGTAGACTTGGCCTGTGGAGTAATCCAAGGAATCTCTAGTAAGCTTTTTCTTTTTTGTCTCAGCAATGCCATCCTCCAGCTTTTCCAGGTTCACAATAATCCTCTCCTTTACATAGTAACATAGTTTTTAAGGTTGAAGGAAGACTTTAAGTCCATCTAGTTCAACCCATAGCCTAACATGTTGATCCAGAGGAAGGCAAAAAAAAACCCATGTGGCAACACTAAGCTCCACATTGGGGGAAAAAATTCCTTCCTGACTCCAGATACGGCAATCAGACAAGTTCCCTGGATCAATGCCCTATCAAAGAATCTAGTATGTATAACTGGTAATATTATAGTTTTCAAGAAAGGCATCCAGGCCCTTCTTAAATGTTAGTAGTGACTCACTCATTACAACATCATGTGGCAGAGAGTTCCATAGTCTCACTGCTCTTACAGTAAAGAATCCGCGTCTGTGATTATGATTAAACCTTCTTTCCTCCAGACGTAGAGGATGCCTCCTTGTCCCAGTCTCAGGCCTAAGAGTAAAGAGATCATTAGAAAGGTCTCTGTACTGTCCCCTCATATATTTATACATTATTATAAGATCACCCCTAAGCCTTCGTTTTTCCAAGCTAAATAACCCCAAGTTTAATAACCTGTCTTGGTATTGCAGACCCCTTAGTCCTCTAATGACTTTTGTTGCTCTTCTCTGGACCCGCTCTACTTCAGGTATGTCTTTCTTATTCACCGGAGACCAGAATTGTACACAGTATTCTAAGTGTGGTCGCACTAGTGACTTGTATAGAGGTAAAATTATGTTCTCCTCATGAGCATCTATGCCTCTTTTAATGCATCCCATTATTTTATTTGCCTTTGCAGCAGCTGCCTGACACTGGCCACTAAATGTGAGTTTGTCATCTACCAATACACCCAGGTCTTTTTCAGCGACAGTTTTGCCCAGTGTTTTACAATTAAGCACATAATTATACCTTTTGTTTCCTCTGCCCAAGTGCATGACTTTACATTTATCCCCATTAAAGCGCATTTGCCATTTAGCAGCCCAAGCTTCTAGTTTACATAAATCCTCCTGTAATATAAAATTGTCCTCCTCTGTATTGATTACCCTGCAGAGTTTAGTGTCATCTGCCAATATTGAGATTCTACTCTGTATGCCCCCTACAAGGTCATTAATAAATATATTAAATAGAAGCGGGCCCAACACTGACCCCTGTGGTACCCCACTGTTAACTGTGACCCATTCTGAGTGTGTTCCATTAATAACCACCCTTTGTTTCCTATCACTAAGCCAGTTCTTAACCCACTTACACATATTTTCCCTTATCCCCATTGCCCTCATTTTATGTATCAACCTTTTGTGTGGCACCGTATCAAAAGCTTTTGAAAAGTCCATATACACCACATCCACTGCATTTCCTTGGTCCAGTCCAGAACTTACTTCTTCATAGAAGCTTATTAGATTAGTTTGACAGGAACGGTCCCTCGTAAAACCATGTTGATAATGGGTCATGAGGTTATTTTTCTTCAGATACTCCAGTATATCATCTCTTAGAAAACCCTCTAGGAATTTACCCACAGTAGAGGTTAAGCTTACTGGCCTATAATTTCCAAGTTCAGTTTTTGTCCCCTTTTTGAATATTGGCACCACATTTGCTATACGCCAGTCCTGTGGTACAGACCCTGTTAATATGGAATCTTTAAATATTAAAAATAATGGTCTATCTATGACAGTACTTAATTCCTGCAGCACTCTGGGGTGTAACCATCCGGGCCCGGGGATTTGTCAATTTTAGTGATTTTTAGACGATGCCGTACTTCCTCTTGGGTTAAGCAGGTGACATTTAATTGAGAATTTTTGTTATCACTGATCATATTGTCTGTCATTGGATTTTCTTGTGTAAATACTGTTGAAAAAAAGTAATTTAGCATATTGGCTTTTTCCTCATCCTCATCCACCATTTCACCCAGACTATTTTTAAAGGGGCCAACACCATCATTTTTTAGTTTCTTACTATTTATGTAGTTAAAAAATATTTTGGGATTCTTTTTACTTTCTCTGGCAATGAGTCTCTCTGTCTCAATCTTTGCTGCCTTGATTTGCTTTTTACAAATGTTATTTAATTTTCTGTATTTATTTAATGCCTCATCACTACCTACTTGCTTTAATTCCCTAAATGCTTTCTTTTTGTCACATATTGCACCTCTTACCGCTTTATTTAGCCATAGTGGTTTCCTCCTATTTCTAGCATGCTTATTCCCATAGGGTATATATTGTGCACAGGTCCTATTCAGGATGCTAATAAACATCTCCCATTTGTGTTGTGTACTTTTATGTCTCAGAACATCGTCCCAGTTTATTGCACTAAGATCATCTCTCAACCGTTGGAAATTTGCCTTCCTGAAGTTTAGTGTCCTTGTAGCCCCTCTACTACACGTCTTAGTAAAGGATACTTGAAAGCTTATTAAGTTATGATCACTATTACCCAAGTGACCTCCAACCCGTATATTTGATATGCGGTCCGGCCTGTTGGTTAATATTAGGTCCAGCAGTGCCCCCTTCTTGTTGGGTCCTGAACCAGTTGTGAAAGGTAATTGTCTCTCATAGTTTTCAAAAACTTATTACCTTTGCTGGAACTGCAGGTTTCTGATCCCCAATGTATTTCAGGGTAGCTGAAGTCCCCCACAATAATGACTTCTCCCTGAGTCGCTGCTTCATCTACTTGCTTTATGAGGATATTCTCCTCCACTTCCATTATTGTTGGGGACTTATAACAAACCCCTATCAGTAATTTATTATTTTTTCCCCCTCCCCTTATCTCCACCCACAGGGACTCTACATTTCCATTAGATTCACCTATATTATCACGCAGGATGGGTTTTAAGGATGATTTTACGTATAAACATACACCTCCTCCTCGCCTATTTGTACGGTCATTTCTGAACAGACAATAGCCCTGTAAATTAACAGCCCAGTCATGGCTCTCGTCCAGCCAAGTCTCCGAAATCCCCACCATCCTTTATGGATGCAAAATCAGGTGTGTCTTTAAAGGGCTCCAGAGCAGTCTGTAACTCACTGATTTCCAGTTTAACTTTAGATAGTTCATGTTCCTCATTAGCAACTATAAGCCTAATTAGTTGCACGGAGCAGTTTGAGAGAATATCATTCCACTCCTTCTGGAATTCCTGAGAGTAAATGGAAGTTGCATTCTTACGAATGCGCAGACCTCTGGGCACCATGTTTTTATCAATATAAGACTTAAGTGTTGTAGAGTTCCACCACAATCTCATCTCTCTCTGTAATTTTGACTGTAGTTGAGACATTAATCTCTGTAACATCTCTTACAGATGCACCAGTGTTACCTCCTGTGTTATCAAAGATGGAATTAAATTTAGACAGTTTGTTTGACTGTGAAATAAAGCAAACATTGTCTGCACTCAGGGCAGTTTCTGTCATTTCCAAATCTCAGGGAACACAGTCCCACAGCTGGGAGCACGTCAACCAGGCAATGTAGATAAGGAAAAGGGGTGGGAAAGACAGCTCTCCAGCTGATAGTATAGTCCTGCCCCACTTGGATACTCACTCGCACGGATGCTGTCCTGGGGCCAGTAAACGATATGAGAGGAAAAAGATTCCAGTGAGAGTATCTCCAGTTGCAGAATTTAATGTGCATATATAAAAGCTTCAGTCCATACAGTGAGGTATATGGTGCTTAAGCCAACATGTTTCGACATATAGTCTTAGTCATGGCGGTAGCTGACAAATGGGGAGGATGATCATTATATACACACCCCCTCATTAACCCAACAGCTGAATTGATAACATAATCAGTGACATACAAAATATAAAATTGAAAATATCAGTAAGTATCAAATTACATAAATAAATAATATGTCAATACTGTAAAATCACATCCTGTCTAATATTTAACCCATGGGGTGCTCTTGTTCCTAGGCTATAAATCCAATATTTGCATATTGGGGCCCATCATTCTGACAGCATGCGATTATGTATGCCTGCTGCTCAGTCGACATGTTTTGCTTCTCCCTGGACAGTGTGTTCAGATAGGTATTGGACTGAATCTGTACATTTGACCTGAGATCCGTCAAGTCAATGTGGAGGCGTTGCAATCCCTCAGTAATTTGGGAGAGACAGCTCCTTCCACATCGCCTGAGGGATCTCTGTCATATGTACCTCCTCAGGGTGAATACTCCTGTCTGTTCCTCTCTAGCCCAGGCGTCCAGGCCGAGGACCAGCTCGACTGGTTGTACCTGAGTCAGAGGGTTCAGATAGGGGAAAACCTGTTGGCTTGTGCGTGGCTCGTGTGTTGACTGGAGGCTGCAGTAGAGCCAGCATGCTGGGCTCCTGATGGTCGTGTAGCCTGGCCAAAATTTTCTCCGCTGTCATGTTCAGGGACTGTTACCGGCGCCTGGGTGCCTGGTGAAGAAGGGTGCTGCAGGGGATGACCTTGTGTCCTGTGGATGAGATAGAAAACCAAAAATTAGCACAGATCTGTAAAGGCAAAAGATCAATCACAATTGGGAAAGAATGATGGTTAGGCAAAGTAAAGGCACATGAAGCTTTTTGGACAAGATATTTGTACACATTAACAGATTATCTACCAATGTCCTTTTTTTTGGGACGGGTAATCTTTTGCTTATTGCAAGTAAGATTTTTCATTTAGGTCCAATTTTTTGTGTTGTGTTTGTAAAATGAATGTTTTCAAAACAGAAAATCATGTCATTGTCAGTTTTTTTTTTTTTTTTAATTCTTTATTTTTTCAAATTTTTAAACTTGTACAAAAAAGAAACAAGAGATACAGTTTTGTCAAATCTACAACCTTAGAAGCCACCTGTGTTAATTTCCAGGATGCTTAATATGCAATTACAACGTAACCACAAATGCATAACACTCTGAACTCTCGGGGATAAGCACCCCTAATTACTAAACTGTAGATTGCCACTAAAAGGGCACAATACGTCTTCTGTATTTGTTAGTCCAGAAAGTCTGCCCGTGGTTCCAGCTCCACAGACATCTTTTCGGGACACAATGTTTATCAGCTATTACTTTTTCCATTAAGGCCTGACAGATTCCTAAGTATTGCATCAACTTAAATGTCTTCAGACATACTAATATACATATCGTATAAGCTTTTCAAAAGAAGACAGACGGAAAAAGAGAATGCTCCAAGACTGAAAGACAAGAAAGGGAACGATGAAAGGACAGGGCCAATAAGCCAGTTAATAGGAAAAAGGGGGAGGGTTACACAAACAACAAGAAAGAGGGGGAACGGAGGTGGCGGAGGAGGAGGTCAACTCGAGGTACTAGGCTCTTAGCACTCAATCTCCCGACTCTAACACGCAGTCTGTCAGCAGCCGGTCATACTCGGATGTTTGTTGGAAGTCCATCCACCTGTACCATGTGGTCCAATGTCTCAAGAAGGAATCATTCATGGACGCTGTCAGATCTTCCATTAGCATCAATTCGTTAACTTTACCAATCCAATCTGAGAGATGTGGAGAGGATGTTGTACCCCATAGAACGGGTACACATGCCTTTGCCGCCGTGATCAAAAACTTCAACAGAGAATGTTTATATTTTTTTTCTGACATATTTGTTAGGTGCAATAGGACCGCAGCTGAGTTAAGAGGGTCCGTGTAGTCGGTCACCCGAGCCACCACAGTCCCTACTCCCTCCCAGAAAGCCTTGAGTTTATCACAGCTCCAAAAAATATGGATCATAGATCCCCTCTCCGCTTTGCAGCGCCAACACTGAGCATCTGCCAAAGGGTACATGGCATGTAGTCTCTCCGGCACCCTGTACCATCTAGACACAATTTTATACCCTGCCTCTTGTTGTTTCGAGCTGATGGAAGTGCTGTGTGCTAGATTACAGATTCTATTTATCTGGGTGTCTGAGAATTTTGTTCCCAAATCCCTCTCCCAATTAGCTATGAAGTAAGGGGGCTTCTGGTCCGGGGGGGTGTTCAACATCGCATAAACCATAGAGAGAACGTATCTCATCGGTCCTTTCCCTGAGCAAAGAGTCTCAAACTGTGTCAGGGGGTTGACGTAACACCGCCGTGGTTGTAAGGAACTCAAGAAGTGTCGTATTTGGAAGGATCTCCACCAACCCAGGGGAGCGGGTGTCTCCATGCCTCTTAAGGCGGTCAGGGATGGCCAGTCGTCTCCCTCTCTAAAAGACTCGACTCTGTCTCTGCTAGCTGCTATCCACTGTTTTATCACTCCGTCGTTTCTTACTTGACTAAAGCCTGGATGGCACAATACAGACGTGAGTCTAGAGCACGTGGGGATCATGAATTGTCTAGTCCAGAGGGAAGAGCAGTAGTGCACTGTCGCTCCCAAAGTGGGGTGTGTGCCTATTTCTCTCTGTGCCGCCGACAGCAACCAGGGTAGTCTAGTCAAGGGGACCGAGCTAAAAGCCTGCTCTATGCCCACCCATGCCTTCCCCTCTGCGTTCCTACACCAGTCTACCATCCTGGCAAAGTGTACCGCAAGGTGGTATAGTTTGAAATTCGGTAAACCAATACCACCCTTCGACTTAGGGCGGGACAATATGGCTTTACTAATTCGAGCTTTTTTTCCCTCCCATACAAATGAAGTCTAGAGTGAGGAAACAGCCTGAAAAAAGGAGGCAGGGATTCTCACCGGTATCGCTTGCAGCAAATAGAGTAGACGTGGGAGGACGTTCATCCGGAGCACATGGGTACGTCCCAGCCATGAGAAAGAGACCTTCGACCATCTCTCACAGTCCTTCCTGAGGTTAGCTAAGAGTGATGGGAAGTTTAACTTAAACAGCATATCCGGGTTAGCCGCTAGTTTGATTCCTAGGTACTGAATAGATTTGGAGTTCCATTTAAAGCTAAAAGAAGCTTGTAATGCGGTCGCTATACCTGGCGGCAAATTTACGTTAAGAACCTCCGATTTTTGAAAGTTAATTTTGAAATTTGACAATCTAGAGAAGGATTGAATTTCTTTCATTAAACTAGGAAGGGATGTCGTTGGTTTAGACAAGAAGAAGAGGAGGTCGTCAGCGTAGGCCGCGATCTTATGTTCTACCCCCCCTGTTTCTATCCAGAAATATCTGGGTTCGCCCTAACTTTCCTCAGTAGTGGTTCAATGGTAAGTACAAAGATCAGGGGTGACAAAGGGCACCCCTGCCTGGTTCCGTTATGTATCGGAAATGGTTCCGAGAGGCACCCATTCACTCTGACCCGTGCTGTCGGGCCGGTGTATAGAGCCGTAATCCAATTCATCATGTTTGGTCCCAGGCCCAGACACCTAAGAGCCTCCCTCAAAAAGGACCAATTAACCCGGTCGAACGCCTTCTCTGCGTCAGTAGATAATAAAATGGAGGGGACTCCCCGGCATCTGGCACCGTGGACCAAATTGATCGCCTTAACCGTGTTATCACGTGCCTCTCTACCCAGCGTGAATCCCGCCTGATCCGTGTGAATGATCCCCACCATGGTAGGAGCCAGTCTTAATGCTAAAATTTTTGCGAACAGTTTTAGATCCACATTCAAGAGCGATATGGGTCTATAACTTGCACATTGGGCCGGGTCCTTTCCCTCTTTAGGTATCACCACCACGTGCGCCCTGAGGGTGTCACCATGGGGGGGATTTCCACTTTTCAGATCGTTAAAAAATTTAAGGAGGTGTGGGACCACCATTTCCTTCAGCTTCTTATAATAAGCCGTTGAGAATCCGTCGGGACTGGGTGCTTTACCGTTTTTTAGGGATGTAATAGCCTCTGTGACTTCCTGGCTGGAGATAGGAAGTTCAAGGGCAGTAACGTCTGCCTCCCTCAGTTTCGGCATTGCCGCTTGTTTAAGATAATCTCTAATTTTTTAAAGGAATGTCGGGGCTTGCGTCAGGGAGTTCCCACTGTCTGCATTGTACAGTTTCTCATAGTACTTCCGGAATGCCTCCGCAACCACTGGTGAAGGTTGAGCCACCCTTTCTGCCGCTGCCCCCCCTATGTTTGAGACAAAGGTCCTAGCCCTTTGTCGCCTCAGTGCTCCCGCCAAATATTTACTAGTCTTATTCCCATATTCGTAGAATTGACGTCTGCACTTTGCCAACCAGAATTTTGCCTTTTTGTTAAGTATATTCCTTAATTCGTCACGCGTCTTACCAAGATCTCTTGCTACGTCTGCATCTAGTCGTCTTTTATGCTCAGTTTCTAGTGCCCTCAATCTCGACAGTAATTCGTTCAATTCCCTGTCCCTATCCTTCTTCAGTCTCGTGCCGTGTTTGATCAAAATACCTCGAATTACACATTTGTGGGCCTCCCACACTGAACTTGGCGAGGTCTCTGGTACACAGTTCTCCCTAAAGTAATCAGACAGGGCTTGTCTCGGCTCTAACATTGTCGTCTGGTCCTCTAGGAGAGCAGGGTTTAGCTTCCATTGCCACTGTTTCGCTGTCACCTGTGGCATCTCTATCTCCAGGGTGCACAAAGCATGATCTGAGAAGGTTATGTTGTCTATGGTCGTTGTCCTGATTAGGGTAAGATCTTTGTGACCTATGAAAAAATAATCTAGTCGCGAATAGGAGTTGTGGACAGTGGAGTAGTAAGAGAAATCCTTGTCATAAGGGTGCTGCAAGCGCCATGTGTCTATTAGTTGATGTTCGTGTAGGGTTCGTCTCATCCTTCTCCTACCTGCGATAGAAATGGCGTGTAACCCTGAAGATGTGTCAAGATGTGGTTCCAATGCGGCATTGAAATCCCCCCCACCAAAAGGGTGCCTTCCGCAAATTCCCCTACTTGGTCTAGGAGCGTCTGTAACGCCTCTGGCTGGTGCGTGTTAGGTAGGTACAGGGAAGCAAACGTGAAGAGCTGTGAGGCCACCCGACCCTTTACTAGGATCATTCTACCCTGCTGGTCACTTCTTGTATCCACTAGCTCCCATGGAACAGAGCGGGAGATGAGGATACTAGTACCCCTAGATCTCGGGTCGGGAGAGAGACTATGGTAGGCATCAGGGTAACGGTAGCTTTGTAGCTTGTACATTTTAGTAGCGTGTAGGTGTGTCTCTTGTAGAAACGCCACCTGGACGCGTTCTCTGTGTAAGTAATTAGTCAGTATGGATCTCTTACCTGGATTGTGTAGACCTCGGACATTAATGGTACCACACCGTAACGTAGACATGTCTCCTGCCGGCATGTTCTTTGAAGCTTGAACGCTCCTCTCTCCCCCTCCTCCGCCGGGAAGAGGATAGAAACAAGAGGGTGGGGGGTAGATAGAGCAATAGAAGAAAAGAGGGGTTGGTAGGATGAGGAGGTTAGAAAGTATATAGGTAAACAAATAAAAAGGTTAAAAATCAAGTATAATCAATTAGTATCTCACAGTCTGGATATATAATTGCAACACGATGAGAAGAAATAATTCCCTCCGGTTCTAGCCGAAGGTCTCCGCTTCCACTTCTATACTAGATGGGAAGGGTACTAGAAAGAGGACCTTCTATTGCAGGCCCTCTCTCTCTCGGGTAGCGTGGAAAGCTATACATCTACTCCTCTCATAACCGACTATGCAATAAACCTCTTTTCTTACTATTTCACCAGCTTATCTCTCTGGTATGTGGACAGAATATTAAATTTCGCACTATGGCGGGTCTTCCGGAAGGGTGGTTGTGTGACGAGGAAAGGGGCCTGGGGGGAGGGGTGTCAATGAGGGCGGGGTATAGTACCTCTGTTGGAGGCGTGGGGGGTATGCACTGTGTGGTATATACGGGGATGTGAGGGGAGTGGAAAGAGGGGGAAGGGAAAGTATGTTAGTCTAGGTGATAGGGCAACTGGGATTGGGAAGATAGAGAGGGGGGGTGAGGGTGGGGTGGTGGGAAGCCCACAGGAGGGGTGGATGTGTGTTTGGGGGACTGGGTGTGTACGGATGGTAGGGGAGGGGGGAGAGAAGGGGGAGGGATCCGGAAGTAGTCCCAGACAGGGAACGTGAGCCATGGCTGGAGGCTGAGTAGCTCTCCAAAATGTTTTCTTAACAACATCATGCAATATGCTGCCTAAACACTAGGTGGGCTAGACAGGATAACTTCACGGCAACATTCCTTTATAAGCAGCTGCTAATTCAAGTCGGGCTACTCCTTTGGAGTCTAATATTCTTATGTGTTTTGGCCTAAAAACTACGTATGACTAGATAAAAGGTAACTACACCACATTTTCCCCCGTTACAGGCATTTACAAGTTCAAGTAGGGCTGCGCCTTCGGGATCCACGGCTTCGGGGCCTACGATTGTCCGGTACTCCCCGTGGTTCTCGTCATCTACGGGAATTACCAGGCTGTGTCGGCATCCTTCGATCAGGCTGCGGGGGTCGTGGGAGTTCTATTAGCAACCAGTTGGGCACCGGGATGGGTTCGGTGTTCAGAAAGTCAAAAAGCTGTGGGAGCTCCTCCGGTCTTTGAGGAAGAAATGGTCTTCTCCCTTCCGCACAATAAGGTGGAATGGGTGTCCCCACCGGTAGGAAGCCCCCAACTCCCTAATCCTCTGTAATAACGGAGCAAGCAAGCGTCTCATTGCTAAGGTGCGGGCCAATACATCTGGGAATAGTCTAATTTCCACGTTGTCTAGGAATAAGCGCCCGTAGTGCCACGCATGCTGTAGGATCTCTTCTCTGTCTGTATAGTAATGAAGCCTGCAGAGAATGTCCCTGGGGCCGGTTGCCCTAGAGGTCTGTTGTCGGGCAACTCTGTGGAGTCTGTCTAGCATGACTCGAGCGTCCTTGGGTTTTTGGGAGACCTTATTAAAAATCTCGACCACTCTTGCAGGCAATTCATTAGCTGGAAAGTTCTCCGGGACACCTTTCAGACGTATATTGTTTCGACGACCGCGATTTTCCTGGTCATCTTGGGCTAGTACTAGCTGTTGTATATAATCTTGGGTGTTTATCAGGTTTTCCTCCAGTTTAGAGACTCTCTGAGCAAGTGTGGTATTAGCTTCCTCCAGATCCGAGGTGCGGGTTGCAAGTTTATCTATCTCGCCCCTTATTACCGTCAGGGCCTTTTCTTGTGAAGCTTCTAAACGCGCTGCCATTGAATCAATGTCTTGTTTTGTGGACAGTGATTTCAGCAGATCCATCAAGGATTGGTCACAGCCCCTTAACACTGATGTTGTGGGGGACCCCCTTATGTCCGCAGTCAAGCCACTGTCCAGTAGACCAGAATCATGTATAGCCTGGTAAGCAGAGTAAAAACGTATGGCCGGGGAGTCTGTATTCAGGGGCACATTGTCCTGTGACATAATTGAACTTGCATCCCATACTGCAGCTGTTGCTCTCTCTAACTCCTGGCACTGCATGTTATTCTGGGTTATGCTGGGTGGGCTGCTTGTGGGCCAGCATGAGGTCTGGATTGTTTCTTCTTCTCCTCTCCCCTTTTCAGGCCCCACATACCCTTCCTGCAGTCTTCCCTGTGTAGTCTGTATTTTTCTACTATCCCTTCCTCCTAGTGTCCCTTTCTCTGGGGGTGATGAGTTCCTGGGCTGTATGGCTTCCAGTACTTCAGTCACTGCAGCCTGAGCAGTGTTTACAGACTGGGAGGCTCTTATCTGCCCTCCCATTATGGCGCCCACAGTTTCAGGTACCTGACCCTCATGTGTCATCCGCGCTCCCCGCTCCCGGTCCGCAGCTGCAACCTCCACTTGTGATCTCAGTGTGCCGGGTGGCTGCCGCGCAGTCTCTGAGCTTCTCATCGGTGGGGAAGACCCGACCGGAGTTACTGCAGGACTCTTCTCCTGCACTTTCTCCTCGCGCTCCTCTCCCCCTCTTCTGTGTGGGGATCTGGACGGCGCCATTTTGGGTGCCGGACTCCTCTCTGCCTCCATCTCCCCACCGGACAAAAAACGGTCCAGGTGTGTCTCTCTCCGGTCTGAGCGGGTCCCTGGGGTGCAGGATGTCGCCCTCCGTCCTCTGGGCATGATTGTTTCTGGGTCGCTGGGTGCAGAAAGTAATTAGATCGTCGGCTATGGAGGAGCTCCAGGGATCAGCGTCCGCTCTCCTCCATAGCTAAGCCACGCCCCCCCCCATTGTCAGTTTTAATTGAATATTCCTCCACCCAGAGAGCTTTCAAAACACCTATTTTCGATTATAAAAATTGTTAATTTTGCAAGTAATGTGTTAACTCCTCAGACAAACACCTTCTGGACACCAACACATTCATTGTCAATTCTGCAGTGACTCAAACACTTACCCTCTTGCCAACATGCACGGTTTCAAGAAGTGGAGCATGTTGGCATACTTATATGGTGTTTTAGTCAGCCCACAACCCCGGCGAGCCTTGTCTTGTGCTCTCAGATGCTTCTGGTAACAGTCCCTTATATTCCTCCATTTACATATCAAATCTTTGCCTGCAAGGAAATGTGAAAATCAACATGGACCTATTGTGTGTATGTCTAACCTTAGGAACCTGTTTAGAAATTTAAAAACCCCATTGTCTGCCGAACACACCAGTTACACCGAGTAATACACCAGGTTGTGACCAGGGTGAGAGTGTCTGGTTAGGTCCAACCAAGTTTAAGTAAGCAGAAAAGGCCAAATGACCTTAGTCAACATCAGGGAGACTAATCTGATTCGGCAAACATGTCGACTCAACACACAACCCAAATGAGTCATGAAATGTGCTAACAATTACTTACGGTGATGATTTTGGCCAGATTTATTCAGCCTGTTCCATCTGTGGACCACCCCAGCACAGACCTCATCCCACAGCTGTATTTGTGCGCCATGTTAAAATGTTGGTGGGAGCACTGGTCCCACAAGGGAGCCCGTGCTTCTACCATTTGGATGAGGAGGAGTGTGTCCAGCACATCCTCGTCATCTGCTCCATGAGACCTTTTGGTAGCCTGAAAGACAATAAAGAGACAAATCAAACATTTAAATTACAGAATGTTGAATGTCCAAACACATTATGATTTACAGCTGGGACGGGGAACGTTTTTCTGCTAAGGACCATTTGAAAATTTCTAAAAACCTTCGGGGGCTGTACAAAAGTATCAACTAGAAAATTACCTGCTATATTTGGTTAAACAATGAACTCACCCTTACTGAGGTGTCAGGGGCTGCTTCTCTTTGTTGTGGGTGATATTGCTCATGTATGTTGCTTCTCAACTGCTTTACCAGGTTTGCTATAGCCCTAGACATCACAGGAGAGGCTGGGAGCATATAACTCACTGGGAAAGCTGAGGATGGGGCATAGAGATTAATGGGGAAATAGATTTCAAGGGCAGACAGATGGCAAAATGTGTCTGCCAGCCTGAGCACTGCGATCCCTAGGAATCTGCCCAGTGGTCGCAAAAACGTAATCGAGGGATGCATTCGGCCCTGGGGCCTGAGGTTCCCCACCCCTGATTTACAGGAACACTATGGAAAAGTACTTACACATCTCCCCCCACCTCGGGCTTTGGCGCGACCAGCTACATCCTCTCCGCCACTCTTTGTGTGCATGTGGTGTGTATATATGTCCCCGTGTGTGGTGAATATTCCATGTCAGGGCCCCACCTTAGTGAGTGACTATATGCAGGTATATGCTGTTAGTCTTTGGTGCTGTCATTCAGCCCCTCTCATTCACAACTGTCAACTGGTAACTGTCACTTTCTCTCCATTATGTAGATAAGGCCAAAATTGTTTGGTGAATTGGAAAGCGCAGGGTTAAAATTTCGCCTCACAACATAGCCTATGATGCTCTCGAGATCCAGACGTGCAACTGTGCAAAATTTTGTGGCTCTAGTTGCGACGGTGTAGATGCCAATCCTGGACACACACACACATTCAGCTTTATATATTAGATAGGGTACATTTGTTTCTCTTGTAGTTTTGCTGCTTATTAATCAGATTTATATTTATGAAGGATAATACCAGACGTTTGTGTGTTTTAGGGCGATTATGTGGTGAGGTTAGTGTATATGTGGTGAAATGTGTGCTGAGGGTGGTATATGTGTTCAAGCACGTGGTAGTGTGTGGTGCATTTTGTGTGTGTGTTCATATCCCCGTGTGTGGTGAGTGTCCTATGTCGGGACCCCACCTTAGCAACTGTACGGTATATATTCTTTGGCGCCATCGCTCTCATTCTTTAAGTTCCCCTTGTTCACATCTGGCAGCTGTCAATTTGCCTCCAACACTTTTCCTTTCACTTTTTCCCCATTATGTAGATAGGGGCAAAATTGTTTGGTGAACTGGAACAGGCGGGGTTAAAATTTTGACTCACAATATAGCCTATGATGCTGTCGGGGTCCAGACATGTGACTGTGCAAAATTTTGTGGCTGTAGCTGGCAGCTGTCGATTTTCCTCCAACACTTTTCCTTTTACTTTTTCCCCATTATGTAGATAGGGCAAAATTGTTTGGTGAACTGGAACACGCGGGATTAAAATTTTGCCTCACAACATAGCCTATGACGCTCTCAGGGTCCAGACGTGTGACTGTGCAAAATTTTGTGGCTGTAGTTCCGACGGTGTAGATGCCAATCCCGGACATACACACATACACACACACATACACACATTCAGCTTTATATATTAGATATAGTGAATAATTTCCTAATCATTTTTTATTTCTATATATTTTTTAATTTTTTTGCTTTTTATATTTCTGCTGCTTCTGCATTTTTCTTATTGCATCTGTGTTGATGTGTTTTCCATGGATGTACACTTTCTAGCATGGAGCAACTGTTTCCACCTGAAGTGGGTAGTTTCTCCACCTGGCATTTAAGGTACCGTTACACGAGGCAACGTTGCTGCGATGTTGCTGGCAATGCACGTTTTTGGCACTTTTCCAAGACTGCCTTGGAGATATCACACGCAGAGATATCGTAGGCTATGCAACTAGGATTTTGAAAGCTACTTTAGTTCGCTGGGTTTTGAGCAACCCAGCGAGCGATGCTTATCAATGTAGTTAATAGGGGAAGTTGCTTTCAACATCGCTATTGTGGTGTCACACAGAGCAATGCTAGAAGATCGCCTGAGCAACATCGCTAGGTTTCATAAACCTGGCAACTCCGCTCCAGCAACTTATCGCCGTTGAATTGCCTGTCACACATTGCAACGCACTAGTGATGTCAATGGCAAGAGTGATGCCTACGTCACTTTTGGGCGATGTTGCCGGAAACATTGCCTTGTGTAAGGGTAGCTTTAGACTATATTTGAAGAAAGAAAGTTAGTATTCTTTGTTACAGTATATGATTAAAGGTACCGTCACACGCTTCAACGTTGAAATGATGTCGGCAATGATCTCAGATGCACGTGGTCGTTGCCGACATCGTTGATCGTTGATGAGATGTCACATGTCTAGAAATCGTGGACAACTCAGCAACGATGTTGTGAGCAGGGATCATTCACAAACACTGTGAAGATCATTGCTCACTGCTGTGAATGGGCGAAGTTGGCCATGACATCGCTATTGCGGTGTCACACCGAACAATGCCGCAGCCTGCTGGAGTTGAAGTTGACAGGTTTTCATGCATGCAGGAAAACCTGTCAACTCAGACTTGAACAACTATCTTTGTTGAAGCGTGCGTTTACACGCACGTTACTGACGTCACTTTTGATCGAAGTTGTGAATGAAGTTGAAATGTGTAATGGGACCTTTAGAGTCCCCAGAGATTTAAAATGCATCATCCAAAGCTCTAAATGATGTTTTTATAGTTTTGGAAGTAAAGTTTTTTCTACTATTACTTCACTTAGATTACTGAATATATTCCTTCCTATTTTGCCTTGACTTCACCGGTGGCCAGCTGAATTTTTTCCTCATCCGTGCAGTCCTTTCCTTCTCAGTTTGGACCGCCTGGTTTTGCCACTGATGGTGCCACAGGTTGACTGTTCTGCAGTTCATGTAAAAAGTGCTCTGTAGTTTAAATGAGAGTAAATTTCCATTGGCACATTTCATGTGTAGATGTTGCTGTGTTGCTGTCTATGAGTAGCTCTGTTGGTGAAGAGTTGTGGGTTTGTCAGGTGACCACACCCTGGCCTTTACACAGTTCCCTCTTCCACCAGCAGGTGTTGCTGATTGAGTTTAGTCTCTGAAAGTCCAGGAGCAAGACCAGCTCCTTTTTGGAGCTGACAGTAGAGCTGAATAAAAGCTTATTTATTTTAATAGGGGAGAAAATATATGGAATGAGATGGTGCTGTCCAAGTATAGCAGACAGCCTCTAAGAAATCTAGTAGGTCATAAATTTCCCTTGGAGACATGTAAAGTTTGGCATTCAAAGAAAATGCACATTTAAACTTAGAATCACCAGAATCTGATATCAGGAGAGGGGTTCACATACTTTTGGTTATAAAGTGTGATGTGATGTATTCATTTTATCCAATATATTCATGATATTGTCAGAGGCTGCTATCAAGAAGCATCTGCCTAGTATGACCCTACCATCATGCTTTATTATGAGGATGGGGTCTTATGCTTTATGTTGAGAAGAAAGTAAGTGAAATACTAGTCACTGTTGCAACCTACTTCAATAATTCCTGAGACTTAAAATATTTTTTCTTTGTTTCCATGGAAACTAATACAATCCACAGTTTATGTCTATTGTTGAGGAAGCTGCTTCTGCATTTCTGTCTGATTAAAAACTTTACTATAATACAAACAGCAGAATGAAATTTCAGATAACAGATTTGCTTTATTTCTGCACATTGTAGTATTTAAACTAATAATTTAAAAAAGGTAATATTTTTAAAACAATTTAAAGTTTAAAACTATAATTTATTACTTGTATAAACGGTTCTTCACCTCCATTTCACAAATGAATCTAACCATAAATTCATTTTGTCTGTGCAATACTGCAAACAAAGGTGTAGCATGTACAGTGGACGGAACCTGTGAAGGTGATGTTGTGGCTCTATCAGCAGGAATTGCTGGGTGAAATATACAGATACCATTCCAATAAAATCACTGAAAATAGGAGCTGATAAACTATAAAGCCATAAAGTTTTATTTTTCTGTTGAAATAACTGCACGAGGGCTTGGTATTGGCAGAACAAATATACTTTTTTTTTTTTTTTTAAATACCTCCATTCTTTGGCACAAAGAATTTTTTTTGTTTTTGGGGAAATGCAAAACCTTCAGCAATTATGATTTTTTTGCATTATTTTTTTACAACTGCCGTTTATCTTGCAGTTTAATATTAATGTAGCTACTCTTTGGTTCAGTATGAATACAGCAGTGTCAAATGTGTACCTTTTTTGCCTACTTTTGCAAAATTTAAGACATGTGTCTCTTATTACAGTGCAGAGCTGCTTACAGCTGGGTGCTGACCGCAATCTAAAAAGCTTCAGGACCACGATCAGCACCCAGCTTTAACCAGCTCTGCACTGTAATAAGAGAGTGAAATTTCAGAACCTAGGACAGCGGCTGTCACTTCACGTTCTTAGCGTACTGTACGATGGAGAGCTTCTGAGTGCTGGAGCCGCCCAGCAAGTAAAGTAATCTACTGAATCTCGATAATTGCCAGCTTTTAATAATAAAGTAGATTAACCCTTGCTGACCCATACTGTGATGTCAGCTTGTGTCCAGGGAATGTGGGCATACCTGAACACAAGCTGGCAACACACAAACATGGGGTTAGCCCTGTATAAACCAGCTTAGTAGCCGCATCTGCAGCCTCACAGCTGACATGCAGCACAGAGGCTGCAGATGAAGTTATTATGCAGGTTAACCCCAGCAAATTAAAAATGTGGACAGTGGCTCGATTTTTAATGATTCATCTTTTAACGCTGCTGTCACAGCGGTGAAAGATGATTGCATACTGTGACGGGAAACCGGCAAATTCAAACACAGCTGCCTTGACAGCAGCGATGTTTGAATAAATTGTAATAGCATATGCGTGCGACTATTGCACTACTGGTATGTGCTGTATGGATGCGATTTTTTTTCTCACATCCATGTACTTTGAATGGGAATTCTCACAAGGAAATCACGTTCATTCACAGCATGCTGCAATTGAACTCGCATTTTTCTCGCAATGCGAGTTCAGTGCGTATAAAACGCACTAATGGGACCAGTAACATTTACTGATTCTGGTCCAAATGCAGTGCGAGTCTCCGCACATTGCACTCACGCGAGACACACGGACAGTGGGCCTTCAGCCTTACATGAAAAAACAAGCCTTTAATCAGGCTTTAGGTACATCTGGGTATGTCTCGGGCACACACACCCTTTGTCCAGCATTCACTGGCTGGTTTACCTATAGTTTTATACATCCTTTTTCATTATTCAATTAGGCTAGGGTCACATTTCCGTTTTGACCCTAGCCTACAACAATCCGGTTTTAATTTAGAACTTTTTCCAGCACCGCATAGCGTTACCGCTATGCGGTGCCGGAAAACGCAGTCCCTAGTTACCCTATGTTTACCTTAACTACCTGTCACACAGGCAGCTGCTCGGAGTGCGCTTTACAGCGCCGCACAGGAAACGTTGCAGACAGCGTTTCCTGTGCGGCCCTGTAAAGCGCACTCCGAGCAGCTGCCTGTGTGACAGGTAGTTAAGGTAAACATAGGGTAACTAGGGACTGCGTTTTCCGGCACCGCATAGCGGTAACTCTATGCGGTGCTGGAAAAATTTCTAAGTTAAAACCGGATTATTGTAGGCTAGGGTCAAAACGGAAATGTGACCCTAGCCTTAGTTACCTTAAAACAGTAAAATACAGTGTAAAACCATCTTACAATTCATTTTTAACCATGTGTTACTGATTCATTACAATGTGCCTTCATATTGCATCACCACTTCAAAAACCTTTTCCTTTAAACCTTCTCCCATAGTGCTTAAAACTAACCATATTCGTTAATTAGTAGGCTGCAGCATTAGGTGTTGCTCATTATGCACATAAATATGTTTTAACATACATGTTCGGGAAAATTACATTACTGCTGCTGTGTTCAATTAATCCCAGCGTACCGGAAGTTCATGTGCGCATGCGCTCACTTTACTACAGCTGTAAGGCCCTAATTCCTAATCGGAACAGAAGACATGTTCATTAGCAATAACCAATAATTAAACAATTGACACTTCCTGTGTCACCCCATCCTAATCCTATAAAGTGGGGGGGAGGGGGAGAAACCATACAACATGTATAATTCACAAACAATAATGAATTTTAATGGGAGGGACGTTTGTGCTGCCTACGGACTCTTGGAAAAGAAAATTTCAAGTAAGTAAATTTTAATCTTTCCTGATTGTCCTACAGCAGCACAGTATGGGATTTAACAAGCAATACTCAATTTAGGATTGGGAATCAAACCTTGACCCTGTTGAAGTACTCCTTTGCCTAAGGCTGAGCCTTATCACTACCGTTCAGACCGCGGGGAACATGGGGGGAGACTGGAACACCACAGAACCCTGCAGGCATGATGCCGGGAATGGATAACCGGTGGACATAAGGGATAGCGACCACTTCTGTCCAGAGATTCTTCCTTCCCCCACGAAACCGGCAGCTGTCCCATAACCACACCACCACCAGGTCTTCCTCCTTCAGGGACAGGACCAAACCAGTATTCAGGGGAAGTGTATGCACATGAGGCTAGGAACTGAGTGACCCAAAGGGATGGACATACAGGACCTGCCATCCATGTCAGCATGTACATACACAGTGGACTGAGGGACATATAGGGATATGTTTGCAGAACCCACAATGTAGACATCCCAATCCTGGTGCAGGAACCAAGTGATGTGTGACGCCCCTGAGGCTAGGCACCACAGGGAGGTATTACAATGTATTAATATATGTGTTTTTTTTTCCCTGTAAGTTGTCAGTTCAGGGTTAAACCTGTGGAGTCTGTGCTTTCACACACTTAGGACTAGGCCACTAAAGCAGGGGGGGACCGATAATTTAGTAGATCCCAAAAGGGGGTGGAGTCTAGGCTAGAGTGAGAAAACCAGGAAGTTAGGACAGTTTACCTCAGACGGTGCTGGGAAGGCAGTCAGGAAGGACAGGCCTGACAGCACAGCCAACAGGAGGGAGCCCCATCTTCAAGTGGGGGCCCAGGACAGCAGGCAACGGGCCAGGACTGGTTGGAGCCAGCTGGTCATGTTGAGGGAACACCGGCAACGCAGGAAGCTGAGGCAGATAGAAGTTCAGCTCTATCTGCAGACTGACAAGCTGCAGGCCCTTCGGAACCCGGTTGCTGACAGCGCCACAAGGTACTTCATCCCTCAGGACCACAATAGATCCTAGACCGCAGGAGTAATGGTCCAAGTACCGGTGGGGGGGGTTAGTAGACGCCATGACTGAACCGGCAAAGGACACCCATACTCCACCGTGGGAGATCAAGGGACTGGCAGGAGAGCTCTGCAAGGGTGGTGGAAGCTAGGAAGAAGAAAGGAGACCCTGAAAGACAAAGAACGCAGGCATCTAGAGACTCCATAAGGGGGACCCTGAGCTGGCAACATCCACCCTGTAAACCAAACTGTACCGTGTCCCGTTTTACCATCTGCCGGTACCTAGTAAAGTGGAGTTAAAATTGAACTGGTTTCCGTTATTCTTCCCGCCAGTGCCCTGAGGGCTCAGCATCAGCAGCAGCTCAGCAGAGGGGTAAGAACTGCACAGCAGCAGCTCAGCAGAGGGGTAAGAACTGCAACACTAAAACACCTACAACTACTCCCCTCATCCACATTCCATCACCGCTGCCCTGAGGTAATAGCTCCCCTTGTAGGGAGCTGTTCCACACTCTGCTGCACCCACCATCACCTCAGCGGCCGGCTTGCAGCGCCGGTACGATTTTACCGGGAACTACAGGTGGCGTCACGATCCCCTGTAAATACTCCCTTCTCCCCCACCAACAACTCCCCAAATGATCACCAGGGCACGGAACCGGGATCCTGACCATCTGTGATTCCCCATCAGTGCCAGTGTCCGAGTACCCCTAGCTCTGGCCACATCAGATGTATTGGTATATACAGTATATATAGGACCTACTGTCTCGAAGAAAATTGGGCTTTATGGCTGAGAGCTGAGTGATATATAGGGATACACTCCCTGACAGAAGTTATGTTGTTTATCCATGTTATGTAAATAAAAGCTTGTAATCTGAAGTTAAATTCATCCATTGGTTGTATAAATTACTCTTTTGAAAGCTGAAACCCTCCAAAATTTGGTTTAGGTTAAGAAAACAAATTGGCATCAATGCTGAAATATTGATCATTTAACGAACACAGAATGGTCACATTTTAGCAAGACAAAAGTTTTGTCGCCTGGTCATATAATGCACCCAATCCTACTTTACATTACATTAAGGAAAAACGGTCCGCTCACCTGACTTCTCTCTCGAGTTTTTCTCCCTCTCAGTACGGACTCCAGCAGGCCTGTAGCTGCATTCAAATCACTTCCAAGAATTGTCCAGCGAGTTGAGGAAATTTGCACCTTGAGTTCTTGATAAAATTTCCATTTATTGGTATTCAGGTAAAACCAGGTTTCTTAACATGTAAAAACACACAGGTCAGTTTATCATGTCTGCAGGCAACATGTTTCAGCTAGCTTGTAGCCTTACTCATGAGTAACATGTTGCCTAAAGACATGATAAACTGACCTGTGTGTTTTTACATGTTAAGAAACCTGTTTTTACCTGAATACTAGGGATAAGCGAGTATGCTTGTGACTACTCGGTACTCGCACGAATATCTCGGTACTCGGGGTACTCGGCGAGTACCGAGTAATCCTGCGATACTCTTGCTATGCTCAGGGTCCACCTCCCTGCATATTGGCGATATTTACAGAGCCAGCCCACGCAGGGATTGGCTGACAGACACTGTAATGCCACAGCCATGTCGGTTGTGGCATTACAGTGATTGGCTGGCCGCACAGCGTGATCAAATCTTTATAAGACCTGACCGTGCTGTGCTCGTTACTCTGCTCCACAGACAGTTAGTGTAGGGAGAGGTTCTGCTGATTGAGGGAAAAATTTGTGGCCTTTCAGCTAGTGTAGGTGCAGGGCTGCTAATCTAACACCACAACAGTCCTTCTGAGGGTTAATACAGCTATATACAGGCAGGCAGGGAGGCAGGGTATATAGAAAACTTATTGTGTTAGTATACCAGCCTGCATCACATCTGGGGCTGTTGTACAGGCTGGAAATCTCCAAAACAGTCTTTTTAAGGATTAATTTAGCTCTCTATAGGCAGTAAGGGGTTAGCTCCATTTAGTATATGCCAAAACACTGTATACACATCAGCGTTTGTGTCTGACCGTTCCAGCTGCCGGGATTAAAGCGCTCTAATCTGTAATCTCAGTGTGCAGCTAAAAACCATCTTTTGGACGCCTTCATTTAGCTGTATACAGGCAGCACAACATTGAAAATGCGCAAGGCTGGTGGCAAGGAACTGGACGTGATGGTGGTGCAGGCAGAGGCCGAGGGCGTGTGCAAGCTCGAATTGCGACACGACAAACACCGACATCATCTCGCTCGAACTTCCTGTCCCAATTTCTAGGGGACTGCAGCAGTACACCACTATTAAACCAAGACCAGTGTCAACAGGTTGTTACTTGGATAGCGGATAATGCTTCCAGTCAGTTTGGCACCACCACAAATACCCTGTCTTCCACACGGTCAAGTGTCCGTAGCCGTGAGACTGGACCTCACATTCTACACCCTGATCCTCCGTCCTCCCACCATGCCGAGTGCCCGCCCGGACATAACTGATCCCACACTTGGAGAATCTGAAGAGCTGTTCACTTATCCATTCTTAGATTCTGGCCTCTCACCATCTCCAGTTGAAGTGGGTCATGAGGAGATTGTATGTACCGATGCACAAATATTTGAGCAGCCACAGTCTCACGAAGGCAAAGGTGGGAACGTGTCTCAACAAGAGGTGGACGATGATGAGACACAATTGCCAGAAAGTCAAGAGGAGGACCAGGGTGCGGAATTGGAAGACGACGTGATGGATGATCCAGTAACTGACCCAACCTGGCAGGAGGACATACAGAGCGAAGACAGCAGTGCACAGGGGGAGTTAGGCATAGCATCAAAACAGGCCGGAAGAAGCAGGGTAGTGGCCGAAGGCAGAAGGCAGGCAACCGTTCCCCGGAACCACAACACAACAGAAGTTGCCAGTACAACTGTTAGGTCTTCCCGAGTCTGGCTGTTTTTTTAAGGTGTCTGCAGATAATTTAAAAAAGACCATTTGCAACACCTGCCATGCCAGCATCAGCGGGGACAGCAAAACTAGCAGCCTGACCACCACCAGCATGATCAGGCACATGTCAGCAAAGCACCCGACTTTGTGGGATGTTCACCAGGGTCCAGGAGCAGTGTCTGCGGGTGACGCCGCTGCGTCTTCCACTGTTGTGCGTGCAAGACAATCCCCTGTCCATACTGCATGCGAAGATGCCTCATGTCCTTCACCTGTAGTTGCACAAGCAGAAATAGCACCATCATCAACCACGTCCTTGTCCCAGCGCAGAGTTCAGTTATCCATACACCAATGTTTGGAACGCAGGCACAAATACGCTGCCAACGCCCCACTTGCCACAGTTCTAAATGCACACATTTCGCAACTGCTTGGACACTGGAAATGTTGACTTTTAGGCTAGTGGAGACGGAAGCATTCCGCGACCTGATGGCAGTGGCGGTCCCATGTTACTCGGTCCCCAGCCACTACTATGTCTCCCGGTGTGCCGTCCCCGCATTACATAAGCACGTGTTACAAAACATCAGATGTGCCTTAAAGGGAACCTGTCACCCGATTTTAAGCTCCTAAACTATCTCTAGCTGTCCCTACACCTTCCTAGCAGCTCCCTATCTCTCCCTTTCTTATCTAAAGTGGCCCTATGAAAGAAGTGTAAAATAAGATAAAACTTACTGCAGTCCCCGTAGTTAGGGGACTGGGTAGGCGTGGCCTCTGTTCCTTCCTCACACCTCCATCTTGTAATGCACGCCCCGTTGGGCGGCATTATTCAGGGTCCACTCAGCCCCATTAATTGTAATCTCCCGCCCTCTACACCTCTTTGCACTGGCCGGGCGTCACAGCCGGCGCAGTGCATTATGGGCCGTCACGTGATCGGCCCTAGTGCATTCTGGGTCCGATCACGTGATCGGCCCCTGTGCATTATGGCCTTGATCACGTGATCGGGCCCGGCTCTGCGCATGCGCAATGCGCTTATTGAAGCCGGGGCCGATCACGTGATGAAGGCCATAATGCACTGGGGCCGATCACGTGATCGGACCCAGAATGCACTAGGGCCGATCACGTGACGGCCCATAATGCACTGCGCCGGCTGTGACGCCTGGCCAGTGCAAAGAGGTGTAGAGGGCGGGAGATTACATTTAATGGGGCTGAGTGGACCCTGAATAATGCCGCCCAGTGGGGCGTGCATTACAAGATGGAGGTGTGAGGAAGGAACAAAGGCCACGCCTACCCAGTCCCCTAACTACGGGGACTGCAGTAAGTTTTATCTTATTTTACACTTCTTTCATAGGGCCACTTTAGATAAGAAAGGGAGAGATAGGGAGCTGCTAGGAAGGTGTAGGGACAGCTAGAGATAGTTTAGGAGCTTAAAATCGGGTGACAGGTTCCCTTTAACAACGCAGTGTCAGGCAAAGTCCACCTAACCACGGACACATGGACAAGTGCTTGTGAGCAGGGCCGGTACATCTCACTGACGGCACACTGAGTTAATATTCTGGAAGCCGAGACCCAGTCTGAGCTTGGGACGGAACACGTCCTTCCGAGACCAAGGATTGCAGGCCCTAACTCAATCAGGGTTTCACCCATAGTGTACAGCTCTGGAACGTCATGTTCCTCAGCCTCCTCCTCCTCCTCCACTTCACCCCCCACACCAGTCCCAAGCTGGAAGGACTGCAGCACTGCCTTGGCTAAGCGGCAACAGGCTGTGCTGAAGCTAATATGCGTAGGTGACAAACCCCACAAGGCTGAAGAGTTGTGGACAGCTCTGAAACAGCAAGCAGATCACTGGCTGAACCTACAGCCATGGTCATGTGTGACAATGGCCAGAACCTGGTGGCGTCTCTGAGGCGAGCTGACACATGTTCCATGCGTGGCCCATGTGCTCAACCTTGTGGTTCAGCGGTTTCTTAAATCCTACCCGGAGCTGTCGGATCTACTCGTCAAAGTACGCCGCCTGTGTGCCCATTTTAGAAAATCACCTACTGCTTCTGCCGCCCTTGCCAGCTTTCAGTGGCATTTGCAGCTTCTAGCTCACAGACTGGTGTGTGATGTCCCCACGCGTTGGAATTCCACACTGCACATGTTGGTCAGGATTTGTGAGCAGAAAAGGGCAGTTGTTGAGTACCAGCATCAACTAGGCCGTCGGTATACGGTTCAAACTCCACACATAACACCTCAGGAGTGGACATGGATGTTCGAAACTTTGAGGACTCCACCAAGATGGTGAGTTGCGATGATGCCATCATTAGCGTCACCATCCCGCTTCTCTGTCTTCTAAAATGTTCTCTGCTCAAAATCAAAGATGATGCATTGCAGGCGGAGCACGATGAGTTGGAGCAAGAAACCGTACTTGGTGATTACACACAGCCCAGCCTCATCTCATCCCACCGTGCATTGGAGGACTATGACGAGAAGGATGAAGAAATAGAGCTGCTGCCCACAATGTTTCCCCTCCTCTTCACCCTCACCCCCATCCTACTCCACTTCCTCCTAACCCCGAACATCCCTCCACCCACCAAGGCCATAACGATCTCTCCATCCTTCCTACCCACCCATCTCACCCCCTCCTCCAAACTGTTCCTCCACACCCAATCACTTTCTCCACACACGCACGGCCCCCACGCAAACTCTCCTGCTCCCACCTCCTAATCCTCTCGCTACTTCTCCTACTTGCAGGTGACATATCCCTCAACCCTGGACACCCCCACCACATCCCTCCACTCACCTCCAATTTTCGCCCATCCCCCATCACAAACTCTCGCAACCCCTGCAACCTTATACCCATTCACCCAACCCCAGTCCCCCTGTCTGGAGCACTCTGGAATGTCCGCTCAGTGTGCAACAAACTCTCCTACATCCATGACCTCTTCATCACCAATAAATTCAAATTCCTCGGCATCACCGAAACTTCGCTCACCCCCGCCGACACAGCCTCCCCTGCCGCCCTCTCCTACGGTGGACTCACGCTTTCCCACACACCACGCCCTAATAGCACCCGTGGGGGTGGTGTGGGTATACTCTTGTCCGACAGCTGCTCCTTCATCCCTACTACACCGCCTCCCTCCGCCTTCTTTCCCTCCTTCGAACTGCACTCTATTCGCACTTTCTCCCCCTGCAACCTCCAACTCGCGGTCATCTACCGACCCCCGGGATCCACCACCTCCTTCCTTGACCACTTCAACACTTGGCTTCTCCACTTCCTCTCCTCCAACATCCCCACCATCATCATGGGCGACTTCAACATCCCCATCGACACCCCCGACCCGCCTACCTCCCGACTCCTATCTCTGACGACCTCCTTCGGCCTCTCCCAATGGTCCTCCTCAGCCACTCACAAAGACGGCTACACGCTTGACCTCATCTTCCTCCCGCCTCTGTTCCCTCACCGACCTCTCAAACTCACCCCTCTTCCAATCTGACCACAACCTGTTGACCTTCTCCTCCCTCTTTCCCTCCACCTCACCCCCCTCTCCGAAAACTCAGTCACCCACGCAGAGACCTAAAAGTCATCGATTTCAACTCCCTCTCCCACTCCCTCCTCCCTCTCACGGACCTTGCCTCCTCACCCGACGTTAACACTGCCGCCACCCTCTACAACTCCACACTAATTGCGGCTCTCGACCAGGCTGCCCCCCTCACACACACCAAAACCCGCACAAACAGACAACCCTGGCTCACCCCTCTCACAAAAGAGCTTCGCCGAACGTCCAGGGTCGCTGAACGGAGATGGAAGAAATCCCACTCCACGGCCCACCTCACAATCTACAAGCAATCCCTCTCCAACTTCAAGGACGCACTCACTGCCGCAAAACAAACCTACTTCTCTTCTTTAATCAACACACTGTCCTGAAACCCCAAACAACTATTCAGAACCTTCAACTCCCTTCTCCGTCCCCCAGCACCTCCTCCTTCCCCGCTCATCTCCGCTGACGACTTCGCCACCTTCTTCAAACACAAGATTGATAAAATTAGAGAAAGCTTTGGCCCAACGTCCCCCCAACCCACCACCATTACCGCCCAACCCTCCTCGACCAAAGGAAGCTTCTCCTAAGTGACTGAAGCCCAGCTCTCCGTGAGGTGTCACGATCTCACCTCACCACCTGTGCCCTCGACCATCTCCCTACCCATCTCATCCCAAACCTCACCACCACCCTCATCCCTGCCCTAACCCAACTCTTCAACCTGTCACTCGCGTCTTTCTCTCTTCCTTCAAACATGCCTTGATCTCACCCATCCTCAAAAAACCCTCCCTTGACCCATCATCCGTCGCCAACTACCGCCCAATATCCCTTCTCCCTTTCGCTTCCAAACTACTCGAACAACACGTCCACTCTAAAGTGTCGTCCTACCTATCCTCCCGCTCCCTCTTCGACCGCCTACAATCTGGTTTCCAACCTCATCACTCCACCGAAACTGCCCTTACTAAAGTCACCAATGACCTCCTGACCGCAAAGAGGAAAAAACACTACTCTGTCCTCCTCCTCCTCGACCTATCCGGCGCCTTCGACACAGTAAACCACTCCCTCCTACTCCAAATCCTAGAATCCCTTGGCATCACCGACCTCGCCCTCTCCTGGATCTCCTCATACCTTACGGACCGCACTTTCAGCGTCACCCACGCCGACACCTCTTCCTCGTCCTACCCCCTTACTGTCGGCGTCCCCCAGGGATCGGTACTTGGACCGCTACTTTTCTCCATCTACACCGTCGGCCTAGGTCAACTCATTGAGTCCCATGGCCTCCAGTACCATCTCTATGCCGACGACACCCAGATCTACCTCTCCGGGCCCGACATCACCTCCCTTCTGTCTAAAATCCCCCAATGCCTGTCCGCCATCTCATCCTTCTTTTCTGCTCGCTTCCTCAAGTTGAACATGGACAAAACAGAGTTCATCGTCTTCCCCCCCAGCCGCCCTCCCCCTCTGCCAGACCTGTCAATCCGAGTCAACGACTGCTCTCTCTCCCCAGTCCCCCACGCAAAGTGCCTCGGGGTCACCCTCGACTCCTCCCTCTCCTTCAAGCCCCACATCCAAGCCATTGCCACCTCCTGCCGACTCCAACTCAAGAACATCTCACGCATCCGCCCGTTTCTTAACCATGACACCGCCAAAACTCTCGTCCACGCCCTCATCATCTCCCGCCTTGACTACTGCAACCTACTGCTCACCGGTCTCCCTGCCTCCTCCCTTGCACCTCTCCACTCTATCCTGAACGCAGCTGCCCGTCTAATCCACCTGTCTCCTCGCTACTCCCCTAGCTCCCCTCTCCGCATGGCACTTCACTGGCTCCCCACCCCCCAAAGATCTAAATTTAAAATCCTAACCCTGACTTACAAAGCCATCCACAACCTGTCCCCCCTTACATCTCCGACATGGTCTCCCAATACCAACCTGCACGCAACCTACGCTCCTCACAAGAACTCCTCCTCTCCTCCCCTCTCATCTCATCCTCCCACAACCGCATACAAGACTTCTCCCACGCCTCCCCTAGACTCTGGAACTCCCTCCCCCAGCACATCAGACACTCGCCTACCCTCAAGAGCTTCAAAAAGAACCTGAAAACTCATCTATTCCAACAAGCCTACAACCCATGATGAGACCCAGCGCCGCTCCACCAACCGCTTGGCGCTTCCCCCCCCTATCGTGTCCTCCCCCACCCCCGTAGACTGTGAGCCCTCGTGGACAGGAACCTCTCCCGTCGTGTATCAGCAAGCATTGACTGGTCATATGTACTGTACCTGTCCTTGTTAACCCCACTCCTTATGTAAAGCGCCATGGAACCAATGGCGCTATATAAATAAAATAATAAATAATAATAATAGAGCTACTTTTATGCGGAATTGACGATAATACATGCACAACTGTCATACCGTCGGTTCAGTGTGGATGGCCAGAGGACAGGGGAGAGGAGGAGGAGGATGAGGCCAGCATGGCCAGTCAAGCTGTTGGCGAGGACCCTGAAGTCTTGCCTGTTAACAGTCTGGCCCACATGGCTGACTTTATGGTACGTCTCTATCCAGGGGCATTGGGGTGCCTCCCAATTTTTGGCTGCCCTGCCAAAAGGCAATACTACAAAAGACCCACTTCCTTAAAATGGGCACAATATTTAAAGAGACCCTTATGCATGTCTCTAACCAGGGGCATTGGGGTGCAGGGGCGGACTGGGCCAGGTTGCAGGGAGGCACTTGCCTCCCAGGCCGGTAGATTATCAACAGTTCAGGGCCGCCCAACTTTTCCCTATGGGCCGCCGTGCCCGCTCCTCTGGCCAGCTTATATTTAATTGCATTTGTGGTCAGCCGCCACTGGCCGCCAGTCTGGGCTGCTATGAGCGGCGCACTATGTATAGCCGCTATGCTGCCGGGACACTGCATGGCACAGCAGCATGTTCTTTGAGGGTGGAGATAGGAGAGAGCGCGCTTACCTCTCCTGAATTGAGTCCCGCCCATGAAACGTCATTTCCGCCGCCTGCAAACCAGTGCTGCTCCTATGGGCCGACCAAGGGACACAGCACACACCCCACAACATGACACTACTTCCACAGGCAGCAGTTCGCTTTCAATTCACTCCCAGGCCAGCACTGTCATCACTGCAGGCAGACAGCAGCAGTAAGTAAGTGACCATGTGGGGAGGGAGCTGGAGCAGGCTGCTTTGTGTGTGTGTGGGGGGGAGATGGAGCAGGCTTTTGTGTATGTGGGGGGCACTGGGGCAGGCTGGTGTGTGGCAGGGCCTGAGCTGGCTGCTGTGTGTGTAAGGGGTCGCTGGGGCAGGCTGCTGTGTGTGTGTGTGTGTGGGGGGGCTGGGGCAGGCTGCTGTGTGAGGGGGGGGGCTGGGGCAGGGGCAGGCTGCTGTGTGTGCGTGGGGGTGCTGGGGCAGGCTGCTTTGTGTGTGTGGGGGTGCTGGGGCATGTTGCTGTGTGTGTGGGGGGGGGCTGGGGCAGGCTGCTGTGTGCATGGGGGGCTGGGACAGGCTGCTGTGTGTGCATGGGGGTGCTGGGGCAGGCTGCTGTGTGTGCGTGGGGGTGCTGGGGCAGGCTGCTGTGTGTGCGTTGGGGTGCTGGGGCAGGCTGCTGTGTGTGTGGGGGAGCTGGGGCAGGCTGTTGTGTGTATGTGTGTGGGGGCTGGGGGAAGGCTGCTGTGTTTGTGGGGGGGGGCTGGGTCTGCTGTGTGTGTGGGGGGGCTGGGGCTGCTGTGTGTGTGGGGGGGGGCTGGGGCAGGCTTCTGTGTGTGTGTGGAGGGGGGGCTGGGGCAGTCTGCTGTGTGTGGGGGGGGGCTGGGGCAGGCAGCTGTGTGTGTGGGGGGGCAGGCTGCTGTGTGAAGGGGCAGGGGCAGGCTGCTGTGTGGGGGGCGGGCTGCTGTGTTTATGTGGGGGGGCAGGCTGCTGTGTGGAGGGGCAGGGGCAGGCTGCTGTGGGGGGGAGGCTGCAGCAGGATGCTGTGAGTGTGGGGGCTTGGTAGGTGTGTGTGTGTGTGCATGTGCATGTGTGAGTGTGTACGTGCACGCATATTGGGGCGAGGACTGGGGCAGGCTGCTGTGTGTGTGTGGCGGGGCCTGGGCTGGCTACCATGTGTGTGTGTGAGGGGGAGGAGGGGGTTGGGCAGGCTGCTGTGTGTGTAGTAATACTTAATAGAGCTGTGTGGGCTCATATGTGGGGGTAATACTGTATAGGGCTACGTTGGCTCATGTGTGGGGGTAATAGTGTATAAGGCTGTGTGGGGGTAATAGTGTATCGGGCTGTGTGGGGAAATAATGTATAGGGCTAATGTGTTTGGGGCTAATATAATATATAGAAAATGTGAGCTCATGTGTGGGGCTAATACTGTTTATAGGGGCTGTGTGGGCTCATGTATGTTGGGGCCTTTGTGGGCTCATATATGTTGAGGCCTGTGTGGGGCTAATACTGTTTATAGGGGCTGTATGGGCTTATGTATGTGGGTGCCTGTGTGGAGCTAATACTGTATATAGGGGCTGTGTGAGCGTGTGTGTGGGGATAATACTGAATATAGAGGATGTGTTTGGTCCTATATGTGGGGGCCTGCATGGGGCTCATACTGTCTAGATATGTGTGACCTCCTGTGTGCTGGTGGCCAGTGCAGCATCAGAAAATTTTCCTGCAGGCAGTGTTAGCACTCTGCTCTTCTTGGTGCCTCCATGGACTCTGTTCCTCTCTGCGCCCATCTCTGGACCTGCTGTCGTCACCACCTTTGATCTTTCCTCATCTCCAGGATGTGGGTGAGTCTTGGCTATCTATATGCCTCATCCTCCTAACTATATATCACAGCCTCCTGGTTATGCTGGATATAATTCTCCTGTCCCGTATACTGGGTATAACCCTCAGTATCTGTATTATTCTGTATATATACACTGCACAGTACCACTTCTCCTGTCCTGTATACTGGGTGTAATCCTCAGTATCTGTATTATTCTGTATATATACACTGCACAGTATTTCTCCTGTCCTGTATACTGGGTGTAATCCTCAGTATCTGTATTATTCTGAGTATAAACACTGCACAATACCACTTCTCCTGTCCTGTATACTGGGTGTAATCCTCAGTATCTGTATTATTCTGTATATATACACTGCACAGTACCACTTCTCCTGTCCTGTATACTGGGTGTAATTCTCAGTATCTGTATTATTCTGTATATATACACTGCATAGTACCACTTCTCCTGTCCTGTATACTGGGTGTAATCCTCAGTATCTGTATTATTCTGTATATATACACTGCACAGTACCACTTCTCCTGTCCTGTATACTGGGTGTAATCCTCAGTGTCTGTATTATTCTGTATATATACACTGCACAGTACCACTTCTCCTGTCCTGTATACTAGGTGTAATACTCAGAGAAAAACAAGACGCCAGCACAGCCGGAAATTGCAAAAAAAAATATATGTGTATCTACACCTGTTTATGCCATACTGCACAAAAATAGAGACATTTAGCAGGAGATTGCAGCATTGAATCTCCTGAGCTACTCCTCCAAACGTCAAGGAATGTCTCAATTGGAGTAGTCCTAACTCTACGTATTTTTATAATTCTGATGTGTCCTATAGACAGCATAATACATTGTAAAGAGGACCAGTTAAAGCAAACACTCACCCATACTTGTCAGACATAGCTTCCCATGCTGCCAGGAGGTCCAGTGGATGAAGAGCAACTGAGGCTCAGACACCTGCAGCTTTCCCCACAGGTGTCTGGGCTTTTTCACAGTTTAACCCCCACCAGACATGTCTCTATTTGTATGCAGTATGTTAGTGACAGGTGTATTTACACATTTATTTTTTCAGCAATTTTTGGCTGTGCTGGCTCCCCGTTTTCTCTCTAGGTGTAATACTCAGTATCTGTATTATTCTGTATATATACACTGTACAGTACTACTTCTCCTGTTGTGTTGTAAGAGAAGCAGTGGAAGTCATCACTTCTCTTCTGTATATGGGATGACTTTTCCTTTGCTGTGGATCTGACCACTGGGACCCCACAATCCCGAGAAACGTAGCTTTGAAGATGACCATGTAAATGGAGCTGCGGTTGATTATTCTCTCTACCGCGCCATTCAAATGTGTCTCTTCAGATAACTCCTTTAAGTAAGTGGTTAGGGGCATGACAGTTTAAAAGCAAAATTCACGGATTGGGGCTGATGGGTGTTATATAGTGATGAGCGAGTACTAAAATGCTCGGGTGCTCGAAGCTCGGGCCGAGCATCCCGAGATACTCGTGTACTCGGCCCGAGTAACGAGCCCAATGTTATCCTATGGGAGACACGAGTATTTTTATGAAATGACTGCCGGCAGCATGGAAAAAGCCTAAAAATGTCACAAAAGTCTCAGAAGAGTGCTGAAATGACATGGCAACACCATGGGGAAGACCCCTGGAAGCATTTCTCACTCAAAAGTCACAGCTGTGAACAATGTTGTCCGAGTTTCACGCCAATTTTACGGAGTCTCCAGAAAACCTTCCAAAATGACACCAAAATGAATATTTAGGGTGGAAATGTTAAGGGCACATACCCAATAGTGAGATACAGCTGGTGTATGTTACTTTTTGTGATTACATAAAAGATTTTACGTGAAAACATTGTGCGACACTCGAATGACCCTGACAAGAGACGTACATGAAGCCCTGTCTAGAAATAAAGTGCCCATTTTGAGGAACTGGGTCTATTGTAGTACCTTCCTTTGCAAGGGCAGTCCAAAATTGGGAGGTTCACCAATGCCCTGGATACAGACATGCAGGAGGGCCTGTTAACAAGAACTGGGTGTATTGTAGTATAGCCCTTTGGTCAGGGCAGCCAAAAATTGGGAGGTTCCTCTTTGTCCCTGGATAGAGATGTGCAGGAGGGCCTGTTAACAAGAACTGGGTGTATTGTAGTATGGTCCTTTGGTCAGGGCAGCCAAAAATTGGGAGGTTCAACAATGACCCATGCTTACAGACATGTAGTAGGGCCTGTAACCCTCAAGTGGGTGTATTGTAGTATAGCCCTTTGGTCAGGGCAGCCAAAAATTGGGAGGCTCCTCTTTGTCCCTGGATAGAGACGTGCAGGAGGGCCTGTTAACAAGAACTGGGTGTATTGTAGTATAGCCCTTTGGTCAGGGCAGCCAAAAATTGGGAGGTTCAACAATGACCCATGCTTACAGACATGTAGTAGGGCCTGTAACCCTCAAGTGGGTGTATTGTAGTATAGCCCTTTGGTCAGGGCAGCCAAAAATTGGGATGTTCAACAATGACCCATGCTTACAGACATGTAGTAGGGCCTGTAACCCTCAAGTGGGTGTATTGTAGTATAGCCCTTTGGTCAGGGCAGCCAAAAATTGGGAGGCTCCTCTTTGTCCCTGGATAGAGACGTGCAGGAGGGCCTGTTAACAAGAACTGGGTGTATTGTAGTATAGCCCTTTGGTCAGGGCAGCCAAAAATTGGGAGGTTCAACAATGACCCATGCTTACAGACATGTAGTAGGGCCTGTAACCCTCAAGTGGGTGTATTGTAGTATAGCCCTTTGGTCAGGGCAGCAAAAAATTGGGAGGTTCAACAATGACCCATGCTTACAGACATGTAGTAGGGCCTGTAACCCTCAAGTGGGTGTATTGTAGTATAGCCCTTTGGTCAGGGCAGCCAAAAATTGGGAGGCTCCTCTTTGTCAGCAGAGCCGAGTATGTACGAGGTTTACGGAGCGGAGCCACGTGTGTGCAGAGCCGCGTGAGTATGAGGCAGGGCCACATGTGCGGGACATATGGAGTAAAGCCGCGTGTGCATAAGGTGGATGGAGTGGAGCCGCATATGCTGGGGCGTCCTGTAGAGGAGCCGCATGTGTACGGAGTGGAGGCGTGTGCACAGGGCATGTGGAGCGGAGCCGCGTGTCTACAAGGCATTTGGAGCGGAGCCACGTGCGTACAAGGTGTGTGTGCGCCAGTGGTAGTTCCCCACGGATGCCGCTTCCGTTCCTATAGTCCCGGCTGCCTCTGCCGGCAGCATTCTTCACTCGAGTCCTGGCTGAGCTGTCTGCTTTTTGCAGCTCAGCATGGTGGGGCACGATGACGTCATCACTGAGTGCCACTGTGCTGATACGTGCAGAGCGGAGCAGCAAGAAGAGAGGTGAGTATTTACTTTTTTTTTTTAACCCGTGAATACAGTGATGGGAGACTATGTAATGTGCAATATAATAATAATAATAATAATAATAATAATAGCAATATAACATAGGAGGAGTATGGGGTGCAATATACTATATGGAGGAATATGAGGGCCCATTATACTATATGGAGGACTATGGGACTGCCTTATACTATATGGAGGGCTATGCAGGTGTATTATAATATATGGAGGGTCGTGGAATGCATTATAATATATGGAGGACTATGGATGATGTATTAAAATATATATAGCCAATTATATAATATGGAAGCCATTTTAATATATCTGGAGGGCTCTGTGGGGGCATGATAATATTTGGAGGGGTGTGAGGAAGCCTTTATACTTTATGCAGGGCTCTTTGAGGGTTGCGGTGTAAATAAATATTACAATCTATATGTTTACATTACTTTATTGCCACTATGAGGTGCGGGGGGGCCCCCAAAAAATTTCTTGCACCGGGGCCCACTACAGTCTGGGTCCGCCCCTGTACCAATGGCAGACCTTTCGGATTTTCAAAAAGGCCAATCTGTTGGTGCTCGTATGGCAGGGGCTAGTGTAACAGAAAGTGCCCGAATGCTTGGCGTATCAAGAGGTACTGTCTCTAAAGTAATGACTGCATTTGAAAGAGAAGGAAAAATGTCCGCAGCAAAGCACAGGTCCGGCCGAAAGTCGCAGTTGACTGAGAGAGACCGTCTGACTGTAAAGTGAATTGGGGCAGAGGATCGCAAGACCACGGCTCCGAAAATCACTGCAGAGCTCAATGAACACCTACAGAACACAGTTTCCACGGGAGCTGCGCAAATCTGGATTCCACGGAAGAGCTGCAATTAGAAAACCGCTGCTCTCAATGACAAATGTTTCCAAGCGTTTAGAGTGGTGTAGAAACCTCCAGAATTGGTCCCTCGAGCAGTGGAAACATGTGATATTCTCAGACCAATCATCGTTTACCCCATTTTCCGACCTCCGGCCGAGTGTACGTTTGGGGACAGCCGAAAGAAGCATTCCATCCAGACTGCCTTCTCCCAACCATAAAACATGGTGGAGGTTCTGTGATGATCAGGGGTGCTATTTCGTGGAGATCCGCCGGGCCAATGATATCACCTTGTATGAATCCATACCTCAGAGAATTGAGGCTGTAATCGCCGCAAAAGGTGGACCTACACCATATTAAACTAACTTTTGTTGATTTTTCCAGTTGTTTCCATTCTTTTGTCCAAAGCCCTGTATGTCTGAATAGGCATACTCTGGTGCATGGGTTATCTTTCTCTTGAGTGGGTTTGTTAGGTATAGTGCTGGTCCTTTGCACCTAGTATAGGGGGACAAGACAGGGATGAGGGCTGGTGTATCTAGTGAAAAGTACATTAGGAATAGAGGCAGTGAACCCTATTGTGAATCAGGGACTTGCACTGCTGCCCTTAGATAATGGTCCTATGTAGTAAAATACAATAAAATAATGGTGAGTTGCAATGAAGTGAGCATAAGGAGCCATGAAAGAGTGCCCAAGTGAGTCCTGAGTGACTGGAGTTACCTTGCTGCATGACCACTTTGTTGTGGAGCAGGGGGAGTGATGTGCCCCCCAGGCCTTTATTCCCTTGTGCCGTCGCTCATGTGCGAGGAGGAGGAGTAATGACGCTGTTTCCGGCTGCGCGATGCCGGCCCGAAGTTAGTGGTCACGTGATTCAAGTGCACGCATGCGCATTGGCATCCGGAAGTGTCGGTGGAACACATAATTGAACGCAAGCGGCGTTTCAGTACTTGCGGTCACATGATTCATCCCTGCACTTGCGTGGCAGAAGCAGGAAAGTATTGTACTCGGCTGTAGCGCTTTCTGCTGAGGAGATGAGCGCTGAGATGAGCTATATGAGTGCAGGGGGGTCCTAAAGCGCTGATAAGCGCTGTGTATGGTCTGTTAGTGCTGATAAGTACTGTTTATGAGAACAGGTGATGGAGACAGCTGGTGCAGAAAGGTAGTTTCATTGTGCTATGACGCATAGATTCTCTGTAAAAGGAGAGAAAAAGAGAAGAAATGTTAAAAGCTCATATCTCACATCAGTTCATTGCAACATACTTACTATTAAACTTAAATCTGTGAATACCAAGTCATGTCATTTACAATAGTATATAGCAATATAATAGGTAATAAGAGGTGTTAAATCAAGTGGGTTGGCAGCAAGGTCAAAGCTAAAGTGTAAAGAAGGATAAAAAACGGAGTTGAGGGAATACCTTAGTATAAGACCTCGTATTCCCTATTAAGACCATGGGGTTCTAAGGTTTGTTACCTATGAATCCAAAAGGACTCTCACTGTTTCAGCATTTTGACCCTGTTGCTCCTCCCCTGGGCTGTAGCACGTGATCCATGGCCTGATAGCGGAGTTGACTGATGCTGTGGCCCCTCTCCCCGGTGTATTACAATCGATAATCGCATAAGGTAAACACATATCTTTTTCCTGTTTTTTTTCTCTAAATCAACAGCTATACTGAGATATAAATTCACCTTTACTTCTGGCTTTATCTATACCTACTAGGCTTTTCTAATGACGGCAAAGTGCAAGGCAAGCACTGGTTACGCATGGTTTTACTAAACCCAGCTAAATATGTTACTATGTTTTTTCAAATTTCACATCTAGTATAAGTATATACTATTATAACTCTATTGAAACATATACATATAGTGACGAGGAAACGTCAGCAATTCTATCCGATTTTTCAAAGTCTGGACATTTTTTGTCCGTTCCGGCGGAGGAGCTTTGGGTGAGAGATTATGAGAGAGACTAGAAGAAGATAGTTGCCTATGAATTACATGCCATTACATTAGCAGAATACCATAAGATGAGCCGCATTTTACAGAGCAAAAATACAATAAATAATTATTTTGCTGAACACATATAATCATTAGTTGCTTCTTTTTGTGTGTGCCAATTTTCCTATGTACAATAAGACCTCTCTTGGACCCCATAAGATCTCTTGTTACCTGGGCTGCAGTAGGATACACACATTAGATGGCTCCCTGTAAATCAATGGGTAAGGGAGGATTGCAGAGTCCAACAATGGAGTCAGTGAACTCCATATATACTAGAGAAAGGAAAAAAAAACAGACAGCCCTTCTTAGAGGATAAAAACACAGGTGCAGAGTAACACTGAATTACAAAATATAGAAAAAAAATACAGCAACACACTGCTAAAGCCAAAATATACAATTTGTCTGAGAAAAAGAAAACAAGGTTTTTTTTCAAAAAAACTCAGATGAAATTTTTTTTTGAAAACCACAAATCTTATAAGGTTCTTAGCGCATATATTGGCTAAAGATGCCTGCCCATCAACCGCGACAAAATTACCTTAAACGACAAATTGACCTTAAATCTAATTGGTCCCTACGTACAATAAAATCGGAGATGAAGAGAGGAGCAGTGTTGGCAAAATCAAAATAAAGAGTTACCGTCAGCTTTTCTCCACGTGAAAAAGATAAAAGGCTTTATTGGAAGAAATGCCCATTCACTTTACAAAACAATGAAGAGTCCACTTCGAAGCAAGTATTAACTCATCAGTCCACCCCAGACTACGCATTTCAGCATCGGGAGTGACTTCTTCAAGGTCCATAGCTCAAGTGAACTGAACTAGTATAAGACAAGAAACCTCATAGGTAGGAGGTACCACAAAATTGGGTGTAACAGTAATTAGTTACAGGTGTGTCAAAGAGTTGCTCAAAGAAAAGAACATAATGAGCGGTTAATATAGCAACTAAAAGTTCAGAGGCTAAACATGGAAAACAGTGAACATACAAATATTACCACAAACACTATGCCAATAATAATACAATTTAAAATGCATAGCATTAAATATTATACGTAAAAAGTACATATAAGACGTTCTACAGAAGCAAAAGAAACAAACAATAATACAAACAGGAAGCAAACGATATATACATAGTTGATATTTACTCGCATAGGCTGAATGCAGTGAATACATTAAGAAAAAAACAAAAACAAAGGAATTAGTATCTCAAAATTGTGTAATCAAATCCATTCTGCTATTTAAACCTTAAGGAATGTGTGTTTCTACTCTAAAAATCCATTTGCTTTCTCTGTTTAATACCAGTTTATGTAAATTACCACCTCTGAGGACTCTCAGATTCTAACATTTTTCTATCCACTGGCTAACATGGTATAAACATTTTTGACCTCTTATTGAATTGGTTACTTTCTCTAAGGCTAGAGTCACACATAGCAATCCGTTTTGCCTTGGGGCTGTTTTTGGCATGATTTTTTTATTTTTTTTCTAAGTCAAAAACGGAATCCGTTATCGGATGGAGCACTTAAGTGTCACTGCATTTTTCAAAGACTTTTCCCAGGCTCCAAAAACATTGCAGGCAATGTTTTTGGGTGCAGTGAAAAAATACATTGCATTTTTTTAACATGGGGCCCTATGGGAAACGCATGCGTTAACGCATGGTACATATAGGCACCATGCGTTAATGCATGCGTTTTTGCATGCATATTTTTGGAAAAAATGACTAAGTCCAAAAAACGCAAAGCAGTGCTGGGGGCACAAAAAGCACCCTAAAAAAACGGATTCATTTTTATAAACACTATAAAAAATGTATGGCCATGTGTGACCCTAGCCTTAGCCTTTAAAATTAAAGGAGCTTAAATATTGATTGTGTTTAATGGCAAAGTGCTTAGACAGAGATGAGTAACGAGTTATCGGGAGATTAACCGCATCGGACAAATGCTTATGGATGCATTTCTTAAGGGTCCCATGATGCATCCAACATATTGCAAACAGCACAGGTCGCATTGTATAAGGTAAATAACATTTTCTGTATTGCAATTAATAAAATTGTTGATGATCATTTTTTTATTCCCAATAGATTTAAATTTATTGTCTTTCTTGGCGAACCTGCAGAATTTACAAAGATTGGAACCACACTTATAGAACCCACTTGTATGCAACAATGCTTTGCTATGATTTTTTGTTTTGATCGTAAACAGACTAGGAGGAAAAATGTCCCTAATGATTAAAGTTTTCTTTGGGACATATTTTATCATATGAACCATATGACTTGTTTGAGAGTGCTACCCTGAGTAAGAATCTGTATATTTTTCTTAATAATCCCAATTATTTGATTATACTGTGGATTGTATTTGGTAGTAAAAGTGACTTTCGAGTTGTTATCGTTACTGCTAAGAAAAGAATCTCTATCTTTGTTACCAACAATTGATTTAGCTCTCTCTACACACCAGTTAGCCTAACCCCGATTCCGTAGTCGAGTACAAACTTTGTTGTTCTTGATTTTAAATGTATTGGAATCTGAACAATTCTTCTTAGAGTGTATGAGTTCTCCAACAGATAGATTTTTTATAACGTGTGGGGGATGACATGATCATGCCAATAGGATGCTGTTGCAAGCTGTTGTTTTTCAATATGGAATAACTGTGATCTTATTTTCCTCAATACTAGCAGTCAAAGTTAGGCGCCTTTCACATCTAAGCCAGTTCTGCGTTTTGCTACATTTTCATCTCTATGCATTTTTACCGCTAAAAACGCATCCAAATTCATGCATTTTTGCCCCATTGATTTTAATGGAAACACATTCAATATGCATGCAAAAACATATGCAAAAAAGTAAGTGTGTTTTCAAAACGCACTAATGCATGCGTTTTTGCAAACGCAGCCAAAAACATCGGGCAATGCATCTAGGGCTGCGTTGGGAAAAACGCATGCGTTTATGTGTTTTGAAAACACACTTACATTTTTGCATGTGTTTTTGCATGCATTTTGAATGCGTTTCCATTAAAATCAATGGGGCAAAAACGCATGAATTTAGATGCGTTTTTAGAGGTAAAAATGCATAGAAACGCAAATGTAGCAAAATGCAGACCTGGCTTAGATGTGAAAGGGGTCTTACATAAAAAAAATCAGTGGTTCTATCAGAGAAACTGGTGAAGCAGATATTATAATCATTTTCATTCAAATACTGGAAAAATGATGGTATAATACTTTCAGCATTATTTTTAAGAACACAAAGCATATTGTTTATATACCTACTATTTACCAACCCACACAATATGATCAGAGAATTGGTTGGCAGATGTATAGATGTGATTTTCCTCCCATGTCGCCATTATGATATTTGAAAGATATAGGGAGAACTTAGCTCCCATACTTACTCTACTGATTTGCAGAAAAAATCTGCCATCAAAGGAGCAGTAATTGTAGTAAGTAAAAATTTGGTAGACTGAGTAAATCACAGAGGTTAGCAGAGTAATCACTGTTTTTTTTCAAATAGTAATCAAGACAATGGAGTGTCGCACTATATACTGTAGAATGGAGGGATAAAAGCTAATTATATCACATGAAAACCATATGAAATCTTTGTCCCACACAAAATTGTCCATCATACCAACAATCGCTTTAGTGTCCTTGATGTAACTTGGGGTTAATCTCACCAATGGTTGAAGATAAGTGTCGACCCACTCAGCCAACAGTTCTGTGAGTGAGCTGATACCAGCGATTATGGGATGCATCATTGCTGGAAATTTATTTTTGTGGATTTTCGGTAGGGAATGACAAATAGGAATAACTGGATGTTCCACGTACAAAAAATCTCTGAGTTTAGATGTCAATACTCCAGCTGTAACCCCCTCATACAATAAGGAATCAAGTTCAGTGTTGAATTTAACCATGGGATGATCTTTTAATTCCTGATAAACCTCCATATTTTCCAGAATTTCAAGGTTTAATAACCTGTAAAGCCCTGCATTCAGTAAAACAATTGTGCCTTTGTCTGCATTTTTTATAATTAAGTCCTGATTATTGATTAATTCTTGCAAACCTTTCTGTTTCAATTTAGTAAGATTTCTTATGCTGTTCAGGATTTTTTTTTATTGTTTAAATCTGTTAAATCCGCCTCAACAGCTTCCTGAAATGTATCAAGTGCCACAGATCTGGATTTTAAGGGATAAAAATTTGAATTAGAGGTCTTAGTTCTTACATTTTGAATTGCAATTCCAGAGCAATTAGTTCTCTCCAGGTCTCTCAGATTGATTAGGGTGCATTGTTCTTTGAAATCTGACAAAACAGTATGGCTGATATCCGGTACACTATCAGCAGCTACATCAATGCTAGAGTCATTTTTAAAATGACAGTTAAGGTCAAGTTTCGAGCAAACTAGGAATGGGCGAGCATGCTCGTCAGTATTCGGTGCTCGCCGAGCATCTCAGTACTCGAGATGCTTGGCGCTCGCCGAGTAGCGTCGAGATGATCAGGAACATGCTTGGCTCCATTTCCCTTCATGATGGTGCTCTTTACAGAGCCAGTCCACATGCAGGGATAGCCTGCCACACACTGTGATGCCACAGCCTTGTTGGTTGTGGCATTACAGTGATTGGCTGGCCGCATAGCGTCATCAGGTCTATAACAGACCTGACGGCGCTGTTCTCGTCATTCCGATCCACAGTCAACTAGTGTAAACACACTCTGAAAATGAAATAAAAGTTAACAAAAGGTGTTAAAAATAATTAAAAAAAAAAAATACTCACCCCTTCGCCGGCTGTCCCAGGATCTGAAGGGAAGACATCCGTTCACTGCCGGGACCTTAATGATCTGATTGGCCGGTAGCGATCAGGTGATGTGTGATGTGACTGCATCAGCTGATAGTGACGTCGCAGCATTAGCTGAGCATTTTAACTGCCTGCCATTGGCACATCAGCTGAGAGGTGTTGGCGGTCGATTTAAATTCAGCTGATCTGACAGCTGTTTAAATCACCCACCCAAACCACTCAGCTGATGTGTCGGCAGTGGGCAGGTTTTGGCGGATGATATAAACATCTATCAGATCAGCTGTGTTCCAGGTTGGATGTCGCAGGACCCTTGAGCCTAGACTGCATTGAGTAGAGGTTTTTTTCTTTAATAAAGATGGAGTCACTAATTAATTTATAATAAAAATATTTTTCTCTGTGTTGTGTTTTTTTTGTTATTTGATTACTAGAAATTCATGGTGGTCATGTCTAACATTGGCATGACCCCATGAATTTCAGGCTTAGGGCCAGCTGATAATACAAAGCTGGTCCTAACCACATTATTATCCAGCAAGCCACCCGGCACCAGGGCTGCTGGAAGAGTCGGATACAGCGTCAGATGATGGTGCTTCTGTGAATAAGCCATTTTCTGGGGTGGCTGCAGACTGCAATTTGCAGCAGGGGGGCCCAGAAAGCTTGGGCCATCCTGCACTGAGGATTCCAGCCCCCAGCTGCCTAGTTGTACCTGGCTGGACACAAAAATAGAGCGAAGCCACACATAATTTTTGTTAAAAAAATATTTCATGAAATTCATGAAATAATTAAAAAAAAGGGCTTCCCTATATTTTTGGTTCCCGGCCAAGTACAACTTGACAGCTGGAGGTTAGGGGCATCCCATACCTGCCTGTTGTACCTGGCTGGTATACAAAAATATGGTGAAGCCCAAGTCATTTTTTTCTTTAGATTTTTGTTCAAAGGACTTCCCTGGATTTTTCATTGCCAGTGAAGGTAACACCAAGCAGCGAGGGTTAGTAGCCAGAGCTGCTTGGGTTTCCCTTAGCTGGCAATAATAAATGCAACTGGAGCCTGCACGTTTTTTTTTAACCCATAATCCTAGGGTTAGGTTTATGTGTTTTGGGGCAGCTGCCCCAGAAAATGGCGCGTTCATTGAAGCGCCATGTTTTGGCGCTGATCACTACTCTTCCAGAGCCCTGGTGCGGTGGCTCACTGGGTAATAAAGGGGTTAGGGCCAGCTTTTTGTTATCAGCTGGCCCTAAGCCCTAAATTCATGAGGTCACACCAATATTTGACATGCCCCCCATGAATTTCTATTAAATTGTTTAAATAAAAACACAACACAAAGAAAAAATATTTTTATTTGAAAAAAAAAAACAAAAACCGCACTTAGGTACTCCATCTTTATTTAAAAAGAATCCTCTTCCGTCCAACGTAGTTCAATCCAGGGTTCTTCTTTAGCTCTGCTACATCTGTGGTAGAGAACCTCCACCAGAGATGTAGTAGAGCTGTGCATCCATGGAAAAGTTCATGTGAGTTCATGCAGGCAAGAATGAACTCACATGACCTGAGTCAGTTGTTCATTTGAAAATCCAGGTGGGAAGGCTTCCAAAAGAGAAAACCGGATTGTTTTCAAACCGGATTGTACCGGTGGGTTCTGCGCTCCCGCTGCCAGACAGCAGGATCCTCCGCTCCTGCCGCAGCCTCCCCGCCCGATCCTAAGTTAGGATAGGGTGGGGAGGCAGTGGGGGGAGCGGAGGATCCCGCTGTCAGGCGGCAGGGAAGCTGTCAGCATTGTTTAAAAGCCGGAAGATTTTTACCGCTGGCTTTTAAACAATGAAATGGGGAATTGCAGGTTTTTCTCTGCTGCAAGACCTCTTTATAGGTCCAGCAGCAGAGGAATTACTCGCAATATTCGCTTCCCCTTTGACTTTCATTGGACTCGGTAGACTCGTAACGAGTACCGAGTATCGGGACTTACTTGTTACGAGTCTAGAGAATCCGAGTGTTTTAGTACTCGCTCATCCCTAGTGCTCACCATTCCAAGAAAACAATACTGGACTGAAGAAAAAGACTTAGAATATACAAATGATAGGGAGCACACCTCAAAGTAAAAAATGTATATAATCAAGTTTATTTACACATTTGCAGAAAAATAGACTAGTTAAAAAACAATTAAAAAACAAGATAATAGCTATGAGTTTATGCCCTGAAGAAGTGGCCAGGAGGCCACGAAACGCGTCGGCAATTGTGTGTGTGTTCCGTGTGTGAATAAACTGTGTCTTTCCTATCCTGGATCTCCTTGTGGTCGAGCGTGGATAAATCCCGATCTTTTTCTCCTTTGCAACGCAATAAAAGTACTGTTATGATAACTATTTAGACAACCAATAACAAGTGTTATACCACACAAAGAGGTCTGAGCTTATACACCCGAATTACATCTTTTGGATGTTGTACAGGCACTGGAATAGGTATTGTCTGAACGACAATGCGTATTCCATCTCCTTTGTACTCAGACAACATTCACAGTAGAGATCTGGGAGTCAGAAACGCTTACAGGGGTCTTTCCCATGCTGTTCCCATGTCATTTGAGCACTGTTCTTATACATTTGTGACATTTTTAGGCTTTCTGCAGACCGCCGGGGTGCCGCCGTAAAAATGTTTGAGTTTCCCATAGGTTAAAATTGGACTCGGTGCTCGTGTGAGCAACCGAGTATTTCAATATGCTCGATCCGAGCATCAAGCAGCCGAGAATTTTACTGCTCACCCATCACTAGAGCAAACTTATTCACATCGGTAATGGTTTGGAAAACATCAAAATTCTTCTTTGGAGCCAAGCCCAATCCTCTAGATAGAAGAGATATCTGGGCCTGGGAGAGAATATAGCTGGAAAGATTCCATATCGGAACGTCTACCTTTTCGGTGACTGTACTTCACATTGACACTTTCCTCTCCTGTGTTATCTTCCCCCTCTTTTTCTCTGTTTGTTGGACCAGATGCTCCCTCATTACAACTTCTATTGTTTGGTTTTGCTAACTGATCGTTTGTGTTAACAATGGAGATAAATGATGGGTCGGATATTTTGTCTGAAGAATTGATTATAGATTGTTCAGATGTAGAGAAGGCTACTTTGGCTTGCTTAGATCAACTATATTTGTTCTTATTATTACGAGGTTTCTTCAAAATGGGACGCAGACTTTTTATCCAGTTCTAAACTGTATTGTTTTTGTAATCCCCTAGATCCCGTTTAGATTTTTGTTTTTTAGTTTCTGTTATAGTTCCCTTCAATTTCTTAAGAACATTAAGTTCATTCTATCTTGTAGTTTTAAAAAATCTGTTTTTTTGGAAGGGTTTTGTCTGGTCATAAAGGGTTTTGATGTTTTTTTGAATTGTAATCAATTCTTTCTCTTCTTCCACTTATAAATGCTAAAGAACAGGTACTAAGGATCTCTTCCCATTTTAGTTGGAATTCCTCCCCGTAATTAGCTGTAGCGTGCTATTTTAGTCTAAGATCTCTAGGTATTATATCTTTATCTAGATATGTACTCAAAGAGTTGTGGTCCCAACTAGAGATAAGCGGTGTTCAATTCGAATTGGTCGCCAATCTCAAATTCAAGCTGTTTTGGGCGGTGTTCGAGTCACTCGACGAATTAGAACAATTTGCTTCAAATTCAGCAGTTCTAGGTTATGTTCGATAACGCTACAATCACCAAAAGCTTAACCCTAACCCTAACCCTGTTAATGAATGTGAATATTCAGTTTCTGTGTATACTGTGCGGGGATGGGGGGTGATGGGGTTAAATCAGTGCTGCAAAAATAAAGTCGATCTCCATTTTTTTTTCTCCCAACTGCATATACAGTGGGGCGGTGCAGGCTGTCAGCCAATCACACACACACACACACAGCAAAGTGCATTTTTTGCACACAAGCAAGGTCAGGCATCATTGGCTGTGTAAGTCACATGTCCTAGCCCTATAAGATCCGACTATTTTCCCCATCGCCACCATTTACTCATTGCTGCAGCTCTGTGTCAGACGGCACCGCTGCTGCTGTGGGCACTATACAGTGAAAACTGTCAGTTCTCTTCTTATTCAGCTAGTGAGCGAAAAAAAAGTTAGATAGATAGGTTTAGGGAGTAGGGACTGGAGGGAGGTTGCGAATTGTAGTAATATCAGCCCTTTTGAGGGCTACTTCATAGGATTAGGAAGTAGGGACTAGTATTAATATCAGCCCTTCTCAGGGCTACTTCATAGAAGTAGGGACTAGTTGTAATTTCAGCCCTTTTGAAGGCTAGGTTAAAGCAGTTCATAGCAGTTTTTGCCTGGCAAGTGTGTGCCAGTGCTGTGCAAGTGTTTTTCACAGCATCTGGCCACATCTAGCTCAGGGAATCCTTTAGGGCAAGTAGTGTAGCACTGCTGTGAAGAAAGCTACACCACCTGTCTTAAGTAGGCATTTTTTTGCTGCAGCTAGTCCAGGCAATTTGTTCGGGCTAGTAGCAGTGTCACTTACACAGTGGTGTAGCCCACTTGTGAAAGAAGCTACACCGCCTGTGTAGTTCCTACTAATTTTTAACTGCACCTTGCCCAGGTCTCACTTTGGGTCAAGTAGTAGTCTCCCAAAAAACAATAGTGTAGGCCACTTCTAATACAACCAACTACACCACCTGTGTAGTTCCTACTAATTTTTAACTGCACCTTGCCCAGGTCTCACTTCAGGTCAAGTAGCAGTGTCACAAAAATCAGTAGTGTAGGCCACTTCTAATACAACCAACTACACCGCCTGTGTAGTTCTTACTAATTTTTAACTACACCTAGCCCAGGTCTCACTTTGGACCTAGTAGCAGTGTTGGTTCAGTCACCTCTGCTTGATTTAAATCCAACTTTTTCTTGTCCAACAACTGCACAGTTGCCAATTTTGTCACATACAAAATGAGTGGCAAAAGGCCTGCTGCTGGTGGAAAGGGGAATAGGCGTGGTGGAAAGGGAAAAAAAGTTTGTGTCCGTGGGTTAGATGCTAAAGCTACATTAACATCTGCTTAAGAAAGACAATCTTCCAGCCAAAGTAAGATGTCTAATTCTTTACGTGGCCTATCGGATATGATCCCTTTCTTACGGACACGACCATCCATACCACTTGTAAATGAGGCACAAAAACAGCAGGTGCTTGAATGGATCGCAAGTGCTCCATCAAGTGGCCTCTCCTACACCTCAACTTCTACATCACAAAGCCTCCAGTCATCTGAGGTGTCAGCCCAATCGCACTTGATTCCTTCCAGCTCCCAAGTCTCCAGCCGCCCTACTGAGTCTGGGGTAACAGACATGGTTGACTCTGCAGAGCTGTTCAGTTACACAATAGCCTGGGAATCAGAGGTCTGCTCCAAAGCTGCAGTGAGTCCAGGTGAGTTAATGATTTGCCCTGATGCCCAGAAGCTTTGTGAGTCAGATCCGGGTCCAGATGAACAAGGTTCTGACCTTCATGTAGGCCCTCATTCCCTAACAGTAACTACTCTTGGTGGACACAAGGAGGATGATGCTGATGAGACTCAGATACCGGATTGGATTGACAAATTAAGTTTTCGGTCAAGGCAAAAAGAGGTTGTCTCTGAGGACGAGGGGTGTGAGAACACAGAGGATGATGATGAGGTTGGAGATCCCACTTACTGTCAACCCACAGTCAGCCAGTCGATGAGGTCAGAAGAGGAGGTGGAGGAGGATGTTACTGACAACGAGATTAGGTTGCGCAATCCTGGACATAGACGGAGTACTGGAAGCACATCAACAACTGCATCCGCAGCCACAACTCTGCCTCTGAGCAGAAGTCTTGGTGGCTCTGCAGCTCGCATGGGCACTAAGCCTTGCCTAGCCTGGGCCTTTTTTGACATCGCCAAGGATCTCCCAACTCATGTCATCTGCAAGATTTGTCACCAATCTCTGAGTAGAGGCCAAAAACTCACTAGTTTGAGTACTTCATGTATGAACCGCCACATGGACATGAAGCACAAGTCGCAGTGGGAAGCTCACTGTGCTTCAATGCGGGCTAGCGGGGCGGGTCTACCACCGTCTGCCCCATCAAGGGCATCCGTGTGCTCTTCATCGTCTGTGACTGTGGAGACAGCTGTCACACATGCTTTTGGACGCATACCTTCCACCTCTTAACCCGCAACAGGCAGTGTGATTGGCAGGTCGTCACTTGGTTTTCAAGAAGGCAATGCTGCTGGTGTTGAGCTCTCTCAGACATCGAGAGCACCATTTTTGGATGAAGGCAATATTACATCTTCACCTGCACCTCCCTCCCAGACCAGCAGTTTGGCAGGGACAATCTACTCAACTCCGTCTCAGCACAGCAGCCAGCCCTCTGTCCCTCAGATGTGGATAAGTAAAAGACATTTCCTCCTAGCCATGAGAAAGCTAAGCGCTTGAATTTCACCATCTGCAAGCTATTGGCTACAGAAATGCTGCCTTTCCGCCTGGTGGACACAGAGGATTTTTGAGACCTTATGTCCGTCGCAGTGCCCCTGTACTAGATGCCCAGTCGCCACTACTTCTCCAAGAAAGCTGTGCCTGCACTACACCAGCAGGTCACAGAAAACATCACCGCTTCCTTGAGAAACTCTGTGTGACAGGGTGCATTTCACCACAGACACTTGGACCAGTAAGCATGGACAGGGGCGTTACATGTTGCTGACTGGGCACTGGTTAACTATGGTGAGAGCTGGAGAAGGGACTGCTGTCCAAGCCTTGCCGTCCCCACGAGTTGTGCATCCATCCTCTGCAGGTAGAGGTTCCTCCACTGCTTCTGCCTCCTCAACCGCGTCTCGGTCCTCCACCTCTGCCCAAAGCCTGTCTGGTAATTCCACCCGCGTTGTAACTGCACAGAAGGAATCCTGTACACCTCCTTATTATGCCGGCAGCAGGGCTCAACGCCATCAGGTGGTCTTACCTTGCAATGCCTGGGAAATGTGAGTCACATAGCTGAGGAGTTGTGGTCAGCTCTGGCGACCGAGTTTCTGCAATGGTTGCCTCCACTCAACCTGCAACCAGGGAAGGCCGTTTGCAACAATGCTGCAAACCTGGGTGTGGCCCTTCGCCGGGGCAATATCACACACTTGCCTTGTATGTCTCACGTGTTGAATCTGGTTGCCCAGCAATTTTTGACACACTATCCCGGCCTAGATGGGCCTCTGCAGAGGGCACGGTCGCTGTGTGCTCACTTCCGGCTTTCACATCCTGCAGCTTAATGACTTGCTTTGCTCCAGAAGCCTTTCGGCTTGCCCGTTCATTGGCTGAAATGTGATGTGCCGACATGCTGGAATTCTACTCTGCACATGTTGCAGCGACTGTGGCAGTACCGTCGAGTCCTGCTGCAATACGTTATGACGTATAGCCTGGGCCAACGAGATCCATAGGTGGGGCAGATCACGCTGCAGGAGTGGTCTCAGATCAAGGACTTATGCACCCTTCTGCACAGTTTTGAGATGGCGATGACGATGTTTAGTGCTGACGATGCCTTTATCAGCATGACTATTCCGGTCATCTACATGCTGGAGCACTCTCTAAACAATATTCAGAGTCAGGTTTTGGGACAAGAGGAGGTGGACGAAGTACAGGAGGAGTCCTATGTGGAAGGGATGACAACATCTCCAAGGTCCTCACGGTCGGCAGCATCAATATGGCAGACATGGTAGGATGGTGGAGAGGGATTAATGAGGGCGCATGGTAGCAACCAAACTCTTGAGGAAGATGCAGGAGCCCAGAAAGAAATGGAGGACGAACTGGCGATGGGCATGGAAGAGTCAGCAGATGAGGGAGACCTTGATGGCATTTCTGTTGTGCGAGGATGGGGGGAGAGGGCAGAGGAAGGAAGCATTATTCTCATCTCCCCACCACAAACACAACAAGGACTTGGTCCTCCTGGATGCGCAAGACACATGAGCGCCTTCTTGCTGCACTACCTGCAACATGACCCTCGGATTGTCCGAATTAGAAGTAATGCCGACTACTGGGTTGCCACACTCTTAGATGCCTGATACAAGACCACAATTACCGAAATAATTCCTGCCATACAAAGGGACGCACGCATGCATCAGCAGAAGCTTATACATAATCTCAGATTGGCTTTTCCACAAAACACCAGTGGTACACAGAGTGTATCTTACAGTTCTAACTTGTAAAATATAAAATAGGGAGGGGGACAAGAGGCGCAATAGTGCCCTATCACTAGTGACACTGATATAATGTGGTGGTGCTATGAAGCTGCTCACCTGTTCCAGTTGTGATCCCCACAACTGGTTTGAAGGCGTTTAGGAAACAATGTTCCAAGCTGCTGCAGGACCTTCACCCACCACTGGATAGTGGTATCGATCAAAGAAATGATGGGAGTGCTGGTGTATCACGGTCCGCGCTGCTCCAGGGCTAAATAAAACTCACCAATGAGCCAGTCAACTTTTCATCCTTTTTATTCCTCCTTCTCAGGGATATCCCTGAGGAAGGCGCCTGGTGTGGCGCTGAAACGCGTAGGAGAAGGAGGAATAAAAAGGATGAAAAGTTGACTGGCTCATTGGTGAGTTTTATTTAGCCCTGGAGCAGCGCGGACCGTGATACACCAGCACTCCCAACAGTTCTAACTTGTCAACCGTGGGATTGTCGAGTCATTATCAGTCACACCGTACCAGTAACACCGTATCTGGTGGTGGTAACAGCAATTTTGTGAAAAAATTCATATCTAAAGTGAGCAAAGGATACAAATAGAAAATTACTTTCCTTACCATAGCAGATTCAGGTCAGACGACCATTACACTCAGTGCTGTGTGCAGCTTTGCCCAGGTTATAAAGGAAGGCATCATAAATGCAGGACACCAGCCCCAATCACTAGCAACCTCCTTTCTCACAGAGGAAGTGACCATTGGTTGTCCTGCAAACAGAATGGGATTCACATAGGGCGCAGTTCACACAGGTTTGCACAGTGAATGCCCAGCCTCTTACATTAACCCCTATCTCAAAAGGCAGGCTGTTATGACATTCAACACTGCTACCTGCGGAAACAAACGCACCCATATGGCCCAGCCACACACCGCAACAAAAAGAGTGCAAGAAAATTTCAGCACCTGTCATTGTGGTTTTTTCTTGCACTCTTTTTGTTTTTGTTTTCTATGTGTTTGTATGTGTTTCTGTTTGCTTGCCATTGTTTTCAATGGAGTTCAACTGTGTTCGACGTACATTCAATGAACCCACCCCCAATTCGACGAATCAAATCGAATTCGAACACTAGGGTGGTGGCTCATCTCTAGTCTCAACATAGTTTTAACTCCTTATTTCTGGCAGGTTCTAATTTTTTCATAATAGATTCAATATCACTGTTATTGTCTGTTGTTGTTTCTATGCTGTCATTAAAAATATTAGCTGATTTTTGTAGTCTTGCTGTATAATCGTCTGAGTCAGTGAAATCTTCGTTTGACTGATCCATGTCAGGCAGGGTAGAAAGGTAGTTGTATGCGTGTTAGAGGCTTGTTAGATGTTTGGCCGCATGACTGAAAGCTCCCAAGTATAATGAAAAAATAATTTGAAGCCAGCTAACTATTATGCAAACTCTGCATAGTAAAGTTCTCCTTTTGGTTGAGAATGAGCACAGAGATGAGAGGAGCAGTCTTGGCAAAAATCAAAATAAAGAGTTACCTCTAGCTGTTCTCCAGGTGAAAAAGATAAAATGCTTAATTGGTAAAAATATTGGTTCACTTACCAACACAATGAAGAATCCGCTTCGATGTAAGTATTCGCACAGCAGTCCCCCCCAGACTATGCGTTTTAGCACCGGTAGTGCCTTCTTCAAAGGTCCAAAGCTCAACTCAACTGAATTAAATTGATAAGACAAGAAACCGCATAGGTAGGAGGTTTCATAAAATTGGGTGTAGCAGTAATCAGTTACAGGTGTGTTAAAGACTTGCTCAAAGAAAAGTATGGTTTATATAGCAAATTAAAAGTTCAGAAGCTAAGCATGGAAAACCATGAACATAGAAATATTACCACAAACACTATGCCAATATTAGTACAATTTAAAAAGCATAGCATAAAAATATTATAAGTAAAAAGTACATATATGAAGTTCTATAGAAGCAAAAGAAACACACAGCAAACACACAACAACTTTAGTTCCAGCCCTTGTTTTATTTCTTTACTAGCTGTAGTACCCGGCTACGCCCGGGTTAATAAATAACTGCTGTTAGCTATGACAAAATAGGATTTGAATATGTCATATTAATGATGTCACGGGTGGCACGGATGACAGGGTGGAGGCCACGCGCAGACGATCCCAGCGTTTGGCCCACCAGCCATAATGGTGGAGGATGGTCTGTCTCTTTCAGGAGCATTTACCTTCTGTGTTGATGGAAAGAAGGTGTAATGAGATCTCTCTATTATGGGGAGACGGCTGTGGAGGTCTTGCGCTCGGTCTGGTTTTATTCACCAATGTTGTAGGTCACTAGGACCCAGCAGACTCCTTCCACCTTTATAAGGAGGTTCATTGCCCTTCCTCGGTGCAGGTGATAGTTCCTTGTACACACATTATCCTTGCTCCAGCAGAAGCTGAGATACTGGAGGTTGCTGTGTTCTGCTGTCAGATAAGTGTTTCCTTTTCCCAAATGTCTGTCTTCCCTGGTGTTTGTCTTTAGTTGATAGTGGAGGGGTCTAGTGAACCTCTCCATCTGATCCTTAGATAAGATAGATCTAGGATCAGAGAGGGACGAGGTTCGTGGTCGGCGACAGTTGAGGAGACTGTATAGGGACGTCAGGGCAGACAGGGTCAGCTCTAGGAAGTCTAGGGGTCACCGTCTCCTTCTTGTGCCCTTAGCATTAGGGACTCCTGACCCCCCCCCCGTCGTTATCCTACGCTGGGTGTCTTCCCCACTCCCAGCGTGACATTATCACCTGCCATAACTGTAAGTGAAGGAAGGGGAGGATTTGATTTTCTTTCCTTTCCTTATGGATCCTGTGTCTGCTTTGGCCCAGCAGCTGCAGACCTTGTCTTTGGAGGTTGCGGACCTTCGGTCGGCTCTGCAGGGACCACAACCGCAAAATGGTGTCTTGGGGAATCAAGCAGTGGGTCCGGCCAGACCGGAACCTAAGGTTGCCCTCCCTGACAGGTTTTCAGGAGGCAGAGACAAATTTACTGTATTCAAAGAGGCCTGTAAATTATACTTTAGGCTTAAGCCGTATTCCACTGGTGATGAGCAGCAGCGGGTAGGAATTATTATATCATTGCTGCAGGGGGATCCCCAATCCTGGGCTTTCTCTCTGCCACAGGACTCTGCTTGTCTCCAGTCTGTGGATGGATTTTTTGACGCCTTAGGCCTCATATATGATGACCCTGACCGTGTCTCTTTGGCTGAATCCAAATTGCGCCATCTCCACCAGGGGACTCGGTCGGCGGAATCATATTGTTCTGAGTTCCGCAGGTGGGCTATGGACACACAGTGGAACGATCCGGCTCTCAGGAGTCATTTTTGCCAGGGTCTTTCAGAAAGACTGAAGGATGCCCTGGCAGTGTATGAGACCCCCCCGTCCCTGGAGGCAGCTATGTCGTTGGCTATTCGCATGGATAGACGCCTCCAGGAGCGGAGGGGTAGACCTCCTGCAACTGGGGGCCCTTCTCATGGTGGTTCCTTGTTGCCGGGTGGTCACTCGGAGGGCGAGTCATTTCTCCCGAGGGGGGAGGAACCTATGCAGCTTGGAGGAGCGGCGGCCTCGAGGCTCTCCTCCGGTGCCTCCCGGGGCAGGGGAAGGGGGTCTGTTTTTTCTGTGGGAAAGGAGACCATTTTATCGGGGCCTGTCCCTACGCTCCTAAACGGACTGGGGTGCCGGGACCTCGGGTGACTATGGGGGGTGTGGAGGTGGTCGAGCGGGAGGTGTGTGTATCCTCCGTTTGTACTTCCCATTTTCTCCTGAGTGCAGAGGTGGCGCTAGAGAGCAAAACGGAAGGCATTTCTGTGTTTGTGGATAGTGGTGCGGGGATCTGCATGGTGGATGCTCGTTTTGTACACGCTCATGGGCTTAACCGCTGTTTATTGTCTCGCCCCATCCGTATCTATGCCATCGACTCAGCCCCTCTTGCTCAGGGTAGTCTCACACATATCGTACATAACATTAAGTTAACGGTTGGATCCCAACATCAGGAGACGTTATCTTGCTATGTCTTAGACGGTCTCCCCGCTCCCATTGTCCTGGGCTTGCCATGGTTGATTAAACATAATCCCGTAGTGGATTGGCAGTCCAGGGACATTGTGGAATGGAGTGATTTTTGTTCGGAGAATTGTTTGGCTACATCCCTTTCGGTGGTATCTGCTGAATCTCTGCCCCCATTCCTATCGGAGTATGAGGATGTGTTCTCAGAGAAGGGGTGCCGAGACTTGCCCCCTCATCGGGCATATGATTGCCCTATCAACCTCGTTCCCGGAGCTAAACTGCCCAAAGCTCGGATGTTTACTATATCTGGTCCCGAAAGACAAGCAATGAAGGATTTCATTTCTGAAAGTCTGGAGACGGGACACATTAGGCCCTCCACGTCGCCGGTTGCGGCTGGTTTCTTTTTTGTGAAAAAAAAAGATGGGGGCCTCCGTCCTTGTTTGGATTTTCGGGAATTGAATCGGATTACTGTCCGTGATCCATACCCCCTCCCTCTGATCCCTGATTTATTTAGTCAGGTTGTGGGTGCCAAATGGTTCTCCAAGTTGGATTTGAGGGGGGCCTACAACCTGATTAGGGTCAGAGAGGGGGATGAATGGAAAACTGCGTTTAATACCCCGGACGGCCATTTTGAAAGTCTCGTAATGCCGTTCGGGCTCACTAACGCCCCGGCGGTTTTCCAACATTTTGTCAATGATATTTTCCATCATTTGGTGGGTAGATTTGTAGTTGTTTACTTGGACGATATCTTGATCTATTCTCCCGATATGGAGACGCATCAGTCCCATGTCAAACAGGTGTTGCAGGTCTTACGGGACAACAAACTGTATGCTAAACTCGAGAAATGTGTTTTCGCCGTTCAGGAGGTTCGTTTTTTGGGGTACCTCTTGTCGCCGTTGGGTTTCCGGATGGATCCGGAAAAGGTCCGGGCGGTGCTAGATTGGGAACAGCCGGACAATCTACGGGCATTGCAACGGTTTTTGGGGTTTACCAATTTTTACCGTAAATTTATTAAGAACTATTCGGTACTGGTGACGCATCTTACGGACATGACTAGGAAGGGGACGGATTTTTCTGAGTGGTCTGATTCTGCTCGCCAGGCTTTTTCCTCCCTGAAGCGTTGTTTTGCTTCCGCGCCTGTTCTTTGTCAGCCCGATCTTTCTCAGCCCTTCATTGTGGAAGTGGATGCGTCTGAGGTGGGGGTGGGGGCTGTGTTGTCGCAGGGCCCTTCGCCTGGGAGATGGGTGCCCTGTGCGTTCTTCTCCAAGAAGTTGTCTTCGGCCGAGAGGAATTATGATGTGGGTAATAGGGAGCTGTTGGCTATTAAGTTGGCTTTTGAGGAATGGCGGCACTGGCTGGAGGGGGCTGTCCATCCCGTCACGGTTATTACCGACCATAAGAACCTGTCTTACCTTGAGTCCGCCAGGCGTCTCAATCCCCGGCAGGCCAGGTGGTCTTTGTTTTTCACGAGATTTAATTTTACCGTCACCTACCGTCCGGGGGTTCAGAATGTGAAGGCGGATGCATTATCGCGCAGTTTTCCGGGTGATAGTACTCATGAGAGTCCCGTCCCCATCTTGCAGGAGGGGGTGGTTGTTTCTGCTCTTTGCCCTGATCTAGAGGGGGAGGTGTTGAAGGTTCAGGGGGGCGCCCCTGCCTCCTGCCCTTCTGGGAGGCTTTTTGTGCCGTTCTCTTTGCGCCTCAGGGTGCTGTCAGAGCATCACGACTCTGTACTGGCGGGGCATCCGGGCGGTAGGGCCACTTTCGATCTCTTGTCTCGTCGTTTTTGGTGGCCGGGGTTGAGGAAGGACGTAGCGGAATTCGTATCCGCCTGTGGTGTGTGTGCACGTGCTAAGGTTCCGCATACCCGTCCGTCTGGGTCTCTCGTGCCATTGTCTATTCCTGAGAGGCCATGGACACATTTGTCAATGGATTTTATTACCGATCTTCCGGCGTCTGCGGGCAAGACGGTGGTACTGGTAGTAGTAGATAGATTCAGTAAGATGGTTCGCTTTGTGGCACTGCCCGCACTTCCTAATGCTCGGACTCTGGCACAGGTGTTCGTAAGTGAGATTGTGAAGCTTCATGGGGTTCCCTCCGATGTGGTTTCTGATCGCGGTACTCAGTTCGTCTCCAACTTTTGGAAGGCTTTTTGTACACGTTTGGGGATAACGTTGTCCTTTTCTTCTGTTTTTCATCCTCAGTCGAATGGTCAAACCGAACGTGTGAATCAGAATTTGGAGACTTACCTGAGGTGTTTTGTCTCTGACCATCAGGAGACTTGGGCAAATTATTTGCCCTTGGCCGAATTCGCCCTTAATAATCGTCTTCAGGAGTCCACTGGCAAGTCATCGTTCTTCGGTGCATATGGGTTTCATCCTCAGTTTGGTACTTTTAGCGGTACGATTCCTTCCGGAGTTCCGGAGGAGGACCGTTTTACCTCGTCCCTCTCCTCGGTTTGGCGGGGTGTACAGCGTAGCTTGAAGCTCTTAGGTGACAGGTACAAACGTATGGCTGACAGGAAGCGTGCGCCAGGTCCGGACCTATGTGTGAATGACTACGTATGGTTGTCTACCAAGAATGTGAAGTTGAAGGTGCCCTCTTGGAAGTTGGGGCCCAGGTTTATTGGCCCCTATAGGATAACCGCCGTTATCAATCCCGTGGCGTTTCGTCTTGCGTTGCCTCCTGCTCTTAAGATTCACGATGTGTTTCACAGGTCGCTCCTCAAGCCGTATGTGCCGTCGTCTAACCCATCTCCTTTGCCTCCTGAGCCCATCTGTGTGGCGGGGAATCTGGAATTCGAGATCTCGAGGGTGGTTGATTCTCGCATGTTGCGCCGTTCTCTTCAGTATTTGGTGCACTGGAGGGGATACGGTCCTGAGGAGCGGATGTGGGTGCCGGCGTCGGAGGTGTCCGCCGCAAGGCTGGTCCGCGCTTTTCACCGTTCCCATCCGGATAAGCCTGGTCCTGAGTGTCCGGGGGCCACTCGTAGGAGGGGGGGTACTGTCACGGGTGGCACGGATGACAGGGTGGAGGCCACGCGCAGACGATCCCAGCGTTTGGCCCACCAGCCATAATGGTGGAGGATGGTCCGTCTCTTTCAGGAGCATTTACCTTCTGTGTTGATGGAAAGAAGGTGTAATGAGATCTCTCTATTATGGGGAGACGGCTGTGGAGGTCTTGCGCTCGGTCTGGTTTTATTCACCAATGTTGTAGGTCACTAGGACCCAGCAGACTCCTTCCACCTTTATAAGGAGGTTCATTGCCCTTCCTCGGTGCAGGTGATAGTTCCTTGTACACACATTATCCTTGCTCCAGCAGAAGCTGAGATACTGGAGGTTGCTGTGTTCTGCTGTCAGATAAGTGTTTCCTTTTCCCAAATGTCTGTCTTCCCTGGTGTTTGTCTTTAGTTGATAGTGGAGGGGTCTAGTGAACCTCTCCATCTGATCCTTAGATAAGATAGATCTAGGATCAGAGAGGGACGAGGTTCGTGGTCGGCGACAGTTGAGGAGACTGTATAGGGACGTCAGGGCAGACAGGGTCAGCTCTAGGAAGTCTAGGGGTCACCGTCTCCTTCTTGTGCCCTTAGCATTAGGGACTCCTGACCCCCCCCCCCGTCATTATCCTACGCTGGGTGTCTTCCCCACTCCCAGCGTGACAAATGACCTGTAGGAAAATAGAAGCTGAGCTGTGATTGATTGCTATAGGCAGCCTAATATATCTCCAGCCAACAGCAAACCCTCCCCCCGGCCGGGCAGTATATGTTACCTCACACATACACATAATAGACAGCTCATGTGACTGACATCTGCCTTAATTCCCTATATGGCACATATGTTGCACATTGGCTGTTTTTAATCAGATGTTTATGTTTGGAAAATAAAGATAGCACACGTATGAGGCGAATTGTGTGAGGTGAGTTGTGCACATCTGTGTCTGTCTGTGTGGTGTGTTTGTCCCTGGGGTGTGTATGTGTGTGTCCCTGTGGGGGGGGTCTGTGTGGTGTGTGTCTCTGTTGTGTGTGTCTCTTTGTGGTGTGTGTGTGTCCCTGTGGGGTGAGTGCATGTGTCCCTATAGGGTGTGCATGTGTGTGTCCCTGTGGAGGGGTCTGTGTGGTGTGTGTCTCTGTTGTGTGTGTCTCTTTGTGGTGTGTGTGTGTCCCTGTGGGGTGAGTGCATGTGTCCCTATAGGGTGTGTATTTTTGTGTGTCCCTGTGGGGGGTCTGTGGTGTGTGTTTGTGTGTGTGTGTCTCTTTGTGGTGTGTGTGTGTGTGTGTCCCTGTGGGGTGAGTGCATGTGTCCCTATAGGGTGTGTATGTGTGTGTCCCTGTGGGGGGGTGTCTGTGTGGGGTGTGTGTGTCTCTGTGTTGTGAGTGTCTCTTTGTGGTGTATGTGTGTGTCCCTGAGGGGTGAGTGCATGTGTCCCTATAGGGTGTGCATGTGTGTGTGTCCCTGTGGGGGGGTCTGTGTGGTCTGTGTGTGTCTCTTTGTGGTGTGTGTGTCCCTGTGGGGTGAGTGCATGTGTCCCTATAGGGTGGCTATGTGTGTGTGTCCCTGTGGGGGGGTCTGTGGGGTGTGTGTGTCTGTGTTATGTGTGTCTCTTTGTGGTGTGTGTGTCCCTATGGGGTGAGTGCATGTGTCGCTATACAGTGTGTGTGTGTCCCCTTGAGGGTGTGTGTGTGTCTCTGTGTTGTGTGTGTCTCTTTGTGGTGTGTGTGTGTTTGTTTGGGTGCGTGGTGAGTATCCAATGTTGGGGCTGCACTTTAGCGACTATACACTTGCTGTTACTCTTTGTGTGCGTGTGGTGTGTATACATGTCCCCGTGTGTGGTGAATATCTCATGTTGGGGCCCCACCTTAGTGACTATATGCTGGTATGTGCTGTTAGTCTTTGGTGTTATCATTAAGCCCCTCTCATTCACAACTGTCAACTGGTAACTGTCACTTTTTCCCCATTATGTAGATAGGAGCAAAATTGTTTGGTGAACTGGAACGCGCAGGGTTAAAATTTCGCCTCACAACATAGCCTATGACGCTCTTGGGGTCCAGACGTGTGACTGTGCAAATTTTTGAAGCTGTAGCTGACAGCTGTCGATTTTCCTCCCACACGTTTCCTTTCCCTTTTTCCCCATTATGTAGGTAGGGCCAAAATTGTTTGGTGAACTGGAACGCGCAGGGTTAAAATTTCGCCACACAACATAGCCTATGACGCTCCCAGGGTCCAGACGTGTGACTGTGCAAAATTTTGCGGCTGTAGTTGCGACAGTGTAGATGCCAATCCCGGATATACACACACACATACACACACACACATACACACATTCAGCTTTATATTTAGATGTTTTGTTGCAGTCATGCAAACATAGGTGTGGCCTACCTTTGAGCTGGACATGATATAATGCGTAGCGTCCCATGGTATAGTGTGCTCTATTGGGGCCCAGTTCTGCTTAATCATGTCCTTGTCACTTCACTGACGGATGACAAGTTATTAGTACATTGTTATGCAGTTAAGTATTGTTAGGCAGGGACTGTCCCGATAGTGTCACCTTGTCGCTGGTGGGACAGCTTACGCATATATATGATCACATCTATTTCACTAAGTACCCTAATTTATTTTTCTGCAATTTAGTGTTTTTACTTTTATCATTTTAGGGTATTTGCTCATTTGTTGTTTTTTTTGTTGTTTTGTTGTTTTTTCAAAAATATAATTTTCTAGCAAAGAGCCAACTAAGGGATAGGTCATTGACCAAACAAGATGCCTTTTTTTTTAGGAAAGTCCACTCTACTTCATGTTAATACTGTCTTCCAGCATTACCAGCGTTGCCCGGGCTGACGGTCTACGATGGTGATAGTACTCAGCTGCCAGCCGGTTTCAGGGGGTCGCATGGGCTACTCCTGCTGAGGAATACTCTGCCACCACCTGCCCCCAGCACATTCCATTATGGGCAACACTGGAGAAGATGATGGACGAATTAGGGGATGACCACATTCTGTACGCCAGACAGGAGCAACTTTTAGCACACCGACATGCCCTGTTGGTTTGGGTGCAAGTGGCTGGCTAACCAAGGGGGGCCTGTTTTCCTTCTGACGTCACATTCTCTCCTGGTTGGCCTCCTCCTAACACTTCTCAAATTAGTCGTCGGTGACAACATACGCCAACCGCAAACCACCTCTTGCTGCTCCATACCTTCATGAAGGAGACCTCCTCCCTGACAAAGATCGTGTGCAGTGTTTTGGGAACTTGGTCATGCAGCAGGGTGGACCAGTTGACATAGCACTCTTGCCCTGTACCTTGTTCACATAAGAAGCCAAACCCCCTATCCTGCAAGAATGCTACCTCCTTGCCTCGAATACACTGGTCGTAGAAGTGATTGTCCTTAGACCCATGCAACAAGTCCTGGGTGATGGCATCTGCAAACCAAATATCCTCAATAAGTGAGACAGGAGTTGGACAGGGTGGTTCATGCCATGTTGGATAGTTGCTTGGAGGAGGTAAGGGTCCCAGCATGACATTGTCCCAGTTGAAGGTTTTTGGTGGGGGTGATAGATACAACTGGGAAATAGGGACTTCTGCCTCTTCCTCCTCCTCCTCTTCCTTGTCCTTCTCCTCATGCTCTTGTTCTTGATGAAATTGATCATTCAGTAGCTGTGGTTCCGGCTGAAAATGGAATACAGACTGGAATGCTGCAAGGTCAGCTGCAGTCTGACATCTGGTGCTCCCAGTTCTGGATGGCATAGGGAAAGTGTCACCTCCAGACTGTGACTGTGAGCTCCTCAGGTTATCCTCTGGCATCGAAGCTCAGCACTGTATCCACACATCGCTGCAGATGTGGCCCAATGTGGGTACCACAGTGGAGCTCCAGGCCACATAGGTGTCCATCTCCTCTGCAGGCTGCTCCGGATCTGTTTCTGCTTACTGACTCTCCGGCCCCTAAGTGGTGATGGAGATGACTTTTTCATCCAGATTAGGCATGTCTTGTGGGGGATCCATCACCATACTGCACAATGCTAGCACACGGTAGCAAGTGAAGTGAATCCCAGTGTAACACACAGAGTAGCTGGTTTGTCCTGCAGTAATATGGTGCTGAGACACTGAACTCCGCTGTGACACCTGTTTGCTGTTTCTAGGGGCCTGCCTCTTCCACTGCAAGGACTGAGTCGGAGACAATTAATCACTAGTAGATCTTACTGTTGGCACAACCTTGTTGCCAAGCACACATCAAATTTCCCATGCCACAAAGTAACAATTTACAGTAGAACTGGGTTGCGCGGGTACTAGGTGCAATGATTATTGAAGCCTGAAATATTTGTAGTGATGTAATATTTGTAATGATGAAAACACATAACTTTATTCTGGTCACCAATTCACCAATTCATCTGGAATGCTGATGAATAAATTTAGTGGACAGTGCTCTGGAGCAAGTGTGGCACCCTGTACCAGGTAATTACAGACTTCCCTGGGACACTGAAGGATTTCCCACAGCGAGTAAACCACTTACACACAACACCTTCCACCCCAGGCCTGTAGGGGGAGCCCAACTGGCTGCCCTTAAGCCAGATCCCCTATAAATACAGGTGCTGGAGGAAAATTAGCCAGAGTGTGCAGTCTCTACAGAACTGTGAAGGAGCTCAGAGACTAGTGAACTGAGCTGGTACTGGAGCCATGCTAAGCCCAGACCAGTACACACCAGAGTCAGTGGAAGACCCGCAGAGTAGGGATCGAATGCAGAGGCATGAAACACGTTACCGGGGGCAGAGGAGCCATACTGGTTCACTCCACCAGAGTTCCGGTCACTGGAGTCAAGTCTGCAGGGACAGAGGAGATAGACCCAGCAGAGAAACCAGCATCCCGAGGAGGCTTAGCTTCCCGGACACCCGCAGCACCAACAGTTGAGAGCCAGGGACTGTGGAGAGGGACGGCGGTAGCCCAAGAGAGAGCCCTCAGTACAGCAACCTGGGTATGGAAGAGAGAGAGAAGTAACGGTCCGGTTAGGTGCCATACCTGCCAGACTCAAAACAGGAAAGCTAAACAAGGAGGCCTACAACCCTACTCGCTGTGGAGATCCCAAGTTATTTTCCTTCACTCCGGACGTGTGTAACTGTAACCGAACATCAGTAAAGGTACCAAAAGACTTTTATGTGTGCGTGTCCCACCTTCCACCTGCACCACACCGACTGCGCTCCCCTACTCCAACCTTGCACAGAAAAGACTGTGCTGCCCTATTCCACCATCATAACCCTTAGCCACGGGGATCCTGCTCCTTCTGTAGGGAGTTACTCTGTCTTGCTGCCCCCCATCACCCCAGAGGCTCCAGCAGCGCCGGCGCCATCACCGGAATCTACAGGTGGCGTCACGATTAGACATTTTTATTATTTTATTTTTCCCCATTTTTCATTGACCACCAGGCCCACAGCCTCAGGCACCACTACCCGTGACTTCCCAAACAGCGCCTGAGATCTGAGTCCCCAAGCCTGGGCGGGACAACTCTGGCGTCATGAACAGGATACCGTGCCCAGTGTAACCGGGTACTGTGTGCCATGTATAGACTATATTGTGAACTGTAAATCTAAGTCACCAATGTTGCGCCACAGAGCGGGAAAGAAAGGGGGCGTTACAGTGCAAGGGCGTAAAGATAGGCCCCGCCCCACGCTCTGACGAGAACCACCTGACGCAGCAGTCAGATCCGGAAATACCCGAGGTGCTCCACTCCCCGCCCGCCGAGCCGACTACTTCCTTTCATTTTTCAGAGACTGGCAGCGATTCACTAAGGGGGAGTGAGAATGAGTGCCCCGGACCCAAGCGATGCAGCAGTCCCGATCGTGAACCAGCCTGCCGCCGCTAATGGAGCCCCAAGTGGACAGCCCGCAGTCACCAATTCATTCGGCAGCGCAATACCGTTACCGACACCTGCACTAGTAGCTCCGATAATGTCGATCTCACTGCCGTACATCCCCAATGCAGCCTGGTTACCCAAGTATGACGGCAAGCCAGGCACCCTGGACGTATTCCAGAGGAAAATATGTAATGTGCTAGACATGTACGCGATGACCGGTAAGCAGAGGGTATCGGTAGTGATGGGACCGTTAACAGGCGCAGCAGAGCTGGAAACCCGAAATTGGTGTGAGGAAGATCAGGGGTCTGTTGTGCAAATCTTTGAAAAGCTAAAGAGATTTTTTGATCATCATACTGAGACTGAAATAAGACTGTTGTTTTACCATTGTAAACAAGGGGCATAAGAAAGTGTCCTAGATTACTCCCTACGCCTGCAGGAGGAGCTGAGACTCCTTAAGAAAGTTGATCCCAATGGCATCTGTGATGATAATAAAATGCTCATTGAACAGTTTGTAAGGGGCCTCAAGTTACCGGATGATAGTAAGCAAGCACGCTAGTGAGCTCTCCAAAAACCTGATGTAGAGTTTGCTACCCTGAAAGAACTAACCGTTAAGGGACAACAGCTCCCAGCAGTGCCAGACTTAACCCCACAGCCACAATGGGTTAAAACCCCCTCTTTGCCAGAAGCACCTTCTTATCCCGTGCAGCAGAGACCAGCATGCAGGCTGTGACCCCTGACCGGTTTGACACCCTGTGTTCCGAGGTGCGCCAGCTGAGCGGAGAGATGGCCAAGCTCCGAGGTGCCAGGCAACCCAAGACAGAGACACAGCCACCAGCCAAGATCCAGCTCGCTGACAGCCCGGACGACGTTCCATGGATGAAGAAGAGGACACCACCGCTTCGAGGAAGGAACACGGACCGTTACAGTGCCAGTGGACAATCCATCTGTCACAAGTGCAACAAAGTAGGGCACATCTACCGGTTCTGCCCTTTAAACGAGCAACCCCTGTGGCCGGGGGCCCAACCCCAGGAGTAGACTGTCCAGGCCCATCCAATTGGCTGCGCAGGTACTTGGGAGATCATCCGTACCTGTCCATCATCATACACGGCATCGCTACCACTGCATTGGTACACACGGGATCCCAGGTGACCACCATCCCAAGTATCCTTTACAAACGGTTCTGGTCTGAACTAGAACTTGAACCTCCAAACCCTGACTTGAACATTGTAGCAACTAATGGGTTACCCGTTACTGTAGAGGGGCATTGGGAGGCAACAGTAAAGGTGGGGAGGGTGCAATTAAAGAACCAGGGACTCATTGTGGTTCAGGACAAACTAAACGATCGGGATCCACATGTGATATTGGGTACCAATGTGATGGTTTATTGTCTAGATGAAGTGCTGTTTTTGCTTCAACAGCGTGCAGATACTGCTAATCCAGGCAAGAGGAGGGTCCTTCAGAAGGAGATCCGAGCTCTCGTGTACCAGCAGCAGGTAACACTATCTAATGGTGAAATTGGTAGCGTACGTGTAACAGACCCAATTCCTATTGTAGTGCCACCAAGAAGTGAAATAATGATCTGGTGTTGGGCAGCAGTAGGCCTCAGTGGGCAGAACTACCAGGCAGTAGTAGAGTCGGTGGTGTCTGACAGTAGTCCTACACTCCTGACAGCCAGGGGGGTGGTTGATGTGCACAAAGGAATGGTACCTGTACATGTGTTAAACTATGGTGATGATGAAATAAAGCTACCAAGGTATTCCACTGTTGCAAAACTGTACCATGTAGATAACAACTGCATACACGAAACTGAATCACTAGCTCAGTCAGTGACAGATGAACCTCATGATTCCAAGAAACAGTTAGAGAAATGGTGTCAAGAGCTCAGTGTTGGAACTGACAACACATCTTCTCACCAGAAAAACTGAGTTTATCGGGTAGTTCAGGAATATGAGCAAGTGTTTAACAAACATCCACTTGATTTTGGGAGGATTTAAGGGGTACAACATCACATACCCACAGGAAACCATCCACCCATTAAAGAAAGATACAGGGCTATACCACCAACACACTACCAGAAAGCAAAAGATATGCTACAGGACATGAAGAATGCAGGGGTCATTAGAGATAGTTGTAGCCCCTGGGCAGCACCACTGGTCCTGGATAAAAAGAAAGACGGTAGTACTGTATGAGGATGTGTGAAGATTATAGGCAAATCAGCAAAGTAACACACAAAGATGCATACCCGTTACCCCGTATAGAAGAGTCACTTGCTGCACTGAAGTCTGTAAATTACTTCTCAACCTTGGATCTAACTAGTGGGTACTGGCAGGTCTCCGTTGCAGAAGAAGACCGTGAGAAGACAGCCTTCACAACACCAATGGGGTTATGCGAGTTCAACAGCATGCCATTCGGGTTATGCAACGCACCAGGAACATTCCAGAGGCTGATGGAGTGTTGCCTAGGCCACTGAAACTTTGAAACCGTACTGCTATACCTGGATGATGTCATAGTGTACTCCAAGACCTATGAAAACCACCTGCAACACTTGAGTGAAGTGTTTGAATCGTTCTCCAAGTATGGTATGAAGTTGAAACCTTCAAAATGTCACTTGTTAAAACCCAAAGTCCAGTACCTTGGGCATGTGGTCAGTGCAGAAGGCGTATCACCGGACCTGGACAAGGTTCCACACATCAAGAACTGGCCAGCGCCAATCACCTTCAAAGAAGTACGTCAATTCTTGGGACTGGTCGGGTACTACAGGAGGTTCATCAAGGGCTATACGAAGATGGCAGCGCCCATGCAAGATCTCCTGGTGGGTCAATCCAAGAAGGGAAAGATCAGAGGTCCTCCATTCTGGTGGGGGCAAGAACAAGAACAGTTTTTCCAGCAGCTGAAAGATGTCCTGACTGGAGAAGAGATCCTGGCCTACCCCGACTACAGTTTACCATTCCTGCTATACACTGATGCCAGCAACGAAGGCTTGGGAGCTGTCTTGGCACAGAGGCAGAAAGGCAAAGAGAAAGTGATAGCCTATGCCAGCAGGAAGCTCCGTCCAACAGAGAGAAATCCAGAGAATTACAGTTCCTTCAAGTTGGAGTTCCTAGCCTTAGTCTGGGCAATCACAGAACGATTCAAGTACTACCTGGCGTCCTCCAAGTTCAAGGCTTTCACCGACAACAACCCTCTAACTCATTTAGAGATTGCAAAGCTGGGAGCCATGGAGCAGCGCTGGATGGCCAGGTTATCCAACTATGACTTCACTGTCAAATACCGGGCAGGTCATAAGAATGGTAATGCTGATGCCCTATCCAGAATGCCTAATCTACCAGATGTAGGGGTAGACGTGGATGAACTAGAAGAAGTAGAGTTACCAGCCTTCCACTGTCCAAGTACATCCTCATGTCATCAGGCAAGTCAAAGACGTCAAGAGAAAACAGTGAACCCGTTATCTCACCATAACTGGAAAGAGACCCCGGACAGTGACCCGGCTGTTAGCTTAATCAAAGAGCTAATAACCAAAGAACACTCCTGTCTAAGTCTAGAAGCTCCATAAGATGCCAAACGCCTATGGAAAGAGAAGGGAAAATTGTTCATCTATCAAGGTAAGCTATGCAGACGTCACCTTAATCCCAGAACCCCTGAACTGATCTGGCAAATCGTGGTTCCAAAAAGAGATGTCCAGATGATATTAGAAGCTTATCACAATGACGCAGGACACTTTGGTTGGAAGAAACTGGAGATGTTGCTGAAAGATTGCTTCTACTAGGTCGGCATGAGAGGTTCCATTGAAAGATGGTGTAAGAACTGTGGACTGTGAAACCTAAGAAGGAAAGACCAGCAAAGTAAGAAAGCTCCATTATAGCCAATCATTACCAAGAAGCCTCTTGAGATCATGGCTCTAGATCATGTGAAGTTAACACCTAGCAGAACAGGGTATACCTATGCACTTACCATGGTTGATCACTTCTCTAGGTTCCTAGTTGTAGCACCAGTTTAAGACTTAACTGCGGAAGTAGCAGCCAAAACGTTCCAGAATTGTTTCTGTCGACCACACGGGTATCCAGACCAAGTATTAACAGATCAAGGTTGATCATTTGAATCACAATTATTCCAAGAGTTCCTAGGATTGTATGGTTGCAAGAAGATCAGGACTACACCGTATCATCCCCAAACGAATGGTCTTTGTGAGAAAATGAACAACATTGCCATCGACATGTTAAAGACTTTACCACTTGAAGAAAGGAATCAGTGGCCAGAAAAACTACCTGACTTAGTGGATATATACAATCACATCCCTCTAAGTTCTACTAACTACGCACCAGAATACTTAATGCGAGCAAGACCTTGTAAACTCCCAATTGACTTGGAGATGGGAACTGTAGAATCAAATCAAGATACTTCAGAAGAAGATTGGAATTATCACCGTCAACAACAGTACAAGAAAGTTCAGGAATGTGTGGAAAAGAACTTAGAACAAATCAGAAGTAAACAAGAACATGACTTCAACAAACATGTCTCAGCTGAACCCTTAAAGAGGACCTGTCACCAAGCATGGTGATCTAATTACAGCACTGGATGCAGCATGTCTGCAGCATGCAGATAAGGGGTCCCCCAGCACTTTAGCAGCCCTGTACCCAGAGATAATACACTTAGAAAACTTACATGCTCCAGCCACTAAGGAGGTGGCTAGGGGCTGCAGCCAAGGGCAGATTCACACCCTCTGCATGTGTAATCTGCCCACCGCTGCCAATCATTCTCTCCCTGTCTGCAGCATTTTAAGAGTTTTTTTTTTCTCTCTCCCAGAAAGTCAGTTAGCCCCGCCCCCTGGGGGGCGGGGCTAAACAGGAGAGAAAGAAAACTCTGTTTAAATTCTGCAGACAGGGAGAGAATGATTGGCAGCGGTGGGCAGATTACACATGCAGGGGGTGTGAATCTGCCCTTGGCTGCAGCCCCTAGCCACCTCCTTACTGGCTGGAGCATGTAAGTTTTCTAACTGTATTATCTCGGGGTACAGGGCTGCTCAAGTGCTGGGGGACCCCTTGTCTGCATGCTGCAGACATGCTGCATCCAGTGCTGTAATTAGATCACCATGCCTGGTTTGGTGACAGGTCCTCTTTAAATCCAGGTGAACTAGTTCTCAAAAGGAAAAGGAGAAACAACAAACTAGATGACCAATGGGAATCTGAACCATATACTGTTATGCAATCCAACTTTGACAATTCAAAAACCTGCGTAATTAGCCAAGATGAAGGTATAACAACCTCAACAGTATCAAGAGATCATCTCAAAAGATGCCCTGACCAATTGAAATCACCAGAAGTAACTTATCCATTAACAACAGTTGAAGAAACAAGAGAAAAAGTAATTCACACTGAAATAGGAGATTTACCAGAAGACTGGCCTCAATACAATGGAGCAGTAATAATACCAGTGCTATCATTCTATCAACCAGTGGAAAATCAACTTCCAGTTCAACCTGTAGAAGAACCAGAACCAATACCAGAACCAAGAAGACCAGTAGAACCCGTTCAAGTACAAGAAGTACAGCCTACTAAAAGAGAGGGCATACAAGAGGCGCAGATTGTGCCTTATCAAAAAGACACTGATTGTTCTAATGTGGATTATATGGAGATCCACTCACCTTTTTAGGTTGTGAGACTCACAACCAGTTTGAAAGCTTTAGCAGCTGCTGCAGAACCTACACCGTTACGCCAAAACCGCGGGAAAATCAGAAGTTACACAGGAATAATTTCTACGGTCCGCGCTGCTGCTCTTGATCAAAGTATTTCACAACAAGGTTGTTACCATCATCAGGTCCTTTATTCATCAAAAACCTGTCCCTCCTTCCACCTGCACCACACCGACTGCGCTCCCCTACTCCAACCTTGCACAGAAACGACTGTGCTGCCCTATTCCACCATCATAACCCTTAGCCCCGGGGATCTCGCTCCTTCTGTAGGGAGCTACTCCATCTTGCTGCCGCCCATCACCCCGGAGTCCCCAGCAGCGCCGATGCCATCACCGGAATCTACAGGTGGCGTCACAAACAGACATTTTTATTATTTTATTTTTCCACATTTTTCATTGACCACCAGGCCCACAGCCTCAGGCACCACTACCCGTTACTTCCCAAACCGCACCTGAGATCTGAGTCCCCCGGGCCTGGGCGGGACACAAGTTCAGATGAATTATACATTTAATGGCACAGTTGTGCACTTTACAAAAATCTGTTTAGTAAACATATGCAATGACGTGAAGTAGTGATTGCATATATTCAAAAAGCAAAATTCATAGTAAGGTGTTTCGTGAGTGTGAACCGACCCATAAGAACATATGTGTAAAGCATATAATAACCATATGCTATTTTTATATGAATTGGTATCACATAACTGTAGAAGCGATGGGCTCACACAGTGCTGACCCTCTGCAATAATTAAGGTTTGCTCTTCTCAAAAAAAAAACAAAATAATAAATTACAAAGATAATAATATTAAGAAAAATAATAAGTAAATAAAAATATTTTAAAAATTCCCTAAATATGACTACGCTCTCTAACAGGTGTTTTAAGGACATTGTAAGCTTCATGGACTTCACAGCTGCTGCCACATCTGGCACTCTTTCCTACATTCACACCATGTAGGTGTCAAAACACACACAAACACCAGGAAGCTTAAAAAATTAATTCAAAACTCAAAAAAGTCCTACAGCTTGATGCAAGCCGGTAGACCTGATGGAGGGAACACTCCTAACTGTAAGGTTAGGTGTTGTTCCCAGCAAGCAGGTCTACTGGCGAGCGTTTTAGGTCCAAACAAACAGGGAAAGTTTTAGAGCCATTTTAAATTTTGAACTCCTTTCCTAAACATGCATGTTCACGGATTTTTGGGAAATTGTTCGGATTTCTGATCTTGATATGAATCTATAAAGTTCATGCTGAGTTTGAAATTGGCGAACATGTTCTGGGAAGGTTTGTTTATCTTTAGTTGCATGTTACCATAGAAAAACTGAGGGCAGCAATCACAACAGGCACTGTATCCTCAACCACAACTCTGGCTCTGGACAGCAGCAGTTGTCCAAGGCAGCAAGGTTGCCTAGCCTGGACATTTTTTCACATCGCAGAAGATGATCCAACTCATGTTATTTGTCTACTTTACAGTCAAAAATTAAGCAGAGGCAAAAAAAACAAAAAAAACAATTTGACTATTACTGTATATACATGAACCGCCACATGGCCCAACACCATGCGTTAGTCTGGGAAAAATAGTGCGATAAAACTGAGCTTAGCGGGCCTCACTGAACACTGTCTGCCGCATGAACTGCATATGTTGCTTCTTCCTCTGTCACCGTGGCAAGAGTTGTCCAACAGGTTTCAGGTCGCAGGACCTCCACTTGTTTACCCACTACAATTGGGGCAAGTAATAGCCCACTCAGCTGTTATGGCTGTATGCTGATTTTGACCAATCTCAGACACCACACACATTACTTATTTAATAAACTAGAGAAAGGCATGGAGTTTTGTGCAAAAGTATCCAAACATTTTATTTAGCAAATATCCAGTGATTAAATCTTTGAAACAGAACTCATAACAAAAAACATAAAACACATGTCAAGAGACAATAGGAATTACAAGCAGTGGCGTAACTTGAACCTAGCGGGCCCCAGGTGCAGCTTTCAGACCAGGGCCCCACTTAGCTTAGCAGTAGCTGAGGAATGGGGAGGGAGCTCTCAGGTACAGCCGAGGAGCAGGAGCAGGGAAGGGGTGCTGTCAGGAGGGGCGGGATCAGCTGCGGGAAGCAGGTAGCTTCCTCCACGTCACCTCCTCTCCTCTAACATGCAATCGCGGTTTTGCGGGGGGCAGCTGTAGACCCAGGCCCCCTGCAGGGAGGCTCGGGTCCCATTACAGGTGCAGGCCCGGTCTCAGCCGCGACTGCTGCGACCGCGATCGTTACACCACTGATTACAAGACAAAAATTATGACAAACCAACAAAAAAGAGACTGATGATGTTTGTAGCACCAATGGTAAAATCTTTGGTACATGAATAGATAAAATGCACAATATTGTAAAAAGCGACCCCACAAAATAAGACCCTCTAGGAACAAACATAAGCTTATATCAGAGACAAATATCATTGTACATTATTAGTGTTGAGCGAACATGCTCGGCACTACTCGTTACTCGCACGAGTATCACTGTACTCGGGCGACTCGCCGAGCACCGAGTAATCTCGCGATACTCGTGCTGTGCTCGTGGTCGTCATCTCTCCATGTTGGCGCTCTTTTGAGAGCCAGCCCACGTGCAGGGATTGGCTGACAGACCACTGCAATGCCACAGCCCTGTTAGTTGTGGTATAGCAGTGATTGGCCGGCCTGCACAGCGTCACCGAGCCTTTATAAGTCCCGGCGCGCTGTGCTCGGCACACAGCCTTCCAGACAGTGAGTGTAGGGAGAGTGTCTGCTGCTGATTAGGGACAGATTTGCGGCCCTCATAGGTAGATCCGGATCAGGGCTGCAAACTGCTGCTGACCACAACAGTCCTTCTCAGGACTAATCTAGGAGGACATAGGCAGGGTGATCCAGATCGGAGTCCAAGATTTCCAGTGACCAGAACAGTCCTTCTCAGGACTAATCTAGGAGGATATAGGCAGGGTGATACAGATTGGAATCCAAGCTTTTCTGTGACCATTAGAGTCACCACACTCTTGTACTTAGTACCTTAATACAGGTTAGGGACTAAAATTCTCTCTTCAAACCATTACAGTCACCAGACAGGTGTACGTACTTCCTTAATACAGGTTAGGGAACTAAAATCCTAACTATTGTCATCAAAACAGTCAGCAGACAGGTGTACGTACTACCTTAATACAGGTTAGGGATTAAAATCCTCTCTTCAAACCATTACAGTCACCAGACAGGTGTACGTACTACCTTAATACAGGTTAGGGAACTAAAATCCTAACTCTTGTCATCAAAACAGTCACCACACTGTTGTACGTCATACGTTTCTACAAGTTAGGGAACTAAAATCCTAACTCTTGTCATCTCAACAGTCACCACACTGTTGTACGTCATAAGTTTCTACAAGTTAGGGAACAAAAATCCTAACTCTTGTCATCTCAACAGTCACCACACTGTTGTACGTCATACGTTTCTACAGGTTAGGGAACTAAAATCCTAACTCTTGTCATCTCAACAGTCACCACACTGTTGTACGTCATAAGTTTCTACAAGTTAGGGAACAAAAATCCTAACTCTTGTCATCTCAACAGTCACCACACTGTTGTACGTCATAAGTTTGTACAACTTAGGGAACAAAAATCCTAACTCTTGTCATCTCAACAGTCACCACACTGTTGTAAGTCATACGTTTCTACAGGTTAGGGAACTAAAATCCTAACTCTTGTCATCTCAACTGTCACCACACTGTTGTACGTCATAGGTTTCTACAAGTTAGGGAACTAAAATCCTAACTCTTGTCATCTCAACAGTCACCACACTGTTGTACGTCATACGTTTCTACAGGTTGAGGAACTAAAATCCTAACTCTTGTCATCTCAACTGTCACCACACTGTTGTACGTCATAGGTTTCTACAAGTTAGGGAACTAAAATCCTAACTCTTGTCATCTCAACAGTCACCACACTGTTGTACGTCATACGTTTCTACAGGTTAGGGAACTAAAATCCTAACTCTTGTCATCTCAACAGTCACCACACTGTTGTACGTCATAAGTTTCTACAAGTTAGGGAACAAAAATCCTAACTCTTGTTATCTCAACAGTCACCACACTGTTGTACGTCATACGTTTCTACAGGTTAGGGAACTAAAATCCTAACTCTTGTCATCTCAACAGTCACCACACTGTTGTACGTCATAAGTTTCTACAAGTTAGGGAACAAAAATCCTAACTCTTGTCATCTCAACAGTCACCACACTGTTGTACGTCATACGTTTCTACAGGTTAGGGAACTAAAATCCTAACTCTTGTCATCTCAACTGTCACCACACTGTTGTACGTCATAAGTTTCTACAAGTTAGGGAACAAAATCCTAACTCTTGTCATCTCAACAGTCACCACACTGTTGTACGTCATAAGTTTCTACAAGTTAGGGAACTAAAATCCTAACTCTTGTCATCTCAACAGTCACCACACTGTTGTACGTCATAAGTTTCTACAAGTTAGGGAACTAAAATCCTAACTCTTGTCATCTCAACAGTCACCACACTGTTGTACGTCATAAGTTTCTACAAGTTAGGGAACAAAAATCCTAACTCTTGTCATCTCAACAGTCACCACACTGTTGTACGTCATACGTTTCTACAGGTTAGGGAACTAAAATCCTAACTCTTGTCATCTCAACAGTCACCACACTGTTGTACGTCATAAGTTTCTACAAGTTAGGGAACTAAAATCCTAACTTTTGTCATCTCAACAGTCACCACACTGTTGTACGTCATAAGTTTCTACAAGTTAAGGAACTAAAATCCTAACTCTTGTCATCTCAACAGTTACCACACTGTTGTACGTCATACGTTTCTACAGGTTAGGAACTAAAATCCTAACTCTTGTCATCTCAACAGTCACCACACTGTTGTACGTCATAAGTTTCTACAAGTTAGGGAACAAAAATCCTAACTCTTGTCATCTCAACAGTCACCACACTGTTGTACGTCATACGTTTCTACAGGTTAGGGAACTAAAATCCTAACTCTTGTCATCTCAACAGTCACCACACTGTTGTACGTCATAAGTTTCTACAAGTTAGGGAACTAAAATCCTAACTATTGTCATCTCAACAGTCACCACACTGTTGTACGTCATACGTTTCTACAAGTTAGGGAACAAAAATCCTAACTCTTGTCATCTCAACAGTCACCACACTGTTGTACGTCATAAGTTTCTACAAGTTAGGGAACTAAAATCCTAACTCTTGTCATCTCAACAGTCACCACACTGTTGTACATCATAAGTTTCTACAAGTTAGGGAACTAAAATCCTAACTCTTGTCATCTCAACAGTCACCACACTGTTGTACGTCATACGTTTCTACAGGTTAGGGAACTAAAATCCTAACTCTTGTCATCTCAACAGTCACCACACTGTTGTACGTCATAGGTTTCTACAAGTTAGGGAACTAAAATCCTAACTCTTGTCATCTCAACAGTCACCACACTGTTGTACGTCATAAGTTTCTACAAGTTAAGGAACTAAAATCCTAACTCTTGCCATCTCAACAGTTACCACACTGTTGTACGTCATACGTTTCTACAGGTTAGGAACTAAAATCCTAACTCTTGTCATCTCAACAGTCACCACACTGTTGTACGTCATAAGTTTCTACAAGTTAGGGAACAAAAATCCTAACTCTTGTCATCTCAACAGTCACCACACTGTTGTACGTCATACGTTTCTACAGGTTAGGGAACTAAAATCCTAACTCTTGTCATCTCAACAGTCACCACACTGTTGTACGTCATAAGTTTCTACAAGTTAGGGAACTAAAATCCTAACTATTGTCATCTCAACAGTCACCACACTGTTGTACGTCATACGTTTCTACAAGTTAGGGAACAAAAATCCTAACTCTTGTCATCTCAACAGTCACCACACTGTTGTACGTCATACGTTTCTACAGGTTAGGGAACTAAAATCCTAACTCTTGTCATCTCAACAGTCACCACACTGTTGTACGTCATACGTTTCTACAGGTTAGGGAACTAAAATCCTAACTCTTGTCATCTCAACAGTCACCACACTGTTGTACGTCATAAGCTTCTACAAGTTAGGGAACAAAAATCCTAACTCATGTCATCTCAACAGTCACCACACTGTTGTACCTCATACCTTTATACAGGTTAGGGAACTAAAATCCTAATCTCCTGTGACCTCCACAGTCACCAGGCAGTTGTCGCTCTATACAGGCAAAATGCGTAAAGGCGTTGGCAAGGGCGTTGGCAAGGAACAAGGAAGTGGACGTGATGGTGGTGCAGGCAGAGGCCGAGGTCGTGTGCAAGCACTCATTTCGCAACAACAAAGGGCCACATCTCCTCGCTCGCACGTCCTGTCCCAAATTCTTGGGGCCCGCAGCAGTACACCAGTGTTGAACCAAGACCAGTGTCAACAGGTTGTTACTTGGATAGCGGATAATGCTTCAAGTCAGATGGGCACCTCCACAAACACCCTGTCTTCCGCACGGTCAACTGTCAGTAGCCGTGATACTGCACCGCACATTTCCCAACCTGATCCTCCTTCCTACCACCTGGCCGATTACACGTCCACGGACATTACAGATCCCACACTAGGACACTCGGAAGAGCTGTTCACGTATCCATTCGCAGAATCTGGCCTGTCGCCACCTCCTCTTGAAGTGGGTCATGAGGAGATGGTATGTACAGATGCCCAAATATTTGAGCAGCCGCGTTATGACGAACGGAACGTTGTCAAAGTGTCTCAACAAGGGGTGGACGATGATGAGACACAATTGCCAGGAAGTCAGGAGGAGGATCAGGGTGCGGAAGAGGAAGACAACGTGGTGGATGATCCAGTAGCTGACCCTACATGGCAGGAGGATATGCAGAGCGAGGACAGCAGTGCACAGGGGGAGGGAGGCGTGGCATCACAACAGCCAGTACGAAGCAGGGGTGCGTCCGCAGGCAGAAGGCAGGCAACCGTTCCCCAGAACAACAACACGACTCAAGGTGCCTGTGCAAATGTTCGGTCTTCCCGAGTCTGGGAGTTTTTTAAGTTGGCTCCAGAAGACTCTAAAAAGGCCATTTGCCACACCTACCATGCCACTATCAGCAGGGGTACGAAAACTAGCAGCCTGACCACCACCAGCATGATCAGGCACATGTCAGCCAAGCACCCGACTTTGTGGGAAGTACCACAGAGTCGAGGAGCGGTGCGTGCTGATGTCACTGCTACGTCTTCGGCTGTTGTGCATGCAAGCCAATCCCCTGTCCATGCTGGCCGCGAACAAGCCTCCGGTCCTGCACCTGAAGTTGCTGAAGCACAAATTACGCCACCATCAAGCACGTCCTTGTCCCAGCGCAGCGTTCAATTATCCATTCAGCAAACATTTGAACGCAGGCACAAATACGCTGCCAATGCCCCACATGCCACAGTCCTCAATGCTCACATTTCGCGACTCATAGCGCTAGAAATGTTGCCTTTCCGTCTGGTGGAGACGGACGCTTTCCGCGACCTGATGGCGGCTGCTGTCCCACGTTACTCGGTCCCCAGCCGACACTATTTCTCCAGATGTGCCGTCCCCGCATTGCATAACCACATGTCCAACAGCATCACACGTGCCCTGAACAATGCTGTTTCAGCCAAAGTCCACCTAACCACAGACACGTGGACAAGTGCTTGTGGGCAAGGCCGCTACATCTCCTTGACGGCACACTGGATTAATATTGTGGAGGCTGGGACCCAGTCTGAGCGAGGGACGGAACACGTCCTTCCCACACCAAGGATAGCAGGCCCTACCTCTGTCATGGTTTCACCGACACTCTACAGCTCCGGAATGTCATGCTCTTCAGCCTCCTCCTCCTCCACCTGCGCATCCTCATCCACTGTACCCTCCACACCAGTCCCAAGCTGGAAGCACTGCAGCACTGCCTCTGCAAAGCGGCAACAGGCTGTGCTGAAGCTAGTCTGCATAGGTGACAAACCCCACAATGCAGAAGAGGTGTGGACAGCTCTGAAACAGCAGGCAGATCACTGGCTCACACCTCTGAACCTAAAGCCAGGAAAGGTCCTGTGTGACAATGGTTGGAACCTGGTGGCAGCTTTGAGGCGAGGGCAGCTGACGCATGTTCCTAGGGATGGGCGAATCTACTCGCTAGGACTCGTTACTCGGCGAGTAGTAAGGGACTCGCAGGACTCGGTACTCTGCGAGTTTCCCAGTGATTACTCGCACGAGATCAATGCAAATCAATATCAATCCTAGTTTTGTCAGAAACGCTGACAAAACTAGGATTGCCATTGTTTGCATTAGACTCGGCTACTGTGCCAGTGATAGCAGGGAAACTCGCAAAGTAACTGCTGTTTCTTTGCGAGCCGAGTCCAGCTGTCTTCTCTGTACAGCTCCAGGGTCCTAGAGCCCGCCTGCTCACAGACATGATGTAGCAGTGCTGAGATTGTTCTCAGTCTGCTCATTCCCTGTAAATAGACATCTATATTTATGCACAGGGGATGTAGCAGAGAGGACATCGCGTTTTGGACTACGTCGGACAGAAGAGGATTTTTTTAATTAAAGATGGAGTCCCTAATGGCTTTTTTTTTTATTTCAAATAAAAAATTTTCTCTGTGTTGTGTTTTTTTAACCCTTTATTGGAGATTCTTAGTGGCTGGGTCAAACGTGGCCTGACATTAAGAATCTCGGGCTTAATACCAGCTTGTATAACAAAGCTGGTATTAACCCCTTTATTACCCAGCGTGCCACTGCCACCAGGGCCGCTGGAAGAGCGGGGTTCAGCGCCAGAGGATGGCGCTTCAATGAACGCGCCATCTTCTGGGGCGGCTGCGGGCTGCAATTTGCAGCGGGGGGTGCCCAGAAAGCTTGGGCATCCCTGCGCTGCGGATTCCAGCCCCCAGCTGCTTAGCTGTACCTGGCTAGACATAGAAATTGCGCGGAGCCCCACGCATTTTTTTTATTATTTAATGAATTTCAGAGTGAGAGTCTCAGAGTCGGAGTCGCCTCGGAGTCGGAGTCGCCTCGGAGTCGGAGTCGTCTCGGAGTCGGAGTCTCCTCAGAGTCGGAGTCTCAGAGTCGGAGTCTCCTCAGAGTCGGAGTCTCAGAGTCGGAGTCGCCTCAGAGTCGGAGTCGCCTCAGAGTCGGAGTCGCCTCGGAGTCGGAGTCGCCTCGGAGTCGGAGTCGTCTCGGATTCGGAGTCGTCTCGGAGTCGGAGTCGTCTCGGAGTCGGAGTCGCCTCGGAGTCGGAGTCGTCTCGGAGTCGGAGTCGTCTCGGAGTCGGAGTCGTCTCGGAGTCGGAGTCGGAGTCGTCTCGGAGTCGGAGTCGTCTCGGAGTCGAGTCGGAGTCGGAGTCGTCTCGGAGTCGGAGTCTCCTCAGAGTCGGAGTCTCCTCAGAGTCGGAGTCGCCTCAGAGTCGGAGTCGCCTCAGAGTCGGAGTCGCCTCAGAGTCAGAGTCGCCTCAGAGTCAGAGTCGCCTCAGAGTCAGAGTCGCCTCAGAGTCGGAGTCGTTTCGGAGTCGTCTCGGAGTCGGAGTCGTCTCGGAGTCGGAGTCGGAGTCGTCTCGGAGTCGGAGTCGTCTCGGAGTCGTCTCGGAGTCGTCTCGGAGTCGGAGTCGTCTAGGAATCGGAGTCGTCTAGGAATCGGAGTTGGAGTCGTCTCGGAGTCGGAGTCGTCTCGGAGTCGGAGTCGTCTTGGAGTCGGAGCCGTCTCGGAGTCGGAGTCGTCTCGGAGTCGGAGTCGTCTCGGAGTCGGAGTCGGAGTCGTCTCGGAGTCGCAGTCGTCTCGGAGTCGAGTCGGAGTCGGAGTCGCAGTCGTCTCGGAGTCGGAGTCGTCTCGGAGTCGGAGTCAAAAAAATGCGTGGGGCTCCGCGCAATTTCTATGTCTAGCCAGGTATAGCTAAGCAGCTGGGGGCTGGAATCCGCAGCGCAGGGATGCCCAAGCTTTCTGGGCACCCCCCGCTGCAAATTGCAGCCCGCAGTCGCCCCAGAAGATGGCGCGTTCATTGAAGCGCCATCCTCTGGCGCTGAACCCCGCTCTTCCAGCGGCCCTGGTGGCGGTGGCACGCTGGGTAATAGAGGTTAGGGCCAGCTTTGTATTATCAGCTGGCCCTAAGCCCGAAATTTATGGCGGTCACGCCAATATTAGACATGACCGCCATGAATTTCTATTAAATTGTTTTAAAAAAAACACAACACAGAGAAATTTTTTTATTAGAAATAAAAAAAAAAGCCATTAGAGACTCCATCTTTAATTAAAAAAATCCTCTTCCGTCCGACGCAGTCCAAAACGCGATGTCCTCTCTGCTCATCCCTGTGCATAGATATAGATGTCTATGCACAGGGAATGAGCAGACTGAGAACAATCTCAGCACTACTACATCAGGCAGCAGGCAGGCTCTAGGACCCTGGAGCTGCACAGAGCAGACAGGACTCTTCTCTTATCTGTGCGAGTTTCCCAGCGATTACAGTTGCAAAGTAAACGAGTCCAATGCAAATAAATGACAAAACTAGGATTGCTTCAGGCTAAAGCTTCCGAGACACATCTGCGATTTGTAAATCTCACACTACTCGCTATTACTCGCTTCCCATTCATTAACATTGGACTCGCTAGACTCGCAACGAGTAGCGAGTCCTGTGCTCGGACTCGCTAGAGTCAAGCGATTCCGAGTAATTTAGGATTCGCCCATCACTACATGTTCCATGCGTGGCCCATGTGCTCAACCTGGTGGTTCAGAGGTTTGTGAAGTCATACCCGGAGGTGTCTGACCTGCTGGTAAAAGTTCGGCGTCTGTCTGCACATTTTCGCAAGTCACCTGCTGCTTCAGCCGGCCTTGCAAGCTTTCAGCGCCGTTTGCGTCTTCCGGCCCACAGACTGGTGTGTGATGTCCCCACGCTTTGGAATTCAACGCTGCACATGTTGGTCAGGATATGTGAGCAGAAGAGGGCAGTTGTGGACTACCTGCATCACCTAAGCCGTCGGGAAATGGGTCAAACTCCACACATAACACCTGAGGAGTGGAGATGGATGTCGGACCTATGCACCGTCCTCCAAAACTTTGAGGACTCCACCAAGATGGTGAGCGGTGATGACGCCATTATTAGCGTCACCATACCACTACTCTGCCTTCTCAAACGGTCTCTGCTGAAAATAAAAGAGGATGCATAGCAGGCAGAGCGTGATGACTTAGAGCAAGAAACTGTAGTGGGTGTGGGTGAAAACACACAGCCCAGCCTCATGTCATCACAACGTGTAGTGGAGGACTATGACGAGGAGGAGGAGGATGAAGACATGGAGCAACTCTCAGGCCAAATTGGGGATATGACATGCACACCAGTCATACCCTCGATTCAGCGTGGCTGGCCAGAGGACAGGGGAGATGAGGAGGAGGAGGAGGAGGAGGACAGCATGTTCAGTCATCGTGTTGGTCTGCATACTGATGTGATGGCTGTTAAGAGTCTGGCGCACATGGCTGACTTTATGGTAAGCTGCCTGTCTCGTGACCCTCGCGTTCAGAACATCTTGGCCGACAATCAGTACTGGTTGGCAACACTCTTAGACCCACGCTACAAGGAGAACTTTATGTCTCTCATTCCTGAGGCGGAGAGGTCAGCCAAAATGCTGCAGTTCCAGAGGGCCATAGTCACGGAAGTTGTGAAATCCTTCCCCTCACAAAACGCTAGCGGCATAGGTCAGGATTCGATGGACAACCAAGGCGTACGGCCGAGAGGGGCACAAGTCCAATCCGCCAGAGGCAGGGGAACTGTCTTTACGATGTGGGACAGTTTTCTCAGCCCCTCACATACCACAGCCCCTGAGGTACGGGGTAGTGCCACCAGAAATGCTAAGTTCGGGCAGATGCTGAAGGAGTACCTTGCAGATCGAACAACTGTACTGCGAGATTCATCGGTGCCTTTCAATTATTGGGTCTCCAAGCTCGACACGTGGCATGAATTGGCTCTCTACGCCTTGGAAGTCCTGGCCTGCCCTGCCGCTAGCGTTTTATCAGAGCGTGTTTTCAGTGCAGCAGGTGGAATCATCACTGATAAACGCACCCGCCTGTCAACTGAAAATGCGGACAGGCTCACTCTGATCAAGATGAACAAGGGTTGGATTGGGCCAGACTTCACCACACCACCAGCAAATGACAACTGAATTTTATTTTGTTATTTGAATTTGACATGTACCTCCACTCACCCATGGGTACACACTTCCGTACTTTGGCTAATCGCTGGACTGCTACTCCTTCTCCTCATGTGACACCATGATGATCGTTAGAATAGTTAGGCTCTTGTTTGAGGTATACCCGCAGTGGTACATTTTTTAGCCCATTCTGTTAGAATGGGCATTACAACGACAGGAGACCCGCTCCTTTTCAATGGGAAAAATGTTTTTAGGTACTCCTACACGTCTCTATCCAGGGACAAAGAGGAGCCTCCCAATTTTTGGCTGCCCTGACAAAAGGGCTATACTACAATACACCCTGTTCTTCTTAACAGGCCCTCCTGCACGTCTCAATCCAGGGACAAAGAGGAGCCTCCCAATTTTTGGCTGCCCTGACAAAAGGGCTATACTACAATACACCCAGTTCTTAACAGGCCCTCCTGCACGTCTCTATCCAGGGACAAAGAGGAGCCTTACAATTTTTGGCTGCCCTGACCTAAAGGCTATACTACAATACACCCAGTTCTTCTTAACAGGCCCTCCTGCATGTCTCCATCCAGGGACAAAGAGGAGCCTCACAATTTTTGGCTGCCCTGACCTAATGGGCTATACTACAATACACCCACTTGAGGGTTACAGGCCCTACTACATGTCTGTATGCATAGGTCATTGTTGAACCTCCCAATTTTTGGCTGCCCTGACCAAATGGCTACACTACAATACACCCAGTTCTTCTTAACAGGCCCTCCTGCACGTCTCCATCCAGGGACAAAGAGGAGCCTCACAATTTTTGGCTGCCCTGACCTAATGGGCTATACTACAATACACCCACTTGAGGGTTACAGGCCCTACTACATGTCTGTATGCATAGGTCATTGTTGAACCTCCCAATTTTTGGCTGCCCTGACCAAATGGCTACACTACAATACACCCAGTTCTTCTTAACAGGCCCTCCTGCACGTCTCCATCTAGGGACAAAGAGGAGCCTCACAATTTTTGGCTGCCCTGACCTAAGGGCTATACTACAATACACCCACTTGAGGGTTACAGGCCCTACTACATGTCTGTATGCATGGGTCATTGTTGAACCTCCCAATTTTTGGCTGCCCTGACCAAAGGGCTCTACTACAATACACCCAGTTCTTCTTTACAGGCCCTCCTGCACGTCTCCATCCAGGGACAAAGAGGAGCCTCACAATTTTTGGCTGCCCTGACCTAATGGGCTATACTACAATACACCCACTTGAGGGTTACAGGCCCTACTACATGTCTGTATGCATAGGTCATTGTTGAACCTCCCAATTTTTGGCTGCCCTGACCAAATGGCTACACTACAATACACCCAGTTCTTCTTAACAGGCCCTCCTGCACGTCTCCATCCAGGGACAAAGAGGAGCCTCACAATTTTTGGCTGCCCTGACCTAAGGGCTATACTATAATACACCCACTTGAGGGTTACAGGCCCTACTACATGTCTGTATGCATGGGTCATTGTTGAACCTCCCAATTTTTGGCTGCCCTGACCAAAGGGCTCTACTACAATACACCCAGTTCTTCTTTACAGGCCCTCCTGCACGTCTCCATCCAGGGACAAAGAGGAGCCTCACAATTTTTTGGCTGCCCTGACCAAAGGGCTCTACTACAATACACCCAGTTCTTCTTAACAGGCCCTCCTGCACGTCTCCATCCAGGGACAAAGAGGAGCCTCACAATTTTTGGCTGCCCTGACCAAAGGGCTCTACTACAATACATCCAGTTCTTCTTAACAGGCCCTCCTGCATGTCTCCATCCAGGGACAAAGAGGAGCCTCACAATTTTTGGCTGCCCTGACCTAAGGGCTATACTACAATACACCCACTTGAGAGTTACAGGCCCTACTACATGTCTGTATGCATGGGTCATTGTTGAACCTCCCAATTTTTGGCTGCCCTGAGCAAAGGGCTCTACTACAATACACCCAGTTCTTCTTAACAGGCCCTCCTGCACGTCTCCATCCAGGGACAAAGAGGAGCCTCACAATTTTTGGCTGCCCTGACCTAAGGGCTATACTACAATACACCCACTTGAGGGTTACAGGCCCTACTACATGTCTGTATGCATGGGTCATTGTTGAACCTCCCAATTTTTGGCTGCCCTGACCAAAGGGCTCTACTACAATACACCCAGTTCTTCTTTACAGGCCCTCCTGCACGTCTCCATCCAGGGACAAAGAGGAGCCTCACAATTTTTGGCTGCCCTGACCTAATGGGCTATACTACAATACACCCACTTGAGGGTTACAGGCCCTACTACATGTCTGTATGCATAGGTCATTGTTGAACCTCCCAATTTTTGGCTGCCCTGACCAAAGGGCTACACTACAATACACCCAGTTCTTCTTAACAGGCCCTCCTGCACGTCTCCATCCAGGGACAAAGAGGAGCCTCACAATTTTTGGCTGCCCTGACCTAAGGGCTATACTATAATACACCCACTTGAGGGTTACAGGCCCTACTACATGTCTGTATGCATGGGTCATTGTTGAACCTCCCAATTTTTGGCTGCCCTGACCAAAGGGCTCTACAACAATACACCCAGTTCTTCTTTACAGGCCCTCCTGCACGTCTCTATCCAGGGACAAAGAGGAGCCTCACAATTTTTGGCTGCCCTGACCAAAGGGCTCTACTACAATACACCCAGTTCTTCTTAACAGGCCCTCCTGCACGTCTCCATCCAGGGACAAAGAGGAGCCTCACAATTTTTGGCTGCCCTGACCAAAGGGCTCTACTACAATACACCCAGTTCTTCTTAACAGGCCCTCCTGCACGTCTCCATCCAGGGACAAAGAGGAGCCTCACAATTTTTGGCTGCCCTGACCTAAGGGCTATACTACAATACACCCACTTGAGGGTTACAGGCCCTACTACATGTCTGTATGCATGGGTCATTGTTGAACCTCCCAATTTTTGGCTGCCCTGACCAAAGGGCTATACTACAATACACCCAGTTCTTCTTAACAGGCCCTCCTGCATGTCTCCATCCAGGGACAAAGAGGAGCCTCCCAATTTTTGGCTGCCCTGACCAAAGGGCTATACTACAATACACCCAGTTCTTGTTTACAGGCCATCCTGCATCTCTGTATCCAGGGCATTGGTGAACCTCCCAATTTTTGACTGCCCTTCATGTACGTCTCTTGTCAGGGTCATCGCAGTGTCGCACAATGTTTTCACGTAAAATCTTTTATGTAATCACAAAAAGTGACATACACCAGCTGTATCTCACTATTGGGTATGTGCCCTTAACATTTCCACCCTAAATATTCATTTTGGTGTAATTTTGGAAGGTTTTCTGGACACTCCGTAAAATTGGCGTGAAACTCGGACAACATTGTTCACAGCTGTGACTTTTGAGTGAGAAATGCTTCCAGGGGTCTTCCCCATGGTGTTGCCATGTCATTTCAGCACTCTTCTGAGACTTTTGTGACATTTTTAGGGTTTTTCCAGGCAGCCGGTAGTCATTTCATAAAAATACTCGTGTCTCCCATAGGATAACATTGGGCTCGTTACTCGGCCGAGTACACGAGTATCTCGGGATGCTCGGCCCGAGCTTCGAGCACCCGAGCATTTTAGTACTCGCTCATCACTATACATTATCTGTAAGGCTTCATACCGGGCTCAGGGTCATACAAGTCAAAATATTGTGCTACATAAAATGTGCATGTAACTCAAGTAAACCATTAGATGGCTTTTAAGAACTCTCACATGGGAAAAACAGGACAACAAACTACTGGTGCAAATAGAATTGATAATTACACTGACTCAGGGTGAAACCCCTTAAAAAGTAAATATGGTCAAAGTTAATACCAATAGCAACATAGCCAGAGAATCCCCAGTTGGTGACAGGCTCCAATGACAGACACGGACGAACAGGGGGTCTCCAATGCATGTTTCGCTTTCAAGGGGTGTTGAAATGCTTCATCAGGGATGGAAAAGCTCAAATAATCCCAAGGGAAATGGTCTTAAATAGCCTGTCAATCTCATTAAGTGAAGCATTACCACCAGGTGAACGCTGTGCAATGCTAGTATCGGTGCAAGCATGATGCTACCCCAACAATTCCCTCAGCCACCACGGAAGTACACCACGCAATGCTTAGGAGCGGTGGGGATACCATGACCCCCAAGAATGCGCACCTCCATAAGGATGCTGGGCAGACGAGCAGGGTGGCGATGCAGACTGCGCAAGCACTCAGCAAAGCATTACTTGTTTGGCAACCCACCAGAACATCTCCGAGTGCACCTCCTTCGCAGTGCAGCAGTTTGTCTGGTATATTCTTCTCCACTGTCTCTCAGCACAGCAGACAGCCCTTGGTCAGCCAGTTGTGGTCACAGAAAAAAATATTTCCTCCTATGCATCCCAAGGCAAAGAGCTCAAACTTGACCATCTCCTATTGTTTGGCAATTGAAATGCTGCCTTTCTGTATACAGATGGATTCCTCAAGCTAATGGATGTTGCAGAGCCTGAGTATCATTCGCCCAGTTGTGACTAATTCCCAAACAAAGCTGAGCCTGCGCTACACCAGCATTTTGCAAACAGTATCACTCATTCCTTGAGAAATTCTGGGTGTGATAGGGTGCATATCACAACTGACACCTGGATGATTACAAATGACCAGGGGACTTATATCTCTCTCACTGGCTGCTGGATGACTGTAGCTGTGGGGCCAGGCAGGGAAGGGGCTACTCCCCAAGTCTCCAACCCTTAAGACCTTTTGGATAATCCTCTGCCTGTACCCCTTCATCCTGTGCTTCTGCATTACCCACCTCATCTAAAGCCTCCAGCTCCGCGACCTCTCTTTTAGGGCCGCTTTACACACACTAACTTCTGTGACCAACTTCTGAACAGATCTCTGGTTGCAGTGAAATCATGGACACATTGCTCCATTTTGTGGCTGTGTACAATGGTACAATGTGTCCATGATTTCATTGCAACCAGAGATCTGTTCAGAAGTTGGTCACAGAAGTTGGTGTGTGTAAAGCGGCCCTTAATGTTGCAACAGTTCTGACAGAATCCACCCCACCTCCGTACTGACCTGCCAGGGCTCTCCTCCATTATGCAGTGTTGAAATTAAAATGCCTTGGAGATGTGAGTCACACAGCTGAAGAGTTGTAGACAGCTATGCATGCCAAATTTCATCCAATGCTGTCTCCACTAAACCTGGAGCGAGGGAAGGCCATGTGCGATAACAGTGCAAACCTGGTGGTGGCCCTACGCCAGGGCAAACTTACACACATGCCTTGCAGGGATCACGTCCTCAACCTGGTTGTCCAGCAATTCCTACGCCACTATTCCAGCCAAGATTAGCTGCTGCACAAGACATGGGTCCTGTGTGCTCACTTCTGTTGATCTCACCTGCGGCTCATTAATCAGCATTGCTACAGACATCTTTCAGACAGCAGGGTGCCTTCTTCACAGTTTCAAAGTGGCTACTAAGGGCCGCTTCACACGGCGGCATGATCCGGTCCGGTTCTGTCCGGGAGGACCCAGACAGCTGCGGACCGGATCAGCACACAGGACTGGGGGGTTATCATGCCCTCCGGTCCTGTGTGCAGCGCATGCAGCTGCCTCTGCTGATAAGTCAGGTGCACGGGCGCCGCGGACCTGACCTGTCAGCGGCTGCAGCTGCGCACGCTGCACACAGGACCGGAGGGCATAATAGCCCCCCAGTCCTGTGTGCTGATCCGGCCGGAAGCTGTCTGGGTCCTCCTGGACAGAACCGGACCGCATCATACCGCAGTGTAAAGTGGCCCTAAGGCTGGCTTCACACTGCAGTTTTTTCACTGATCAGTGTCCATCTGTTGCGCCCAGGCTATTGGGTACTCGGGTGTCAGGCAGAGAGGTTTAATGTTCCGGTTGTCACGGGAAATGGCGGCCGCGCCTGACCCCGTGTCCTGGGCCTATCTTTCAAAAAAGGGAATTATATTTACAGGGGACCATGTACAGAGTTTGTCGTGACGCCACCTGCAGTATCTGGTGAAATGCCACCAGCGCCGCCACAGTCCGCCGGAGGTGGATGGTATTGCGGCTAGTGTGGTAAAGTCCTCCACAGGTAGGACTGGACCTCCGGGGCAGCGTTCCTGTAAGGGAACAAAGTAATTTGCAAGGAAATGCAGCAGAGTCAAGTTCACTTCTTTCCGGGTACTTTACTGGAAACTTTTGGCATTGCACGTTTCAGTTTACAGTTCAGCATAAGATGTTAAAACAGGTAGCTAACGGGTGGCTGAAAGTGGATCCCAGGTGGTATGATGGAACCCTTGCTGTGTGCCTTCTTTCCTGTCTGTCTTCCTGCTTCCCAGTAATTATATGAAGCCTGCTGACTTGGAATCAGCCTGACCTCCACTCTTTCTCTCCATCTTGCTGTAGCCCCGGTCCATAGACACACCATACCAGCAGGTTTTAATTGCAATCCACAGGCATAAAAATCCCAGACTAGCAATTGCAGACCGCATGAAGCAACAGTGCGTTAGGACCCGGTAAGATGAGAGCACTTTGCCGCAGTTACCGGGCTCTTCCCCAATGGTCATTGTTGAAGCTAAGACTCTCATTTTTTCTTTATATTCTATAGTAGCATTTACTGTGTTCCATTATCATATATGCCATCTTAGCTGTACATAGCCTTGAACACAGCCATATGCTTGTTCCTATACATCATCATAAGTGTCGCGGCAATTAACCCCTTAATTCATGTATAGTTCTTGCAAGCACCTTTTCTTGTCCAGGTGATGCTGTCATTTAATGATATATAATGGGGTGACTTGTAGACTCCCCAGGACTCCGGATTTTCTGTAGTCCTATAGTATCCCACAGGTGCGGGCTCCGGTGCCCAGTAACTGTCTGCGCCTGGGATTCTTTCTCCTACTCCTTCCTTTTCTCCTTCCTCCGAAGCAAAATGCCTCCTTGTTCCCCTACAGGTGGTTTTGTTCCCTCCCGGGTACCCTTCCACTGTGTAATCTAGTGTGGGAGTGCTGGTTATGAGTTCCACCCACCATCCTAGAATCCGCTTTCAGCTGGAGTATCTGCACCTCTTTTACGGGTGCAGTACCCCTCTGTGACGCCTGCATGGTGGGGCGCCACACATCCTGTTTGGGTGCCAAAACCAGGAGAGGAACTAGGAGAGGAGCTTGCAGAGAAAAAGTATAATTGAAAGATTGACACCTGTTCTGAGTTTTGGACACACTCCTGGTTTTGTCACACAAACTGGATGGACACTGATCAGTGAAAAAACTACAGTGTGAAGCCAGCCTTAGATGGTTAGCGCTGATGATGCTATCATCAGTATCACTATTCCACACATCTACATGCTGGAGCAAACTTTGAAAAGTGTGGTGGTGGTACCACAGGAAGAGGAGGAGAAAGAAGAAGATGATGCGGAAAGAATATCAAGATCTGAAAGGTCTGGACTTTTGTCACACAGCTGGGTGGCATGTCAGAGTGGGGTAGAGTGTCATAGGGGGATTTATGGTACCAGACAAAGTGGTAGTGAAGGTACAGGAGCTGAGGAACAAATAAGCAGGACTAGGAGGAAGAGTTATTGGGCACAGAACAGTCAGGAGATCTGTTTTCCGTGGTTGGCAGGAGAGGACAGAGGAAGAAGCTCAATTTTTACTCCGCCTCTAACACAACAAGTATATGAATCTCATGGACATGTCAGACACATAAGCACCTTCTTGCTGCACTATCTGCAACATGATGTCTGTATCGTTAGGTTCAAATTAGCAATGACTATTGGGTTGCCACACTGTTATTTCCCAACACATCAATGAGGGACACAGTATGCACAGGAGATCTACACTTCCAACCCCAGGGATGTAAATTCCTCAGCATAGAAACATTAGCAGCAGATTACCTGTTACAAGCAATTTTTGGGAGTCTTTTAACCAATTTTTTAAACCAGCCTATGCACCGGCATAGTTGAGTACCAGTCTGACACACAGTGAATGACTGGAGAGGATAGTGCAGGGGTATTTAGAGATCAATACGAATGCCATCAGAGGGGTTGGAGCTTTTGCGTTTTGGGCTTCAAAAATGGAGGAATGGCTTGGGCTTTCCAGTCATCCTTTAGGGTACCTTTACACGCCGCAAACGCGGCGATAAAGATTGTCGGCGATATGTTGCCCTGGAACCATCGGCGCCAAATTCCCTCCTAATTGTGGCGTGCAGTGCTCGGAAATCAGGCGACGGGAGCGAGGCGACATATCGCCGCCAAATTCCCGAAATACATGCCGCAACTAGGAGGCAATTTGGCGGCGATAATTCCAGGGCGACATATCACCGTCAAAAATGTCTCCCGTGGTTTTGGCGTATAAAGGTACCCTTAGAGGTTTTGTCATGCCAGGCAGCTAGCATTCTCTCAGAACATGCCTTCAGTGCCGCTGCTGGTGTCCTGACAGATAAGCGCATACGGCTATCACCTGAAAGTCTAGACTGCCTAACTTTCATCAAGATGAAAAAGTCATGGATGTCCAGTGACTTTCCACCCCAGTGGCAGAGTGGGTAGAGTAGGCGATGTTGTACTTTCCAGTGTCCTGCATTCATTTTGCCTTTCTGCAATTTTTTTTCTGGGTCGAATGATGCTACTTTGTTGGTATCTGGCCCTAATTTTTTTTAAATCTGTTGATTTCTATCGGGTGTCTCCTTCATGTCTGTTTCCTGAATTTAGCAGGGCTCTGTGAGTATAATGCCTACACGTGTCACTCATCCTCCTGTTACTCATGAATGTTCAAACTTGAAATCATAGGCCAGGCCCTGTTCCAGACCCTGTGCCATGCATGCAGGATGGGCCATTCTACAATTTTGGGTTTGGGTCAATTGATACTACTCTGGTGGTGTCTGGTCCTAACTTTTTGAAATGTATAGACTCTTCTTGGAGTCTCCTTCTTGTCTGTTTCCTGAACTTAGCAGGGCTCTGTGAGTATTATGCCTAAATGAGTCATTCTACCTCCTTGTTACTCATGAATGTTTAACCTTGAAATCCTAGATCAGGTCCTGTTCCATACCTGTGCCTTGCATACAGGCTGTGCCATTCTATAATTTTTGGTTTGGGGCAATTAATGCCACTTTGGTGGTATCTGGCTCTAATTTTTTGAAATGTGGAGACTCTTCTTTAGAGTCTCCTTTTTTGTTTCCTGAATTTAGCAGGGCTTTGTGAGTATGATGCCTACATGTGTCACTCAACCTTCTTGTTACTCATGACTGTTTAACCTTTAAATGCTAGACGGGGTCCTGTTCCAGACCCTGTGCCTTGCTTGCATGCAGGCTATGCCATTTCACAATATTAGGTCTGGATCGATCGATTCCACTTTAGTGGTATCTGGCCTTAATTTTTTTAAATGTGAAGACTCTTCTTGGGGGTCTCCTTCTTGTCTTCTTCACCATGCCTACACCTGAAGCTTGAAATACCAGACCAGGCTTTGTCCAATGCATCCATAATGCACACATGAAAATTATAATTCTGGGGAATAGATGACATTTTTTCTGGAGTCTGTCCCTAATTTGAGCTGTTTTGCCAGCTTTTTGGCCACTTTTAAGGTGTTTTCTAGGCCCTTGATTTTGCCTCCCATTGATTTGAGTGGGTTTCAGAAGTTCAGTGAACTGTTCGGTGAACATATGCCGTTCGTCAAACCCAGCTTTTAAAGGTTCACTCATCTCTAGTAGGGATGAGCAAAATGAAATTTAAAGTTCGGTGTTTGTAGTGAACCCAGACTTTACAAATATTTTCAGTGTTCAGGATAGGAGTTAGGTTGCTATATGCATGCATGCCACTAGAGCGAACATTGCTGTATTCAGGTACACTTTGTGCTCAGCCCAGTGCACGCCGATTGCAGTGTAATGACAGCCGTACGTCTCTAGACGTCAGGCTGTCATTACCCGGTGTTTGAAGTGAGCTCTGGCGTAGAGCTCACTTCAAACCTCCCACATCTCAGCTGATATCACTAGCTGAGATGTGGGAGTAACAGCACCAATCGGTCCCGCCATCCGATCGGTGCTGTTAACCCCTTAGATCCCGCCCTCAATCTCTGAGAGCGGGATCTAAGGGAGCCGTGCTGACGTGATAGGCCGGGGTCCTGGCTTGACCCCGGAGCCTGTCACTGAGCATTTCCTGTTTGTGGTTGGCAGGCGCTGCCAACCACAACAGGTCCGCGATTCTGACAGATACAGAGGAGCTGCAGCTCCTCTGTATCTGTCAGAAGCGATCGGACTGTGCAGCTGCATGCCTCTCACAAGGGCTGTGTAAAAGTAAGAATCAATAAGCAAATAAAGTTTTTACAAAGTTGAAAAAAAAACAAAAAACATAAAAGTTCAAATCACCCCCCTTTTCTCCCATCCACAATAAAAGTATTAAAAAAAAAAAAAATACACATATTTGGTATTTCCGTGTTCAGAATCGCCCGATCTATCAATATAAATAATCAAATAATGAGATCCGTAAACTGCGTAGCGCAAAAAATGGTTCAAACCCCAAAATTACGTTTTTTTGGTCACTGCAACAATGCTAAAAAATGCAATAACGGGCGATCAAAACAGCAAATCCACCCAAGTATGGTATCATTAAAAACGTCAGCTCGAGACGCAAAAAATGAGCCATCACCCAGCCCCAGATCCCGAAAAATGAGGACGCTACGGGTCGCAGAACATGGCGCAAAAAGTGCAATGTTTTTTTTTCATGCTTTTGAATTTTTTCCACCACCTAGATACCAGTAAAGGTATACATGTTTGGTATCTACAAACTCGTACTGACCCGAGGCATCACACCGTCACGTCAGTTTTACCATATAGTGAACACGGCGACTACAAAACCAAAAAAACAAACATCTTATTGCACTTTTTTTGCAATTTCACTGCATTTAGAATTTTTCTGCAATTTCCCTGTACACTATATGGTAAAACAAATTATTGCATCTCAAAGTACAACTCGTCCCGCAAAAATCAAGCCATCATATGTCTGTGTCGACAGAAAAATAAAAAAGTTATGGCTCTTGGAAGCCGAGGAGCGAAAAAACGAAAATGAAAAATGACAAATTTCTTCGTCACTAAGGGGTTAAATTGCTCACACTGGTGTTAAAATTAGCATTATCAGTGTTTTGTTTACGACTGGCTGTATGTGGGTGAAGACTGAACTGCCCAGTGACATCCAATAATATTTGGGTCAAGTTTGGGTCCAGAACAGAACTTTTTATAAAGTTATGCTAATCACCCAGAACCCGAACTCACACAGGTCTGCTTATCTCTAGTGATGGGCCAGGTCCATATTTTGCTCTTGGGTCCCTAGGACTCCGGTTCTTTCACTTTGTGTAGGTGCTATGTGATAATTCTTGTTATATTTTTATATGATGCAGTGGCTTTCTCCAGCCTCCTGTTCCTAAAGTGGAGAGGTAACATTTTATCCCAAGCAAGATGGGAGATGAGCTAAAGCTTAATCACATTGAATATGGTAAGACTTTGCAGTGTGTGTCAGATGAAAGCAAGCAAGAAATTGTAAATATACAGTCAGACTGAAAGATGAACTGATTACAGCCTGTTTGTTTATTTATGTTACGACATGGTGCTCAAAAGTTAATTAGCTGGTTAGTTAATTGACATCAGTAGCATAGCAAAATGATTTTATCTAATGCATATGTATGCATCTCTGTTAAATATGTTAACAGTGGCACTAAAAGTAGACAATTATGAATCTCACTAAACAATTGTATCATTCATTATTCTAGATGTAATAATTTGTTCAAACAATACAAACTCCATTATGATTAATTTAGGACTAGTCCACCTATGTACCAGGAGTTTTTTGTGGGGACTATATAAGAAACACTCCTATTACTTATAGAAATAAGTCGCATCCACTCAGGAGTAGTGATAAGTGAGCAGTAAAATGCTCGGGTACTCAATGTCCAGGTCAAGCATATCGAGATGCTCGAGTATTCGACCCGAGCACCGAGCCCAATGTTAACCTATGGGAAACCCGAGCATTTTTCCGGTGGCACCCCCAGCAGCCTAGGTAAACCTTAAAAAAGTCACAAATGTATAAGAACAGTGCTCAAATGACATGGGAACAGCATAGGGAAGACCCCTGTAAGCATTTCTGAGTCCCAAGTCACCGCTGTGAACAATGTTGTCTGAGTATTATGACACTTTTACGGACTCACAATAAAACATCCAAAAACAAAAACAAAATGGATTTTCCTGGAGAAAATGTTAAGGTCATACACACTTGTGAGACAGTGTTGGTGTATTATATTTTTTTTATTACATTAAAGATTAAAAAAAATAATTGTGAGGCACTCCGATGCCCCTTTTAAGAGACGTGGAGAAGGGTCTTATTACCGTATATACTCGTGTATAAGCCGACCCGTGTATAAGCCGACCCCCCTACTTTTGCCCCCAAAACCTGGGAAAACCTATTGACTCGTGTATAAGCCGACCCCAGCACAGGTATACAGCCCCCAGCAGTGTGGTATACAGCAGCCTCCCCAGTGGTATATACAGGCCCCAGCAGTGTTACAGCAGCAGCCCCAGCGGTGTATACAGCAGCATCTCCAGTGGTGTATACAGCAGCCTCCCCAGTGATATATACAGGCCCCAGCAGTGTTACAGCAGCAGCCCCAGCGGTGTATATGTATACAGCAGCAGCCCCAGTGGTGTATACAGCAGCAGCCCCAATGTTGTATACAGCAGCAGCCCCAGTGGTGTATACAGCAGCAGCCCCAGTGGTGTATACAGCAGCAGCCCCAGTGGTGTATACAGCAGCAGCCCCAGTGGTATATACAGCAGCAGCCCCAGTGGCGTATACAGCAGCAGCCCCAGTGGTGTATACAGCAGCAGCCCCAGTGGTGTATACAGCAGCAGCCCCAGTGGTACACAGGTGCCACCCCCATGTGTATACAGGCCCCCCCATGAGTATACAGGCCCCCCCCTTGCTGCGGTAAACCTGTAAAGTAATAGATGATTATACTTATCCCTGTCGCTGTCCCGCCGCCGCCATCGCGCTCCTAAGCCGCCATCGCGATCCTCCGGCTTCATCCGTCTTCCTCCTCCGGTGTGGGCGCAGGCAATGATGTAATTGTCTGTGCGCCGGAGGAGGAAGACGGATGAAGCCGGATGCAGCCGGAGGAGCGCGATGGCGGCGGTGGCGACAGCGTCCGGGATAAGTATAATCATCTATTACTTTACAGGTTTACCGCAGCAAGGGGGGGGCCCTGTATACTGATGGGGGGGCCTGTATACTCATGGGGGGGCGCCTGTGTACCACTGGGGCGTATGTCTCACGTATAAGCCGAGGGGGTACTTTGCAGCCCAAAAATTGGGCGAGTATATACGGTAAATATTGTATGTTCCCATTATAAGAAAGTGGGTCTCCCATACTGTTGCCCTATACAGGCTGCCAAAAATCGAGAGGCACTTTGATACCCTTTTGAAGACACGTGGAGGAGGGCCTCATTAAATAATATTCCCATTATTAGGAAGTCTTCCATAGTGTTGCCCTATGCAGGCTGACAAAAATTGTGAGGCACTCTGATGCCCCTTTTAAGAGACGTAGATAAAAACAATGTTCCCATTACAAAGGAGTGGGTCTCCTATACTTGTAATGCCCATGCACGAAGTATGGACTGAAACATTTACCCCTGGGGGGCATACATCTGTCTAACTTTTTTTGGGGGTTACGAACATCATAAACCCCCTTTAAAAATATTATATGAGTTTTGCATCATGGACCACGGTCACCCTTGTAATATGGTGGTGGAGGATGAGGAGAAGGAGCAGGACTAGAGCAAGTAACCAAAATCAGGAAGCGTATAGCCATGTGTGGGGGTGAAGAGGAGCACGGGGATATACCTCCCCAAAAAAGACACTGGCTTTGAGTTTATATTATGCTCCTATCATTTGATGATGTTGAAAAGTCTGCCCATTCAAGCCCTTGTTGTAGGGCTGGTTCTGTTTATCGGTTATTATGGTCGGTTATGACTACAATCACCGATATCCAGAATCTTCCCTTCCTTACCACTTTCTGTTCCTATGCTGATTAACTATATATATATATATATATGTATATACCGACTACTTAATGAAAACAAGTCTGTTCTAATAAATGAATATTTATTAAACACACCCCAAAAAGTCTACAACAATAATATATATATTTCTAGATAGCACGATAACTAAGCCACAATCAATTACTGTTACAATGATGTAAAAACACCCAGAGTTACTAATACCCACGTTACCAAAATATACACACAGGCACACTATATTAATGATCTATCTATCCCTATAGAGAGAGATATAGAAAGAGATATAGAGAGAGAGATACAGAGAGATATACAGGGAGAATAGAAGGAGATATAGACAGAGATATAGACAGAGATATTGGAATGATACTTATGCCAGAAGTCGATGTCCTATATCATTGTGCGTCCAGGTAGAAAAGAGAGAGAGGGTCTTGAATTCACCTCCTTTTATAGTCACATTCCCACCCACATGCAACCTACAACTCCGCCCTTCTCAGGTATGTTTTGTGGCAACTATTTCCAATCACCTCCTGTAATATGCAGTAATAATTCCCTGCCTGCGGATGGCGTACTTGTATCAGGGAAGAAAGTCTTGTGTTAAATAAGTTTTAACACTCTTTGATATATCCTGGAGCCAATCTGAAGAAACAATGGTTTATCAGTCAAACATCACCAGTATTGTCTTAGCAATATACATCTCCATTGGTTGGAGACGGAATGTCTGCCTGAGTACTCCAAACCCACAAAGGTTGTATACATATGTAAATGACATTGGATTTAGCAACAGCTTCTGCATTCTAATTAGGAGGCTGTAGGGCCAGAAACCATTTAATATGTATGCAACCTTTACTACTAAAACCATAAAGACCTCACACAGAAGAACAATGCTGTACATGGTTGAAATATTCAGATCATTAAATCCAATATGGAGTTCAGTGATTCATAATAATTATGCCATCACTTCCCCCTCAACATTCCCCCTTTTGTCGGAAAATACGACAATAAAATGAGTGGGAAGTGTGGAATATATTTGCCTACTCAATCCTATCACCAATAACCGTTCAGGATGAAATGAAGTAAAATTTTGCACTTAGGTATCTAGACATCACCCATCGCCATCACCTCTCCCCTGCCGTTCGCCGTAATCCAGTGTCTCCATCCATAGATTACACCATAGTCATCTTTGTGGATCTTCTTGGTCTCTTTGGTTCAGGAATAAAGTTCTCTATTTGTCAGTACACTTCTGATCTTGTCATTGCCAATCTCGAGAAACACGTCTATCCCCAAGTAGTCTTCTTCCAAGCTTGACTGCTTAGACTCTGGAGTTGCTGCACCTTCGTCTCTTGATCGGCCCACAGAGTTTTCGCCCCTCTCCCTACCAGATTTTTTTTTTTTTTTTTTTTCTGGTGTGTAGGTGCCGGGGATCAGACTCTGTAGCTGGGCCTCACCAGGTGGTTTCTTGGAGCACCTCCTTCTTGGGATTAGATAAAGGGGATCTGGTGATTCTTCTTAGCTGAGGCACGACTTTCAACAGAGACTTCTCCTGTAAACTTGATTGAAGCATCTATCGTTAATGTGGTTCTTCCATGGATAGATAGTTGAATCTCTACTAGGCAGGTCAGAGTTTATTGGGTAGGGGATGATATCAGCATACCTAAGTTGACTGTGAGAAGAACGCAGTCCAACCGACCTTCAATCCATCCCTTATGAACGTTTACCGACTCAAGGGTTGAAGTAGCAAATACCTTAGACTCTTTCCTCATTCATACAAAAAAAACAAACAAACCTATATCCCAATGTAAAAATTAAACAGTATATAATGATACCATATTTCCCTCCCCCATCCCTTAACCATGAATCAAAGTAAAAGCCAAACAAAATATACAATGTTATGAGGTTTCAGGGTTGAGTTGACGTAATGTCCTAAACACTCTTATCAAATATAATATCAAGGTTTCAGGACTTTTAGTGCTAAGTCCTGGACCTTCTTCGGCGGTTAAATTCATGAAGTTCTGCCTGGTTCTCTTGTATCTGGTGGGCAAGTCTCTTTACTCTCCTGTAAACTAGGCACAGTCCAATGTACATAACAAGAACAAGAACCAGGAGAACAATCACAGGGTGGATAATGAAATTAAAGAATGATGTAGCTGTCGGACTATAGCCAAATAAACTTTCCCACCAGGACACCTTAGAGTCTGTATCTAAGGCATTGGTAATCCTCGTTATCTTGGTTTTGTCATGCTCAAGCTGAATAGTGGCTTCATTCTCAGCCTCATGAAGATTTCGGAGTATGTCGTCTTCTTTGCTGAAATCTAACAAGAGACGCTTGAGCTCACGACCAAAACCAAGAGGAATCTTTTGCAGTCTCACAGGAGTGTCAGGGCGAATGTCGAGTCTCTTCTCCGGTGTTATCGGGGTCCTCCCCTGCTGATCTGCGACATCTAAACCTAAAACGGGACTAAGGGTACAATATGCTCCTGGGAGGAGTAAGCCTCTTTCGGTGCAATTAGTGCCATATAAAGAATACGTTACATTTTTCCCTTGGTACCAACACCAATACCCTTGACCCAAATATTTCAGGGAAGAGGAGGGTATTGTGTTAGTCTTCATCTCACATGACCCCTCAGAGTCCCAACACTGGTGCCTAAGCACCCTATCTTGACTCCCTTGACAGAGGATAGCATCCTCTTTCCTCCAACATCCCTCTGTATCAAACAGATAAGGATGGCCTCGCTCATAGGTTAGGATGTCTGAGGTGAGCTGTGGATGAAGCACCGTCTGATTGCTAACAACAATTCCTATATTCATGGCACTGTACCCCTTCTTGATATTACCAGATACAGGTGCCAAAGAAGATGCCGTGCAGGTGAGATTATGACACCCATGCCATTGAACCAGCCACCAGTTTGTATGGTTGGCTGCAAACGGGGAGATTAGGGAACTTACTCTTTGTCTGAGGTTGAATGGGAAGTGGCCCTTGTATAGAGAGGACACTATATGCTTTAGGTTGTCAGAGAGTTCACTCTGGACCTGCGTACATGCTAGGGAAAACTGAACTCTGTCTTGCACTTCTACAAGACCTGCAACTAACCTTCTAAACTTCTCTCGTAGAGCTGAAGATAGAGAGGTAGTGGCATCAATGTGCGAATGTTGCAAACCCTCTAAGACATGGTTTACATCAAGCTGAGTTCTGAACCCTTCCCCAGCATGTCGCGCAATGTCCCCGAGCTTACCTCTCAGGACTTCCATATCCATAGTGTTCAGGGCACCTACTCCCAATGCACCTCCACTAATTCCCATCTCTATCAAGTCTCTCCTACTCCTGAATTTCCTGTGTCGGGGATCATCTTTTCTCACTTCTTGCCCCGCCTCTACCCATCCTCTCATCATGTCAATTTGGTTCCTCACAAACTCCTCACATCTGTGATCCCAGTGATCTACTCTGAAGTCATCTACAGAAATTCGCCATGAATATAGGACGAATTTAGTTCCTGTGATGATCTTCCATGGGGATGACAGTTGAGGAGCTATGGGATCTGCCAATTGGTGGGTAGAAACATTGCAAGAATCCAGGTGCGGTTTGACTGGTTGGAGACCTTCAGCCTCATATGGGACCCTTACCACGGTCACACATACTTGTCCTCTACCACTGAACTGATACCACTGATCGCTATCTCCTGCCTGTAACGCTAGGTTTCCTATTGGTTTGGATTTGGACAGATAGACCCACTGTGTAAATGACCAGCACCCTTCGTCCACCGCCTCACAAAAAGGCCACTTAAATGGACCGTCTATATTGATGTCAAAGTTAATGTCCCTGCCTCTGGGGTCTTTCCAGTCAGAAGACACGTATTTGCTTCGGTATTCCTCAGTCATAGGGGCGCCATCCATCCATACATCCACAATTGGGGTGTCCACCCCATTGCATACTAAGTCCCATCTCCAGGGATTAGTATCCAATTTTACCATCTGTGTATCCGGTTCCCAGTGGGCATAGGTGATGAAATAGTATCCCGTCACCTCCGATACACAGACTTCTCTCATGATCGTAATCATGAAAGACCGTATGGATGGCGACCCCTCTACTCGAGTATACCTCAGATCCTTGGCATCAGTCCGTATCTTTAAAACTGTTGTTCGGTATAAGCCCTCCAGTTTCACTGGACCACTCTGATCGTTCCATAATGCCTGGCCAGAGTTACTGCAGTTTAACTTTAACATCAATACACTAGTCCGTAAGTAATCTGTGGACACATGTCCTTGGGCATATTTGGATTCCCTGGTGATGGTCATCTGGGAATCCCTCAACATACAATATGCCTTAAGGGTGCCTTTTACAAGTACGGGTCTATCAAAGTACGTCCTTACCCTCAACCCATCTTGACTATCCTTCCTAGTGAAGGTAGCCTGTAAGATATACCACCCGCTATACTCTGCTCCAGTGACATCTTCAGGACTCAGAATGCCTTCTTTTAGTTTGGTTTGCCTCACTGCAATCTGGAATGCAGGGATCTGCTCAGTTCCTGGTTCCCGAAGGACACCAGACACTGCTGCAAACTTGGCCAGTTCGTCAGCCTTGTTATTTCCTATGGTCAAAGGCTGTTCTCCTCTTTGATGTGCTGGGACATTTATAATGGCTGCCTCCGCTGGATGTGCCATGCCCCAATCCCACAATTCCTTTAGGACTGTAACGTGGGCCAGAGGTTTATTCTGGCTGTCCACAAACCCTCGTTTTTTCCACGTGTTCAGGTGCAGGGTGAGAGATCGAACTACATATGAACTGTCACTATATATAGTTCGATTCCGTGGAGGTTGAAGGAGGAGAGCCTCCTTGACAGCCTCCAGTTCAGCCCGTTGTGTTGACATTTGACCAGGCAGCCAGACAAGACTCTGGGTGCCTGTGGTCTCATCCAGCACTGCAAATCCGGGGACACACGTGCCGTCCAGACAGAAACGAGAGCCGTCAACAAAGATGACCCTGTCTTCTGGATGTCTGTCGGTCCTCACTATTTGTGATGTACTGGAGAGTGATTGGTGACCACAGTCATGTTCGGTCCCTGTCATGTTTAACAACTGGGACAGAACATACTTTGCCTTGTGGTCCACTTTCAGATTCCGGCCACTGAGGTCCATGATCCATTTCCCGAATCTCTGTTGGGAGACTCCAGGGAATGTATCTCTGAGTAAATGAACCAAAGGAGAATGTGGTGTCTGTACAGTCAGAGATCTGAAACCTACAATATGCTCAGTGGTTTTAACGGCATAGTGTATGGCAGCCAGTTGTTTGCCACATTCGTCGAACCCTCGTTCGACCGGCGAGAGGAGCCGGGAAAAGTATCCCAGTGGTCTACTGTCATGTCCTACCTGCTGTAGAAGGACAACAGAGATAGACTCAGTCCCAGCATTTGCCTGGATGGCCATTTCTCCATCTGGGTTGGGGGTGGCTAACACAGGTGCAGAGGAGAGGTCTCTTTTCAGAGTTGAAAAGGCCTCATCCTGTGCTTCTGACCAGCCCTGGAGTGAGGGTTCTTCTCCTCTGAGGAGTTCATAAAGGGGTTTCGCTTTGGCAGCAAAATCCTCTATGAATTCCCTCATGAAGCTGGCCACTCCCAGGAACTTCCGTAAGTCCTGTAGAGTGCCAGGCTGAGGTAACTTGACCATAGCTTCCACTCGGGCCGCCACAATTCCTTTGGCTCCAAAAGAGACCTGCACCCCAAGGAAAGTCACCTCTGTTCTGGCCAAATTTGCCTTGGGAGGACTCAGCTTGAGTCCAGACTGTTTGTTCCCCACTGTGAAAGCAAATTTGTACCTACAGTTTTCTGTGAGTTCAATAGAGAAGAACCCATTGGCGACATCAATGGTCGAGAATATGCGGCTTTTGCCACTTATCCTCGCCATTATGTCAGGAGTTTGTGCAACTACGGGGGCAGACATCGGAGTGTACTTATTAAGGACACGTAGGTCTATGGTGAGACGCCACGCATCAGTGTCCTTTTTCTTCACAGGCCATAGAGGGTTGTTGCACTTTGAATTCCCCTCTATGACCACACCCTTGGTCTCCAATTGCAGGACAGTGTTGACTATCGACTGTGTCGCTTCGGGTGGAAAGCGATATTGACGTTGAGGGGGTGGGTCTGGCCCCTGTATGTCCACCTGGACACCAATCAATCTGCCACAGTCGTTTTTACCCTGGGCCCACAGATCAGGATGTTCATACACAATGGGTTCAAGGTCTATATTATGAGAGACCTCTGGCCATTTGTGTTCGAGCATATCAACTGAATTCTCCATTGCTGGCAAAGGTGGTCCCAGACACTGGTGTTGTATGACACACACCTTGGATTGTCTGGGTCCCTTCCACACAATGCAGTTTGCCAAATCCAGGATCCATCCATTTTGGGTCATTACATCAGTTCCAATGATGTTGTCAGAACCAGGGTAATACCACATTGGGACCTTGAGGGTTAAGTGTTTGGCAATCTGGACAATCACTTCCTCAATTCTGTGGGCCTTCACCCCCCCTTGTTGGTGATCAAATCCGATCACCACACACTGAGGGCTGTTTGGATGCAAATCATGTTTGATATTAGTAATGGAGATTTCCGCACCAGTATCAAGCATAATTTGTGTGTCCTGATCTTTAATTCTGGCTTTTATGTGGGGCCTCCCTGAAGAATCCAGTATGACAGGACATACTGGAGCCAGCTCTTTAGGGATCCCTAATTGTCAATCGATGTTGACAAGATTTCCAGTAGGTACCTGAGAGGTACATACTGCAATTTGGAGATCCTCAACTGTAGTTCTAGTTGTGGAATCAGTAGATTCCACAACCCCTGAACTATCAACTGGGGCATTTACAGTGGCAACACATTTTGGTGTCTGCTCTTGTAAATATCCCCGAGACCCATCAGCCTGTTCCCCCACTGTTCTGGCATAATTAGGTTTCATCTTGAAACCATTATTATTGCCAGATTTTTCAGGGCTGTTTCGGCTCCGTACCCACTGAGGACAATTTTTCTTCATGTGCCCAAATTGCAAACATAGAAAGCATTGAATGCTCCCTGTCCTCTCAAATGGTGGGGCCGAGGGGCGAACAGCTGACTTCTTTCTAGCATGGCGCACACGTTCATCTTGTGATCTAACGTGTACAGGCACATGCTCCCTAACCTTAACCGACTTTTTATTGTGCAGTAGATCTTGTCTACACTGCTCAATAATCATGGCCGCATCAGTGAGCGATGGTTCCCTCGCTGCACTCAACCTAATTGCAGTATCAAGGTATGGGAATTTTTTCCACAAACATGCGGATCATGCCTTGTGGAAAACCGATACCTTGATCCATAGTGACCTTCCTGTACATAGCTTCAAACCGACTACACAGCGATAAAGGTTCATCGTGTATAGTTGGTCTGAATTTCATCAGGATTTCTGGAGTCACGTCCCCGTGGCCCGTTGCCAGTGTCATTAGTAAGGAAAGGCGTTCTTCCTTATCATGAAACTGTCCATTACTGGGTTCCGTGCTCCCCATTGCCTCATACCTCTGATTGAGGTGTGTAGGCAACCACAACTTGAATAGCTCCATTCGAAGTTCTGGAGCCACAGAATATTTATTGCAGTGACCTTCAAAGATATCACATGCAGTAAACGCATCTAGACTGGGATCAAATTTTGGGATCTCCTTACAGATCCGTAACAGAAATTTTATCCTTTCCATACTGTTACGGTTAGGATAAAATTCATCTGACCTTACTGAACGATTTGGCGGATTGGAAGTGGTGTGATCCCTTTCCCACCTACCTCCATATCCCCAACTCTCGTCCTGACCCTGGAAGCGGTCGCTACGTGTATACTCCCTTGGTGTTTGAGTGAAATGTAGCGACCGTTCCACCTGTCCCCTGGACTCTATAGCTCCGGATCTCTGATCCATGGGAGACGTGGACCATGTTGCCGTGGTCTCCCCATCCTGTGCAGTACCCGAAACACAAACCTGTTTCGTGGGCAAAGGCACCATGCTATTTGTACCAGGCCGTGACAGATTAGAGATGACCTGTTGCAAATTCACAATCGTTTGCGACTTTGCAGCCAGATCCTCTCTAAGTGTGCTTACTAGTGCATCCATGGATGCAACTCTACTCTTGAACTGATTTATCTCAGTATACAGACTGAGGAGCTCTCTATCCATGTCAGAATAATAGGTTTCTTTCTCTGATATCCTAGATTCTAACACACAGATTTCCCGGCCCCTGTCGGCTGTACACTGGGCCCTTTCTTCTAGCTCAGTTTCTAGAGTGTGTATACGTTTTATGCTTTCCACACAACAATGGCAGTGTAGGTTATCCGATGTGGAAACTTTGTCTGCTTTTCTTGTGGTAGCAAGTGTTTCCACATGCTCCGGCCTGCAAATGCTGTCCTCAAAAGTATACACTAATTTTGCCAGCATTTGGAGGCGTTTCTTTGTTTTTGTGGAAAACACTTTTACTAATACAAACTCTATCATGTGCGTATGCCTGGTCCAGTAAAGTTGACCAGAGCATCTCTGTGGACTTATATGCGGTGGGCAGTATTGGGTTAAATGTGCTATTTCTACACAGGTGTTTAAGGGTGGAGAAGTTCATACTCACCTGTTCAGAGGCCATGTTGCTTGGTGTCGTCTGTTCCTTCGTCCCTCTTGTGCTGCTTGGAAAAAGGTCCTTTACTCCGGAACGCCTTCTTTCCCGACCAGCTGGACTCCTCAGATGAACCAAACGTTGATGGTGTTTGAACGAAGTGACGTGATGATCTGCCTCGCCGATAGACGTGTGTATCGTGTAAAGGAATCAGAAAAATCATTAAAATCAGAAAAAGGTTCTCTGATGAGGACTGTGTCCTGTGTCTTACTAAGACTGAAAACTGTGTCACCGTCTGAGCTATCAGGGCACTGAACGCACAGAATAACGGATCACTTCACCGTGCCTCCTGTTATCTGTGTCCACGTTCCTCTGGCCTGATCCGCTCCAGATGATGACCACAGGTTTTCAGTACAAAAGACACTAGAACAACCTCAAACAGTGGGCCTAGGCTCGCCAATTTGTTGTAGGGCTGGTTCTGTTTATCGGTTATTATGGTCGGTTATGACTACAATCACCGATATCCAGAATCTTCCCTTCCTTACCACTTTCTGTTCCTATGCTGATTAACTATATATATATATATATATATGTATATACCGACTACTTAATGAAAACAAGTCTGTTCTAATAAATGAATATTTATTAAACACACCCCAAAAAGTCTACAACAATAATATATATATTTCTAGATAGCACGATAACTAAGCCACAATCAATTACTGTTACAATGATGTAAAAACACCCAGAGTTACTAATACCCACGTTACCAAAATATACACACAGGCACACTATATTAATGATCTATCTATCCCTATAGAGAGAGATATAGAAAGAGATATAGAGAGAGAGATACAGAGAGATATACAGGGAGAATAGAAGGAGATATAGACAGAGATATAGACAGAGATATTGGAATGATACTTATGCCAGAAGTCGATGTCCTATATCATTGTGCGTCCAGGTAGAAAAGAGAGAGAGGGTCTTGAATTCACCTCCTTTTATAGTCACATTCCCACCCACATGCAACCTACAACTCCGCCCTTCTCAGGTATGTTTTGTGGCAACTATTTCCAATCACCTCCTGTAATATGCAGTAATAATTCCCTGCCTGCGGATGGCGTACTTGTATCAGGGAAGAAAGTCTTGTGTTAAATAAGTTTTAACACTCTTTGATATATCCTGGAGCCAATCTGAAGAAACAATGGTTTATCAGTCAAACATCACCAGTATTGTCTTAGCAATATACATCTCCATTGGTTGGAGACGGAATGTCTGCCTGAGTACTCCAAACCCACAAAGGTTGTATACATATGTAAATGACATTGGATTTAGCAACAGCTTCTGCATTCTAATTAGGAGGCTGTAGGGCCAGAAACCATTTAATATGTATGCAACCTTTACTACTAAAACCAAAAAGACCTCACACAGAAGAACAATGCTGTACATGGTTGAAATATTCAGATCATTAAATCCAATATGGAGTTCAGTGATTCATAATAATTATGCCATCACTTCCCCCTCAACAGCCCTTGTTCAATTTGATGAGTCAACCTGTCAGAATTTTAAGCAGGTGTGCTTATCAGTAATAATTCTCCCTGCAGCACTAAAAACCCGCTCTGACATAACGCTAGCGACATGGCAGGCGAAGACTTCTAAGGCATACAGAGCCAGTTCATGCCACGTGTCCAGCTTGGATACCCAGTAATTGTATGGCACAGAGGAATCACGGAAGACATTGGTACAGTCGTCAAGGTACTCCTTCAGTAGTCCTTGTGAGAGTACCCTGCGTCTCAGGGCCTGTGCCGTGGGAGGGGCTGAGAAAACTCTCCCAGAACTTTGAGAGTGTTCCCCTGCCTCTGCTGGATTGGAGTTGTGTTTCTCTCACCTGTACTCCTTGGTTGTCCACCGAACTGTGACTTCTGCCGCCATTGTTATTAGAAGGGAAATATTTTACTAATTTTGCAACAAGGGCCTTGTGGTACTGCCCCATTTTTGTAGACCTCTCCACCTCGGGAATACGAGATATAAAATTCTCCTTGTAGCATGAGTCTAAAAGTGTCACCAACCAGTTATAAGTGTCACCCAAGATTTTGATAACGCGAGGGTCACGGGACAGGCAGTGTAACATAAAGTCAGCTATGCGTGCCAGATTGGCAAAACTTCCGTGTCCTCAGCAAGAGGATGACTGATCATGCTCTTCTCCTCCTCCTCCATCTCCTGCTCCGCCTCCTCCCTCTCCTCTGGCCATCCACGCTGAACAGACGGTATGACAGTTGTGCAGGTAGTACCGTCTATAGAGCATGAAACTAGCTCCTGTTCTTCTTCTTCCTCCTCTTCCACCTCCTCATTGTCCCCAATCTATGTTAGGATGAGATGAGGCTGGGCTGTTTGTAATCACCCTGTATGGTTCCTTGCTCCATCTGATCGTGCTGCACCTGCAACGCATCATTTTTGATTTTGAGCAGAGAGCGTTTCAGTAGACAGAGAAGCAGGATGGTGACGATAATAATGGCGTCATCACCACTAACCATCTTGGTGGAGTCCTCAAAGTTTTGGAGGATGGTACATATGTTGGACATCCGTGTCCACTCTTGAGGGACATCCATTTGTGTACACTCTTCAGGTCTTATGTGTGGAGTCTGAACTGAATACCGATGGCATTGTTGATGCTGGTAGTCAACAACTGCCCTCTTCTGCTCACAAATCCTGACCAACAATTGCAGTGTAGAATTCCAGTGTGTGGGACATCAGACACCAGTCTGTGAGCTGGAAGCTGCAAATTCTGCTGAAATCCGGCAAGGGCAGCCAAACCTGTAGGTGACTTTCTAAAATGGGCATACAGGTGGTGTACTTTGATGAGCAGATCCGACAGCTCCGGGTAGGACTTAAGAAACCGCTGAACCACGAGGTTGAGCACATGGGCCAGGCATGGGACATGTGTGAGCTCATCTCAGAGCCGCCACCAGGTTCCGGTCATTGTCACACATGACCATGCCTGGCTGTAGGTTCAGCGCTGTGAGCCACAGATCTGCCTGGGCTTTCAGAGCTGTCCACAACTCTTCAGCATTTTGCGGCTTGTCACCCATGCATATTAGCTTCAGCACAGCCGATTGACGCTTGGCCGAGGCAGTGCTGCAGTGCTTCCAGCTTCTGACTGATGTGGAAGAGTGAAGAGAAGGAGGAGGCTGAAGAGCATGATGTTCAGGAGCTGTAGACTGTGGAGGCAATCCTGATTGAGTTGGGACCTGCAATTCTTGGCGTCGGGAGGATGTGTTCTGTCCCAATGTCTTCCACTATATAAAGCTAGTGTGCTGTCAGCGAGATGTACATTCATGCCACAAGCACTTGTCCACGTGTCCATGGTTAGGTGGACTTTGCCGAAAACTGCGTTGTTAAGGGCACGGCTAATGATTTGGGACAAGTGCTTGTGTAATACGGTGACAGCACAGCGGGAGAAATAGTGGTGGCTGGGGACCAAGTAACGAAGGACGGCCGCCGCCATCAGGTTGCAGAATGCTTCTGCCTCCACTAGCCTAAAAGGCAACATTTCAAGCGCAAGCAGTCACTTAATGTGCAAATTGAGTAGTGTTGCCGGTGGGGCGATGGCTGCTTATTTGCGCTTGTGTTCCAAAGACTGGCATATGGACAACTGAACGCTGCACTGGTATTGTGAATTCATTGGAGCTCCCTCCGGTGGTTGTTGCTGGTGATGCAGCTGACTATGTGGCCTCACAGGTGATGGTGATGATTGGCAATCTGGTTCTTGGAGCATATAATGGTTTGAAGTGGATCAATCCTTGCCAGTTGTCTTTGGTTCCTGGAGGAGTTCCAATCTCTCTGGTTTCTTCTGCTCTGTGGAATTCTTTGCAAGCTAAGTGGATGTTTTTTTATATTTTGTGGCACACTTTTGTGTGCTTAAGGTTATGCTTATGTTTTGTCTTATTCTGAGCTGTGGGTTTGCTATTTAGTCTGTATATTTGTTTATCTGCTCTCAGATAGGAAGTTTTCTTCCTAGGAATTTTACCATTCACTATTATCTGTTATTTCCAGTTCTGCTGGCATTTGATTTATAGAAGTCTTCAGATATAGAGGGCACTGAGTCTTAGTGACTCAGGGTAATTTTTGTACTATCTGCTGTAGGTGGTTTTTTGATAGTGTTTTATACTGACCACAATAGTATTCTATCCTGTGTTTCCTATATAGCTAGTTTGGCCTCTTTTGCTAAACCTTTTACTCTGCCTCTGTTTGTTTTTCTTTCTCTGGTTTCCCAGTTAATATATGTGGGGGCTTGATATTCTTTTGGGTTTCTGATCTGAGGCAAGATAGCTTTTCCTACATCCATCGTTAGTTCTCCGGCTGTGCAGAGGTGTCGAGGTCTGGTTAGTTACATCCCACTGCTACTTCTAGTTGCGGTGAGTAGTCAGGGATTGCGGTCAGTATAGTAACCAATGACTTCTATGGAATCTGAATGTTACTCCTGAGTCATCGGTTCATAACACACTTGCTCAAGGACGTCGACATGGTTGCTGATGGTGGTTTGTCTGATTGTGCAACAACAGGTGCCGGACAGGAGGAACCTTTGCATGCACTATGGAAAGGTGATTGCCTTGCATGCACAACAGTGGAAGAAGCAGTGGTGTCACCCGCAGACACTGCTCCTGGACTCTGGGGTTGGTCCACAAAGTCGGGTGCTTTGCTGCCATGTGCCTGATTATGCTGGTGGTGGTCAGGCTGGTAGTTTTGCTACCCATTCTGATGGTGGCATGGCAGGTGGTGAAACTGGCCTTTATGGAATTATCAGCAGACTTCTTAAAAAACAGCCAGACTCGGGAAGACCTAAGAGTTGTACTGGCAACTTTCATCATGCTGGTGTTACAGGGAACGGTTGCCCACCTTCTGTCTGTGGCCACCACACTGCTTTTTCCTGCCTGTTAGAGTGCTATGCCTCCCTTCCCCTGTGCGCAGCTGTCCTCACTCTGCATGTCCTCCTGCCAGGTTGGGTCAGTTACTAGATCATCCACCAAGTCGTCTTCCACTTCTGCACCCTGGTCCTCCTCCTGACTTTCTGGCAATTGTGTCTCATCATCGTCCACCTCTTGTGACACTTTCCCACCGTTGCCTTCATGTGACCATGGCTGTTTAAATATTTGTGGATCGCTGCATACGATCTCCTCATGTCCCACTTAAAATGGAGTGGGCAAGAGGCCTGAATCTATGAATGGAAAAGTGAACAGCTCTTCAGAGTGTCCAAGTGTGGGATCATTTTTCTTCGAGCACTCGGCATGGTGGAAAGAAGGAGGATCAGGGTGAGGAATATGCGGTCCAGACTCATGGCTACTAAGACTTAACCGTGTGGAAAACAGGGTGCTTGTAGTGGTGGCAATCTGACTGGAAGCATTATCCACTATCCAACTAACAACCTGTTGACACTGCTCTTGGTTTAAAAGTGGTGTGCTGCGGTCCCCCCTATAAATGTTAAAAAATCTCTTTATTTGTATCAAAGATTAAAATGTGATAGACAAACCAAGGGGAATTAGACAAACATACACATTTATATACATTTCTGGGGTTCAGCATATATAATTTCTCTAATAATAACATAGAAGGTCATAGACTTTTACCCAACAAGATAACAACTAAGTCGTCCTTAGGGTATAGTTTTATAAGTATAGACGTTTGTACTCTAGTGTCTCGTGCCCAATGTGGGAGAGGGACAACTTGTAAGAGAGAAATAATACAGATTTCAAACCCCTATATGGATTTCGAACAATGTTCTGAAACAGTTAATGAAGACCTTCCATTAGATTACTGAGCTCCCAGTATACATATGGATTAAACCTCCAACGCTTGACGCGTTTCGCCTTCTCAATGTCAGAAGGCTCATCAGAAGACTTTTGGGGTTACAGAAATAATGTTCCGTCTTATAACCGTACATGCCAAATAAACAAATTCTTCGATAAGGCAAGAATACCCAAAAAGGTCAATAAGCAATAGATAGAGAGACCACGAAATTTTTCTAAGGTATTTGTTGTATGGTCATGAATGGGGCATCCAAAGAATTGGACATACTAGGGCATAGATAAACCACTATGTAGTCATCCTGTGTCTCTGAATGCCTAGTGGTTTATCTATGCCCTAGTATGTCCAATTCTTTGGATGCCCCATTCATGACCATACAACAAATACCTTAGAAAAATTTCGTGGTCTTTCTATCTATTGCTTATTGACCTTTTTGGGTATTCTTGCCTTATCGAAGAATTTGTTTATTTGGCATGTACGGTTATAAGACGGAACATTATTTCTGTAACCCCAAAAGTCTTCTGATGAGCCTTCTGACATTGAGAAGGCGAAACGCGTCAAGCGTTGGAGGTTTAATCCATATGTATACTGGGAGCTCAGTAATCTAATGGAAGGTCTTCATTAACTGTTTCAGAACATTGTTCGAAATCCATATAGGGGTTTGAAATCTGTATTATTTCTCTCTTACAAGTTGTCCCTCTCCCACATTGGGCACGAGACACTAGAGTACAAACGTCTATACTTATAAAACTATACCCTAAGGACGACTTAGTTGTTATCTTGTTGGGTAAAAGTCTATGACCTTCTATGTTATTATTAGAGAAATTATATATGCTGAACCCCAGAAATGTATATAAATGTGTATGTTTGTCTAATTCCCCTTGGTTTGTCTATCACATTTTAATCTTTGATACAAATAAAGAGATTTTTTAACATTTATAAGTTGGTATTTCCTAGTTTGAAAAATATAATAATTGGTACCTCCTAATATAACAAGTCAATCGACTGATAATCTAATTAGTGCTGCGGTCCCCTAGGAATTGAGACAGGAAAGTCGGGCGAGAAGACGTTGGTGTTTGTTGTGGCACAATTCTAGCTTGCCCACGGCCTCGTCCTCTGCAAGCACCATCACCATCATGTCCAGTTCCTCGTCCCTTGTCACGGCCTTGCTATATAGGTTTTAAAAGTGTGCTATATGCCATGCCTGTATGCAGCTAACTTAATCCTAAAAATGACTGTTGTTTGGATGGCTAGATAGATATTAGAAGCTTGTACACCAGCCCCAGATGTGCTGACTGGTACACAGCCTCTTGTGGTACACCGAAGTGTGCTATATACCCTGCCTGCCTGTATACAGCTAAATTAATCCTAAAAAGGATTGTTTTTTTTATGTAGATAGATATTAGAAGCCTGTACACTAGCGCCAGATGTGCTGACTGGTATACAGCCTCTTGTGGTACACCGAAGTGTGCTATATACCCCTCCTGCCTATATACAGCTAAATTAATCCTTAGAAGTACTGTTGTTTAGATGTATAGAGCTAAATTAATCCTTAGAAGTACTGTTGTTTAGATGTATAGATACTAGTAGCCTGTACACCAGCACCAGATGTGCTGACTGGTATACAGCCTCTTGTGGTACACAGAAGGGTGTTATATATACTGCCTGCCTTACTGCCTGTATACAGCTAGATTAGTCCTCAAAGGGACTGTTGTTTTGATGGATTTTGTATTCCAGCACCTACACTACCTAAAAGATCCAAAATCTGTCCCTCATTAAGCAGCACCTCTCCCTACACTAGCTGACTATGTGGAGCAGAGTGACCAGCACAGCGCCATCAGATCTTATATAGACCTGATGATGCTGTGCGTCCAGTCAATCACTGTAATGCCACAACCAACATGGCTGTGGCATTACAGTGTGTGGCAGCCAATCTCTACATGTGGGCTGGCTCTGTAAAGAGCACAAACATGCAGTGAGGTGGACCTAAGCATGAGCCCGAACATCTCGCCGGTACTCACCGAGAATCGCGAGTACTGTGATGCTCAGGCGAGCACCCAGTAGCGGAAAGCGTGCTTGCTCATCCCTACTCAGAAGTTAAAGTTTCTACATTAATGTATGACTTTATTAAATTATTAAAGGCAGGACACGTGGGCACAGTGTGGATCTGGAATCTGTTATCTTAGACATATGGGTGAGTGTAATGGAGAGGAGGGAATGGTGCACTTCCATGTGGATATGGTTTTTGGCATCAGTTAAAAAACGCATGCGTTTTTTTAACATGGGGCCCTATGGAAACGCATGCGTTAACACATGGCACATATAGGCACCTGCGTTAACGCATGCGTTAACCCATATGCGTTTTTAATGAAAAAAATGAAAAAATGACTAAGTCCAAAAACGTTCAGGGGTGTAGGAGGCTCAAAAAGCACCCTATAAAAAACGGATTGGTGATGAAAATCACTTCCAAAAACGGACTTCTATGTGTAACCCCAGCCTATAGGCTGGGGTCACACATAAAAATCCGTTTTTGGAAGTGATTTCCATGACCAATCTGTTTGTTTTTGGGTGCTTTTTGAGCCTCCTACACCCCTGAACGTTTTTGGACTTAGGCTAGGGTCACACATAAGCCCTTGGTCCGCTTTTGGCTTCATTTTTGGCATTTTTTTTTCTAAGTCCAAGAACTGATAGAAAAACGGATTGGATGTAATAAACACCCTGTCCGTTTTTTTCTGCACTTAAAAACATTGCTATGTCCGTTTTTGGGGTCCGTTTTTCAAAACAAAAAATGTTTAACACGGGCCCTATGGAAAAGCGGATCCGTTTTTTTGGGGTGCCTTGAGTCCAAAAACGTTGAGGGGTGCAGGAGGCTCAAAAAGCACCCAAAAAAAACCGGATTGGTCATGGAAATCACTTCCAAAAACGGATTTCTATGTGTGACCCCAGCCTTTCTGGGTTCATGAAAAAAACTTACACAAATGGATCAGTGACATAACTGACACACACGGATGGCCATATAAGACCAATCCGTGGTCATGGGAGGCCAAAACAGATCCGTGGCTATCAGTTTTAAAACAGAAAGACACAGATCCCAAATCATGCAGTGTGAAGGCAGCCTTATGTATGATGTGCTCATGTCGAGCCCCAGGCTTTGGGGTACTCGGGTATCAGGCTTTGTGGGTAGCGTTGCTGTGTCACAGGGAGTGGTGACTGCGCCTGATCCCATGTCCTGGGTGACACTTCAAAAAGGGGTTATATTTACAGGGGATTCTATGTACAGTTCTCATGACATTACCTGTAGTTTCTGGTGATGGGTCACCAGTGCCGCCACAGTCTGCCGGAGGTGGATGGTAATGTGGCTTAGTTGGTTAAGTCCCTTACAGGTAGCTCTGGACCTCAGGGGCAGCGTAGTGTGAAGGGGCAGCTTGGAGTGGAGCTGTAGGTTGTGATGGGGAGTGATGGAGCAGTCTATGAGTGGCACTGGGAGAAGATAGGAAACACGCACACACACTGGAGAAGTCTCTTTTACTTTTTTACTGTTGGTACAGCAGATAAAGATGTCCAGGGCACTGACAGGTGACCAGGTGCACAGTGGGTCCCCACAGCAAGTGGGTATAAGGCCTCCTCTGTTCCTTTTTGGTAATTGAAGCCCAGCATGAATGCAGCCAGACCGGCCTCCTCTCTCTTCCTGACTCTGATATCTGTCCTCTCCTCCTGTGGTTACCCTCTCTGACCACTGCGGTGGAACAGTGCGGTGTCTGGCTCCCTATCCTTGACCCACAGGGGGACCGGGTGGCTGAAGCCTCCATGGTGTGTCCGGGTTTTCTGTAGTCCTGGAGTATCCTACAGGTGCGGATCCCCGATGTCCGGTACTTCTTTGGGCGAACTACTACTAGTTCCTCACTCCCTTTGGGATGTCTGCTCCTTGCCTTCTGTCCCCACTTAGACTTGCGGGACGTCAGAAGGGCCACTCTGGGTCACTGGCTCTCCTAGCGTCTGCACACTCTGACTAACTCGTCCCCCAACAGCAGTATTTATAGGGGATCTTGCCTGAGGTCAGCAAGTTGAGCTCCCCCGACTGTGCTGGGGTGGAAGATGTTGCATGTAGTAGGTACCTGCTGTGGAAACCCAACTGTGCATTAGAGAAGTCTGTGGCTACCTGCGTGAGCAGGGCGCCACATACCCCCCTAGGTAATTTCAGTACTCCTGGATTGAGCAATTTTTGTGGAACAAAAGGAATAACAATTATTAATAACATATTTACAAGTCTTAAAATTATAAAAATTCACAAAAACCACTGAAAAATATTGTAAAAATAGAAAAACAGGTAAGTCCATACGGTGCTAGTCCAATCACCACATGCTTTTGAAAAAGAACAAGAGTTTGTTGCTACACCAGTTCTGTAAATTGTAGTCCTTTTAATTGTAAAAAGTTCAAAGAGGGATAGTTCAGTTCAAAGTTCAATAAGTCTTTACAGGTAAAGTCTCTGTAGGCTCAACAGTTCACAATACACAACGGGTGTCTTCGGTGTAAGAGTCCTAGGTACTATAGGTGCCTCTAACGGTCATAAGTGCTGTAGGCCTCCTGACCCTGGGGTCACCTTTTGGCCAAGTTTTTACTCTCCCTAGACAGCTCGTTACGCCAACTCCCCTCTTTTGGTGTTGTGTACCTGGCTTTTGGCCTACTCTTCACCTTTTGAACACTACTATTTACATTCTTACTTTACAATGACTATTTACATGTCTACTTCTTAGTGTGTTCTACCTCTGACTTTACTGTGCCCACTCTCCATACCTAGACGGGGGTTGACCTTGTGTGCTTCTGTGTGATCTATGTACTACAGGTGTCACTGTCTCAGGTGATGTTTCTAGTGAAGGGCTTGGTGCAGGTATGTCAGGTAAGCGTCTGCGTTGCCTTAGTCTCACTACAGGGCAAGCAGGTGTACCGATTGCAGCATCCTCAGATTCTCTAGCAACGGGTATTTCTTCCTGATTCCATGATACCATCTCTTCTTGGGGCTGGTAGAAATTCATTAAAGACACTAGGATGGCTCCATCTTGTTGAAGCCAGTCTTCGGGGAAATCTCCTAAGAAGGTTGAGATTACCTTCTCCTTTGGTTCTTCATTTGAACTTTGTTCTTGAACTGGTTCTGTTTCTTGGATTGGTTGATTGGAGGGATTTTGGTTTTCCCAATCTGTTGGACACTTTTTGATGTGGTTTCTGGATACAGTTTGAGTGGTTTTCCCACCGTTTTTGCTAATGAGGCAGACTTTGCTGTTATCATGACCAGAATCCAATAGAACGTAGGGTTCTTGTTCCCACTGATCATCCAACTTGTGTTTGGTTCTTTTCCTTTTCAGGACAATATTTCCAGGTGTTATTGGTTCTGCTGGAGCGTGTTTGTTATAGTCCCTTTTTTGTTTTTCACAGGCTTTCTCCAGGTTATCTTCTACACAGGCTTGAACCATTTTGTATTGTTCGAGGTGATGGGCATTCCAATTGGGAATGTTGTCATCTGCTACTAGTGGTCCTACTTCTCTGAGTTCCAAGTCTACAGGTAACTTTTCTGTACGGGCTCTCATCAGGTAAGTTGGTGTACAGTTTGTATAACTTACTGGAATGTTGTTGTACATGTCAACCAAATCAGGTAGTTTATCCGGCCATTGGTTTCTTTCTTCTAAGGGTAAGATCTTCAGCATGTCAATGATGATATGATTCATTTTTTTCACAGAGTCCGTTGGCTTGTGGATGGTATGGGGTGGTTGTAATCTTTTTGCACCCATACATATGGCAGAACTCTTGGAAGATCTTCGCCTTGAAGGCTGATCCTTGTTCTGTGAGGACCTGTTCAGGATACACCAATGGTCTACAGAATACATTCTGGAATGTTTTTGCAGCAGTTGATGCTGTCATGTCTTTTATGGAGGCAACCATTAAGAATCTCGAGTAATGGTCTACCATGGCCAACGCATAAGTGTAGCCGGATCTACTTGGAGTCAGTTTTACATGGTCCAAGGCTAAGATTTCCAGAGGTTGTTTTGTCACGATGGGATGGAGCTGTGTTTTCTGGCCTTTCTTCTCAGGCTGCAGGGTTTACAGTTTTTACACCATCTTTCAATGGATGTCCGCATGCCGACCCAAAAGAACCTATTTCTCAGTAACATTTCCAGCTTCTTCCACCCGAAGTGACCAGTCTGGTTGTGATAAGCATTCAGGACCACATGGATTTCTGATTTTGGCACGATGATTTGCCAGACCATCTCGTGTGTTCTTGGGTTAATGTACCTCCGATAAAGCTTCTTTTGGTATATGAACAGCTTGCTCCGTTCGCTCCACAGATGTTTGACTTCAGGCTGGGGATTTTCAGGCAACTTCGCTGACTCCTGGGTTTTCAGTTGTTTTATTAAATTGACAGCCGGGTCATTGTCCTGCACCTCTTTCCAACCGAAGTGGGGCAACGGGTTCACCATTCTTGTAGCAGGGTCTTGACGGGTTTGCTGGCTCTGGGCTGCTCTTAGATGATGAAAGGCAGGTAACTCCACTTCTTCCAGCTTGTCTTCATCTACAGCCTCTTCTGACAGGTGAGGCATTCTGGATAAGGCATCCGCATTTCCATTCTGGTGCCCAGTCCGGTACTTGATGGTGAACGGGTAGTTGGACAATCTGGCCATCCATCTTTGCTCCATGGCTCCCAACTTCACAGTTTCCAGGTGGGTCAGCGGATTGTTATCCGTATAGGCTGTAAATTTTCTAGAGGCCAGATAGTGTTTGAACCTCTCTGTGACGGCCCAGACCAAGGCCAGAAATTCCAGCTTGAAGGAACTGTAGTTCTCTGGGTTCCTCTCTGTGGGGCGCAGCTTCCTACTGGCACAGACAATCACTCTTTCTTTGCCGTCTTGCTTTTGAGAAAGGACGGCTCCTAGTCCCACATTGCTGGCATCCATGTACAGCAGGAATGGCAGGTTGTAGTCCGGGTAAGCAAGGATTTATTCTCCTGTCAGGGCTTCTTTCATCACTTGGAATGCTTCCTCTTGTTCCTTGCCCCACCTCCACGGAGAATCCTTAGACTTGCCCTTCGTGGGTTGGCCTATTAGGAGGTCTTGTAGAGGAGCAGCCTTCTTGGTGTACTCCTTTATGAACCTCCTATAGTAGCCCACAAATCCCAGGAATTGACATACTTCCTTTAAGGTCTTGGGTTCTGGCCACTCCTTGATTGCTGTCACCTTGTCTGGATCAGGGGCCACGGCTTCGGCACTGACTATGTGTCCCAGGTACTGTACTCTTGGCTTTAACAGGTGGCATTTGGATGGTTTTAGCTTCATCCCGTATTTGGCCAGAACTTCCAACATCTCTGCTAGATGAGCGACGTGTTCCCCATAGGTCTTGGAGTACATGATCACGTCATCCAGGTAGCGCAGTGCCGTCTCAAAGTTCTTATGCCCCAGGCAACTCTCCATTAATCGCTGGAAGGTTCCGGGTGCATTACATAGTCCGAAGAGCATGCTGTTGAATTCACATAGGCCCATGGGTGTTGTGAATGCCGTCTTCTCACGGTCTTCCTCGGCTATGAACTCCTGCCAATACCCACTAGTGAGATCTAAGGTGGAAAAGTAATTGACAGACTTCAACGCAGCTAAGGATTCCTCTATATGAGGTAATGGGTAAGTATCCTTGTGTGTTGTGCGGTTTATTTGCCTATAGTCTACACACATTCTCATACTGCCATCCTTTTTCCTGACTAGGACTAATGGGGCTGCCTAGGGACTACAGCTATCTCGTATAACCCCTGCGTCCTTCATGTCCTGTAACATTTCTTTGGCTTTTTGATAATGTGCAGGTGGAATAGGCCTATACCGCTCTTTGATTAGTGGATGTGTACCTGTGGGGATGTGATGTTGTACCCCTTTTATCCTACGAAAGTCAAGTGGATCCTTACTAAAGACTTGTTCAAATTCTTGGACTACCCAGTACACACCTTGCTTTTCGTACACAGGAGTGGTGTCAGTTCCGACATGGAGCTGCTGACACCAGTCCTCCAGTGGCCCAGTTGTTTGATCAGGTTTTGCCCCTCTAGTATAGGGTATGGGTCCCACTGATTGGATCTCGTTGTTGCTGACTGTGTACAATTTAGCAATGGTTGTATACCTGGGTAGTTTAACCTCCTCACTGCCACAGTTTAAGATGCAAACTGGTACTCTCCCATTGTGTACATCAACCACCCCCCTGGCTGTCAACAGTGTAGGTCTGTGCTCTGTGCTGATGGGCTTCACTAGTGCCTGATAGTCCTGCCCTCTCAGACCTAAAGCTGCTCGACACCATATCATCATTTCACTCATTGGGGGAATCACTATAGGCAAAGGGTCTGTCACGAATGCAGCACCAATTTCGCCACCTGTTATTGTTACCTGTTGATGGTGCAGGATGGCTCTGATCTCACGCAGGAGGACCTTCCTTTGACCAGGTCTGGCAGTGTCTGCGATCTGTTGAAGCAAAGACAAGACTTCCTCCATGCAATTGCTAACAACATTAGTGCCTAGTATGATATATGGATCATTGGCATTACTGGCTTCAGCTACAATTATGATCCCCTGCTTCTATAATTCGACCTTCCCCACCTTTATTGGTACTTCCTTAACCCCCATTACGGTAATTGGTCACGTGACGCCACCTGTAGTACCTGGTGATGGGTCACCAGCGCCACCACAGTCCTCCGGAGGGCGATGGTATTGCAGCAGGAATGGCAAAGCTCCCTACAAGTGGAGCTGGACCTCCGGTGCAGCGTAGAGAAAAGGGGCAGCTTGGAGTGGGACTTGGTGATTGAAGCCTCCATGGTGTGCCGGGGTTTTCTGCAGTCCTAAAATGTTCCTGCAGGTGCAGATCCCCGAAGTCCGGTACGTCTTGGGTAAACTTCCACTAGTTCCTCTACTCCCTTGGCTAAGCTCCATGCCTTCTGTCCCCACTCCTAGGCTTGGCTCAACGGCAGAAGGGCCACTCTGGGTCACTGGTTCGGGCCTAACCGTGGTACCGATCACCAGGACAGGACGTCTTCGCAGCTGTCTTAGCGTCTGCACACTCTAACTAACTCCTCCCCCAGCAACAGTATTTATAGGAGATCTCACCTAAAGTCAGTGAGTCTAGCTCACCCTACTGTGCCGGGGTGGAAGGTGTTGCATGTAGTAGGTACCTGCTGTGGAAACCCAGCTGTGCAGTTTTTGAGCTTTTTTGTTTTTAAACTAAAGGAATAACAATAATCAACAATAATAACATATAACATATTTACAAAGTCTCAAAATATAACAATTCACAAAAATCACTGAAAAAGATGTCAAAAAATGAAAACAGGTAAGTCCATATGGTGCTAGTCCATTCACCGCAGGCTTTGAAAAAGAGAGGTTTGTTGTCACACCAGTCCTGTGACCATTGTCCTTTTTAATTGTAATCCGGGGAAAAGTTCAAAGGGAAAGGTTCAGTTCACAAGAGTCTATACAGTAAAGTCTCTGTACGCTTCGGGTAGGAAAAGGGAAAAGTCTTTCAAAAGTCCACATTTTCAATAAACACATTTCCCTATGGGTGCCTCTGTTTAGGAGACCTGGTACCTCCCCACTCCAGTCACTTTCTGTTCCTAACTTAATGTGCGTGGGACAAGGCCCAGTTGCTCCACCCTTCTGTACACTACTATGTACACTGCTATTTACATGTTACTGATGCCGTTTATTCTACCTTTGACCTTTTTACTGTGCCCACTCTCCATACCTAGACGGGGGTTGACCTTGTGTGCTCCTCTGTGACTTGCGCACTACAGGTATCTCTGTCTCAGGTGAGGTTTCTAGTGAAGGGTATGGTGCAGGTATGTCAGGTAAGCATCTGCGTGGCCTTAGTTTCACTACAGGGGTAGCAGGTGTACCGATTGAAGCATCCTCAGATTCTCTAGCAATTGGTATTTCTTCCTGATTCCTTTGTACCACTTCTTGGGGCTGGTAGAAATTCAGTAAAGGCACTAAGATGGCTCCATCCTACCGAGGCCAATCTTCTGGGAAATCTCCTAGGATTGTTGAGACTACCTTCTCCTTTAAGTTTTGACATGGACTGGTTCTTTTTCAGGTTCTGATTGTTCTTTTGTCGAAGTTGGGGATTCTGGTTTTCCCTTTCAGTTGGACACTTCTTGACACAGTGTTTCATGACACAGTATGAGTGTTTTTTCCTCCATTCTTACTGATGAGACACACTTTGTCATTGTCAAATCCGGAATCTAGCAGGACATAGGGTTCTTGTTCCCATTGGTCATCCAATTTGTGTTGTGTTCTCTTCCTCTTTAAAACAATACTTCCTGGTACAATAAGTTCAGCTGGAGCATTTTTCTTATAGTCCCTTTCTTGTTTTTTACAGGCTTGCTCCAGGTTATCTTCAACCCAGGCTTGAACCATTTTGTATTGCTCGAGGCGGTTTTCGTGCCAGTTGAGCATTGAGTCGTCTGCTTTGGGATCAACTACTCCAAGTTCCAAGTCTACGGGTAACTTTCCTGTATGGGCTCTCATCAGGTAAGCTGGTGTACAGTTTGTAGAACTTACTGGAATGTGGTTGTACATGTCAACCAAGTCTGGTAGTTTCTCCGGCCATTGGTTCGTTTCTTCCAAGGGTAGGATCTTCAACATGTAAATGATGATATTGTTCATTTTCTCACATAATTCGTTGGTTTAGGGATGATATGGGGTCGCCCTTATCTTCTTACACCCATACATGTGGCAGAACTCCTGGAAGATATCCGCTTCAAAAGTTGAACCTTGGTCTGTTAGGATCTGTTCTGGATAACCTAATGGTTTACAGAAAACATTTTGGAATGTTCTGGCAGCGGTGGCAGATGTCAAGTCTTTCACTGGGGCAACCATCAGGAACCTTGAGTAATGGTCTACGATGGTCAACGCGTATGTGTAGCCAGATCTACTTGAAGTCAGTTTTACGTGGTCCAGAGCTACAATTTCCAGGGGCTGCTTCATCACTATGGGCTGGAGCGGTGCTTAGTGGCTCTGTAAGTCTTTTCTTCTAAGGCTGCAGGGTCCACAATTCTTACACCACCTCACAATGGATCCACGCATGCCGACCCAAAAGAACCTATCTTTCAGTAGCATCTCCAACTTCTTCCGCCCAAAATGACCAGTTTGGTTGTGGTAGGCGTTCAACAACATCTGCACTTCTGATATTGGAACAATGATTTGCCAGACCATCTCATGGGTCCTCGGGTTGATGTGTCTTCTGCAGAGCTTCTCTTGTTAAATGAACAGCTTGCTCCTCTCGTTCCACAAATGTTTGGCTTCTGGTTGAAGATTTTCTGGCAGCTTCGCTGACTCCTGGGTAGTCAGCCTCTTTATCAAGCCGACAGCTGGGTCATTGTCTTGCACTTCCTTCCAACCAAAGTGTGGCAACGGGTTCACCATTCTCACAGGAGGGTCTTTACGGGATTGCTGACACTGAGTTACTCTTTATTGATGGAATGCAGGTAACTCCACTTCTTCTAGCTTATATTCATCCACGCCCACGTCTGACAGGTGAGGCATTCTGGACAAGGCATCCGCGTTTCCATTCTGGTGCCCAGCCCGGTACTTGATGGTGAACTGGTAGTTGGACAGTGTGGCCATCCATCTTTGCTCCATGGCTCCCAACTTTTCAGTCTCCAGGTGGGTCAGGGGATTTTTATCTGTGTAGACTGTGAACTAGCTGGATGCCAGATAGTGCTTAAACCTCTCTGTGACGGCCCAGACCAAGGCCAGGAATTCCAGCTTGAAGGAACTGTAGTTCTCTGAGTTCCTCTATGTGGGGTGCAGCTTCCTACTGGCATAGGCAATCACTCTTTCTTTGCCCTCTTGCCTCTGAGCAAGGACTGCTCCTTGTCCCACATTGCTGGCATCCGTGTACAGCAAGAATGGCAGGTTGTTGTCCGGGTAAGCAAGGATTTCTTCTCCTATCAGGGCCTCCTTCATCATCTGGAATGATTCCTCTTGTTCCTTGCCCCACTCCCACGGAGAGTTTTTAGACTTGCCCTTCTTGGGCTGGCCGACTAAGAAGTTTTGCAGGGGAGCTGCCTTCTTGGTGTACTCCGTTATGAACCTCCTATAGTAGCCCACCAGTCCCAGAAATTGACGTACTTCCCTAAGGGTCTTGGGTTCTGGCCACTCCTTGATAACTGTGACCTTGTCTGGATCAGGGGCCACGCCTTCGGCACTGACTATGTGTCCCAGGTACTGTACTCTTGGCTTTAACATGTGGCATTTGAATGGTTTCAGCTTCATCCCGTATTTGTCCAGAGCTTCGAACACCTCTGCTAGATGGGTTACGTGTGCCTCGTAGGTCTTAGACTACATGATCACGTCATCCAGGTAGAGCAGTACCGTCTCGAAGTTCTTATGTCTTAGACAACTCTCCATCAACCTCTGGAAGGTTGCGGGTGCATTACATAGTCCAAATGGCATACTGTTAAATTCACACAGGCCCATAGGTGTTGTGAACGCTGTCTTCTCACGGTCTTCCTCTGCTACAGACACCTGCCAAAACCCACTAGTGAGATCTAAGGTGGAAAAGTAATTGACAGACTTCAACACAGCTAAGGATTACTCTATACGAGGTAACGGGTAAGCATACTTGTGTGGTATGCGGTTTATTTGTCTATAGTCTACACATATTCTCATACTGCCATCCTTCTTCCTGACTAGGACTAGTTGGGGTTGCCCAGGGACTACAGCTATTTAGTATAACCGCTGCATACTTCATGTCCTGTAACATTTCCTTGGCTTTGTGATAATGTGCAGGTGGAATAGGCCTATTTCGCTCTTTGATTGGTGGATGTGTAGCTGTGGGGATATGATATTGCACCCCTTTTATCCTACCAAAGTCGAGTGAATGGTTACTAAAGACTTATTCAAACTCTTTGACTACCTAGTAAACACCTTGCTTTTCATACACAGGAGTGGTGTCAGTTCCAACATGGAGCTGTTGGCAACAGTCCTCCAGTGGCCCCGTTGTATTATCAGGTTTTGCCCCTTTTGTATGGGGTAAGGGTCCCAATGCTTGGATCTTGTTATTGGTTACTGTGTACAACTTAGCAACGGTTGCATACCAGGGTAACTTAACCTCTTCACTGCCACAGTTTAATATGCGAACTGGTACTCTCCCATTATGTACATCAACCACCCCCCTGGCTGTCAAGAGTGTAGGTCTGTGCTCTGTGCTGATGGGCTCCACTAATGCCTGGTAGTCCTGCCCTCTCAGACCTATAGCTGCTCATCAGAAAATCATTATTTCACTCATTGGGGCAATCACAGGAAACGGGTCTGTCACCCGTGCAGTACCAGTTTCGCCACCTGTAATTGTTACCTGTTGATGGTGCAGGAGGGCTCTTATTTCACACTGAAGGACCTTCCTCTGACCAGGTTTGGCAGTATCTGCAATCTGTTCAAGCAAAGACAAAACTTCTCCCATGCAATTGCTAACAACATTTGTACCAAGTATTATATATGGGTCATTTGCATTACTGGCTTCTGCTACTACTAGAACCCCTTGGTTTTGCAATTCCACCCTCCCCACCTTTATTGGTACTTCTCTAACCCCCATTACAGTAATCTGTTCACCATTAGATGCCACCTTGGTTATGTTTTTGCTCATTTGGCGCATTTCAGCACACATCTCAGCACGCAGAGAGTCATACTTGTCAGGCTGAGCAGATTGTACATTGTGCATGGCTGCAGACACGGGTACTAGTTTTGGGGTAGCCTGCGCCTCACTACTGCACCACCGTTTGATGGCAGCTTCATGGGTCTCTAATGGCCACAACCCTTTTATGGCCATGTCCTTTAGGGTGTTAAAGTCAGCTTCCGGGTTGTTCAGTGACCACCAACGCACAGTCTTATTGTCCTCAGGGAATAGCAGCCCCGGGTGAATTGTTCAATCAAGAGCTTATTTGCATCAGGTACACTGGCAGGGCTGACATGCTTAAGGGCTCGCAATGTTTCCTCTAGGTGCCAAGCGTAAGCTCTGATATAATCTTCTGGCCTCTGATAGCAGTGATGAAAGCGCATGCGTATATCAGCCTCATTGCACTCCTCAAAAGTAGCTCTCAAATATTGTGGCCGCTGATCTCCGTTCAGCAGCAGACCAGGACTCACTCTCTTTCTCCGCTGCACCAGTTAACTGTCCGAGTACCACAGCAGTGCGCTGCTGACTGGTCATCGCATACATGTCCAGGACACTAGTGATTTTTCTCCTAAAAACATCCAACATATCAGGGCGACCATCACACTGGGGCAACCACTTAGCCCTCGGAATTTATGAGAGTGAGATCGGAATGATCGGGGCGACTGAGCCCATGCGCTGGTGGTGCTGGCAGTACTATTAGAGGCAGCCATGGTTGCATCGGGGTAATTCCTAGGGTCAGCAAACACACTGTCATCGCCGCTGGAGGAGGCTGACATGCTGGAGGCCCCCCTAGTGAATTACAGCCAGTGTTCAAATAGTTAATCAGTTTGGGAATTTCCGGACAAGGCCGCGGCGCTCGAGAATGCTCGGCTGCGCTAGGGGCGGGCTTCAGTTTCACGCTCTACAGGCCAACACGCCCCCTTTCTTACTGCTCTTCAGCGCAGTAATGTCGGTGTAGTTTTAACAGTCACTCAATACAGTTGAAATCATAGCACACAGTACCCGGTAATACCGTGCACAAGATCCTGTTTGTGAGCACCAGAAATATATGTCGAGCCCCAGGCCCTGGGGTACCCAGGTATCAGGCTCGGAGGGGTTCGCGGGGATGTCACGGGTGGCGGTGCCTGAGCCTGTGGCCTGTGTGACACTTCTATAGAGGGGATATGTACAAGGAAAAGAGTTATTGTCACGTGACGCCACCTGTAGTACCTGGTGATGGGTCACATAGCCCCCTCATCCTGGTACATGGTCCCTCATCCTGGGATATAGCCCCCCATCCTAGAATTAGCCCTCTTAATCTGGATATGGCACCCTTATATTGGATATAGCCTCCTTGTGTTGGTACACATCCCCCAGTGATGGCACAAGACCGCCAGAGCTGGCACACATCCCCTATTGCTGGCACATGTCCCCTATTGATGGCACACATCTGACATTAATGGCACATGTTCCCCATTGATGGCACACATCCCCCATTGATGGCACATGTCCCCCATTGATGCACACATCCCCCATTGATGGTACACATCCCTTATTAATGGCACATGTCCCCCAGTGCTGGCACACGTCTCCTATTGAGGGCACACGTCCCCCATTGAAGGCACACATCCCCCAATTATTGCACACGCCGCCCATTGATGGAACACGTCGCTCATTGATTGCACACGTCCCCCATTGATGGCACACATCCCCCATTGATGGCACATATCCTCCATTGAGGCACACGTCCCCTATTGCAGGCACACATCTCCTATTGCAGACACACATCCCCTATTGATGGCACATGTCCCCCATTGATGGCACACGTGCCCTATTGAGGGCACACATCCCCTATTGATGGCACACATCCCCCATTGCAGGCACATTTCCCCTATTGCAGGCACACATCTTCTATTGCTGGCACACATCCCCTATTTATGGCACACATCCCCTATTGATGGCACACGTCCCCTATTGAAGGCACATGTCCCCTGTGCTGGCACACGTATATGCCCCCCACATCCTGCATTTACCCCTTCCCTATGGCCCCCCCACATAATACACCCCCCCTCCATTTTCTGCCCCCACCTAATATACCCCCCTCCATTAAGAAGATGGCCCCTCACCCTGCACTCCCCAATCACTTATATGCCCCCACGCTAGCCAGCAGCAGATAAAATAAACAAATAGGTTTCTTACAGCAATGACATCATCGCCCGATCACATGAGCGGAAACAGCCGACCACCATGGAAACCGGGAGTCGGCAGTGACGCTGTGAACACAGATCGCCGGAAGGTAAGTAAGAAGCCTTTTTTTATTTTAGCTGCCACTGGCCAGCATGGGTGCATATAAGTGATGGGGGGAGTGCAAGGCGAGGGGCCATCTTCTTAATGGAGGGGGTGGATATATTACGTGGGGGAAGCATATAGAGGGGGTGGGTGTATTACGTGGGGGGAAGCATATGGAGGGGGTGGGTGTATTATGTGGGGGGGCCATATGCAGGACATGGGGGGCATATGGAGATGGTCAGAGAAGAGCGGAGGGTGAGTGCAGGCTCACTTAATATGCACTGCTCCCCCCCGTCCATCTCTCAGCTCAACTTCAGCACTGAGAGGTGGACAGCGGCAGTGCATATTAAAGTGACCCTAAACCCGGAAGCCAACCCCACATCCCCTTCATACGTATACATGCAGCTTGTGAAGCTGCTGCCATCCATCCCTTTATCTTGCAAAACCGCTGGGGCACTCTTCATAAATCATACTTTTCATATCTCATTTCTGGGCGTTTCAGTGTAATTTTAAAGCCGCAGCAGGCATGCTTGTGTGCCGCTCTCCCCCTCCTTCTCCGTAATTCTGCACGCCCATGGCTGCGTGCATAAACAACAGAGAGGCGGCTCGCCTCATAGTATGGGCGGTGAAGCCGGTATGACGCGTATTACGTCATACCGGTTTCACCGCCCACACTATGAGGCGAGCCGCCTCTCTGTTGTTTATGCACGCAGCCATGGGCGTGCAGAATTACGGAGAAGGAGGGGGAGAGCGGCACACAAGCACGCCTGCTGCGGCTTTAAAATTACACTGAAACGCCCAGAAATGAGATATGAAAAGTATGATTTATGAAGAGTGCCCCAGCGGTTTTTGCAAGATAAAGGGATGGATGGCAGCAGCTTCACAAGCTGCATGTATAGGTATGAAGGGGATGTGGGGTTGGCTTCCGGGTTTAGGGTCACTTTAAATGAGCAGGAGCAGGAGATTTCCCTGCACTCTCTGCAGCCCCACAGCCAGCCTGCTCCAGCCCCGGACACGCTCCAGAGCTGCCCCCAGCCTCCCCTGCACTGTATAATCCGTATTTGGATTATAAAACGCACCCCCCCACTTTCCCCAAAATTCGGGGGAACAAAAGTGCGTCTTATAATCTGAAGAATACGGTAGTTAAACTATCTTTTCCTGTGGATCCTTTGACAATACATTTGCTTTCCCCATGACTCACAATCCAGATATGTCAGTGGCTGGATAAAAGATGCAAGAGTCTGTCTGGATCCCAGCTTTTATGCACACACACTGATTACAAGCAAACTGGTTATAGGTGAGGATGGTACCTTTATTAGCTATCCAAACCCATTTGTGTAAACGTCTGTGCATGTAAGGGCCCTTTCACATCAGCGTTTTTTTCAAATCGCGGCAGATGCGGTGAAAAAGCCGCGATTACCGCATACCGGCTGCACTTGCGGCACGGTTGCAGCGCGGTTGCGGTAAATGCCATACAAGGTATAGGCGGACTTGCAGCAGGTGCGGCAAGTGCGGTTTTGCACTTGCGGCAGGTGCGGCCGCGAAAAAAAAACGCGTTTTTTTTCGCGGCCGCACCTGCCGCAAGTGCCAAAACCGCACTTGCCGCACATGACGCAAGTCCGCCTATACCTTGTATGGCGTTTACCGCAATCGCGCCGCAACCGTGCCGCAAGTGCAGCCGGTATGCGGTAATCGCGGCAGATGCGGTTTTTTCACTGCATCTGCCGCGATTTGAAAAAAACACTGATGTGAAAGGGCCCTTATCAGGTCAAAATTTTCCTGGTATGTGAACTTTTGAACAGGGTCATTTGGATGTTTTTGTTGTCATTATGATTTAAAAAGAGAAAACAGTAGTTTGACAGTAAATGCCTTCACCCAATCACTAACTATGAGTAAAAAAAAAAGTGGCTGTGTTATCATTCATATTCTCTGAAAAAGACCAAGAAAGGAAAAAATCTGCCGGGGTATGTGAACTTTTGACCACAACTGTACATTTTCACCAACAGATGGTGTTGTAATATAACAAATGAGAAATACATGGATTTAAATGAAAGTGCATATCTAAAGGAGCCGTTACACGCTACAGTGATCGTTCCGACATCGTTACTGCGTTGTCACACACAAGGACATCGTTAACAATATCCCATTCGGCAACACACCAGTTAAATAGGGGAGCAAGGACTGAACAATCTTTTAAAGCGGCAGGAAATGGAGATTTTTGAACGACATCGTTCAAAAGGGTGTCACACTGAACGATGTAGCTTCTTCAAGCAGCGTTATTTGGACGACGAACGATAGATTTGAGGTCAGGGTCTTCATTTTGTGATGACCGTTCCAATGATTTTTTCATCCTACATCATTCGTTTATGCGCAAAGATGAACTAACGATATCGTTAGAACGTTCAAAAATCTGTGACGTTTCAAGGATATCGTTAGCGAGATCCTAGTGTGTAACGCCACCTTAAGACTCACTAATGACTATAGAGGGATAGCTAAGGAGTGAGATGCAGTGTGCAGGAGCTACTCATGGACCAGGGGTACTTAAAGGGACAGACAAAATCTGGACTGGGTCACCACATACTCCCCCTCTGAAGGTGAGCAGTCCTCGATGATTGTGCGAGTAGAGGACTACTATGAAAGGAAGAAAAGATACATGCAATGTTAAGTAACAACAAGACAAGAATATTCAGACAAATGGAAGAACAATATGCAATAAACAAGTGCAAAACATGAAGGTGATAGTGTCAGGGTGAGATAGAGTTTCCTTCTGCAATACACTATCGTCCATATGAAAGGCTCTGGAATGGCACTTTAAGAGGCAAGAAATAGTCCATAATAAATCCATAGTTGTATATAAAAATAATGCAAATAATAAACAAGGTGCTTGGTATTACCCATGTGCATAGGCTGAAATGTTACTAAACTCACTAGCGAAATAAATAAATACATTTATACAAGAGTATATGGAAATTGAAAATTATATGGCTCCTTAGTCTCTGTAGTGGGCTCGAAGGGTTCCTTTTGTGCTTCACACTGAACACCTCAACACTTGACCTTCCTCTTGAATAGGGTCTAGAGAGTCTATTTCAGTAGTCTCAAACTCCAGGCCTCAAGGGCCGCACACAGTGAAGGTTTTCAGGATTTCCTTAGAATTTGACAATTGATAATTTGATTACCCACTGTCAAATGCTGTGGAAATCCTTAAAACATGAACTGTGTGCGGCCCTCGAGGCCTGGAGTTTGAGACCCCTGGTCTATTTGCTGTAAAGCCCTGTATGGAGACTGAAGGGCTAGTGTGTAGTCTCCGAGGGTCTCACCTGGTTCCTGACGTCTGTTGTAGACTTTGAGATGAATTTCGGTGGGTGATTGGCATTCAAATTATTTTCTCAGGCGGGTGAGGATCTTTTCTACGCTGGTTTTCTCGGCAGATGGCCAGGAACAGACTTCTTCAGCAGCTAGACCTTGAAGCTGTCTCAGGAAAAGTTGTACCTGCTGATGGGGAGAAAGCGAGTAAAGTTCAAGGTTGTACATTAACTTTTCTTTGAACCCATTCAGTTTATGAGGATCTCCTTTGCAGCTTGGGAGACTAAAAATTCCTATGAAGAATGGCATGCCATTAGTCATGACAGTAAAAGAAAAGAAAGTTGCGCCACACTGCTGTAAAAGATTAAACCAGGGGGTCGGTTAAACACCCCTGTGCTCACCTGGTCCAGTTGTGCCTGACCGCACAACTGGTTAGTAGGTACAGATCAATCCCGATGGGATCTCCACGCCGACCCGGAACCGAGGGATTCTAGTAGTCCAGACGCTGATGGTGCACGTGACAGCTTACGGGGTGTGTTGATGTGACGTGAGCAAGGTCCTGGATTCCAAGCTGCTTGATATCACGCTTCCCGGCCGGGAAGAATGAAGCAGTGCAAACAAAGGGTGATATTGTGTAAGCGCTAAGGTAATGACCAAGGACACCGCTCTGTAATAATTACCTCTAAGCTTTAATAAATCGGTATGGGATTCCCAATCTCCACAACGCGTTTCAGCGCTTATTGCGCCTTTCTCAAGTGATATCAGAGATTGGGAATCCCATACCGATTTATTAAAGCTTAGAGGTAATTATTACAGAGCGGTGTCCTTGGTCATTACCTTAGCGCTTACACAATATCACCCTTTGTTTACATTAGTCATGACAGGGGCTGGAACTAGATTGGCAGCATTCACCTGTGGAACTGAGACACTAGTGTTCAGCCCCAGGCCCTGGGGTACTCGGGCATCAGGCTCGGTGGTTGTTCACGGGGGATGTCATGGGTGGCAGCGACTGAGCCCTTGGCCTGGGTGACACTTCAATAAGGGGTGTATGTACAGGGGATCAGAGTTTGTCATGTGACGCCACCTGAAGTACCTGGTGGTGAGTCACCAGCGCCGCCACAGTCCTCCGGAGACCGATGGTAATGCGGCTGAGATGGCAAAGCTCCCTACAGGTGGAGCTGGTCCTCCGGGGCAGCGTTCCTGTAAGCAAACAGGTTGATGGAGAAAACCACACAAAGGCAAAGTCACTTTCTCCTGAATACTTTACTGTAAAAGTTCAGCAGCAAAATACAGAGTCCACAGTTCATCAAGATGGCATTCAAACAGGTAGCTCTATGGGTGGCTGCAAGTGGATGCCAGGTGGTATGGTGGAACCCGTGGTAAACCTTAGTTGACAAACCTGTGTCCTTTCTTCCCCGCCTAGGATGAGTCTATACCCAATGGCTCCTTGTAGGTAGACTTGGGGCACCCCTCCCTCGTGGTGAGAAAGCAGGCAGACCGCTCCATCTGGCAGGGTGCTGCAGCCGGTAAACAGACACAGTCTCTGAGATGGAAGCCCCCTCTTGAATATAATACTGCTTTGAATGAGGATTTGCACTTATCTGTATTCTTGGATGGCAGGAGAGTAGAGGAGCTGGTGCAGAAGCCAGTTACACTGTGTGCAAAACAGGCAGGCTGTCCAACAGTGTGAGACTCAGAAATCACTGTGCTTCACTCCACACACAACTATAGGCAGCAGCACACAGCATTTAACAGGAGACAGTTTTTGACAGTATTCACTGGCAGTGCTGAGACATGTAGTACAGTAAAAGAAGATAGGCATAGAGGAATACATCCTGTTCATGACACCTGAATAAACCTAGTAATGGTGGCTTATCATTTCCTGTTATCCACACCCACACAGCATGCATGGCCAAGAATGACCACAGACACAGGTCTCGGGAATAACAATTGTGTTTACTATCGCAGGAACAGGAAAATCCAATCTACTTATATAATCCGCAGTTGGGATTTCGGGCGTTGTAGCCGAATCCCAACATGCTTTGCGCGGGACTGCGAGTGATGACGCGCAGCGTCATCACGAGCCGCAGACCCGCACTACTCTAAAAAAAAAAAAAATCCTCACCTCTACCCGAGCCCGCGCTGTCTCCCGCCGTCTCCCGCCGTCTTCTGCCGTGTTCCGCTAGGCTCCCGGTGGCTGTGCAGGCTCCCGGTGCCTGCAGTGATCTTCTATCTACTGAGAGTGAAGGACCTGTGGTGATGTCAGAGTCACGTGACACCAGCTTACTCCAGGCAAATCGCGGGTCACGTGACTCTGACATCACCACAGGTCCTTCACTCTCAGTAGATAGAAGATCACTGCAGGCACCGGGAGCCTGCACAGCCACCGGGAGCCTAGCGGAACACGGCAGAAGACGGCGGAACACGGCAGAAGACGGCGGGGGCTCGGGGTGAGGTGAGCATAATCTTTTTTTATTTTTTTTAACCCCTGCCTTGCACGAGCGCACCACAGACACCTGTATACTCCACCACCACACACGCCTGTACACTCTGCCACCACCACAGACGCCTGTATACTCCACCACCACACACGCCTGTATACTCTGCCACCACACACGCCTGTACACTCTGCCACCACCACAGACGCCTGTATACTCCACCACCACACACGCCTGTACACTCTGCCGCCAGCACCACACACACCTGTACACTCTGCCGCCACCACCACACACGCCTGTACACTCTGCCGCCACCACCACACACGCCTGTACACTCTGCCGCCACCACCACACACGCCTGTACACTCTGCCACCACCACACACGCCTGTATACTCTGCCACCACACACGCCTGTACACTCTGCCACCACCACAGACGCCTGTATACTCCACCACCACACACGCCTGTATACTCTGCCACCACACACGCCTGTACACTCTGCCACCACACACGCCTGTACACTCTGCCGCCACCACCACACACACCTGTACACTCTGCCGCCACCACCACACACGCCTGTACACTCTGCCGCCACCACCACACACGCCTGTACACTCTGCCGCCACCACCACACACGCCTGTACACTCTGCCGCCACCACCACACACGCCTGTACACTCTGCCCCCACCACCACACACGCCTGTACACTCACTGCCGCCCCCACACCACACACGCCTGTACACTCTGCCGCCACCACCACACACGCCTGTACACTCTGCCGCCACCACCACACACGCCTGTACACTCTGCCACCACCACACACGCCTGTACACTCTGCCACCATCACACACGCCTGTACACTCTGCCACCACCACACACGCCTGTACACTCTGCCACCACCACACACGCCTGTACACTCTGCCACCACCACACAACGCCTGTATACTCTGCCGCCACCACACACGCCTGTACACTCTGCCGCCACCACACACGCCTGTACACTCTGCCGCCACCACACACGCCTGTACACTCTGCCGCCACCACACACGCCTGTACACTCTGCCGCCACCACACACGCCTGTACACTCTGCCGCCACCACACACGCCTGTACACTCTGCCGCCACCACACACGCCTGTACACTCTGCCGCCACCACACACGCCTGTACACTCTGCCGCCACCACACACGCCTGTACACTCTGCCGCCACCACACACGCCTGTACACTCTGCCACCACCACACACGCCTGTACACTCTGCCACCACCACACACGCCTGTACACTCTGCCACCACCACACACGCCTGTACACTCTGCCACCACCACACACGCCTGTACACTCTGCCACCACCACACAACGCCTGTACACTCTGCCACCACCACACACACCTGTACACTCTGCCACCACCACAGACACCTGTATACTCTGCCGCCACCACCACACACCTGCCTGTATACTCTGCCGCCACCAGCACAGACGCCTGTATACTCTGCCGCCACCAGCACAGACGCCTGTATACTCTGCCACCACCACACATGCCTGTATACTCTGCCGCCACCAGCACAGACGCCTGTATACTCTGCCACCACCACACATGCCTGTATACTCTGCCACCACCACACATGCCTGTATACTCTGCCGCCACCAGCACAGACGCCTGTACACTCTGCCGCCACCACCACACACCCCTGTACACTCTGCCGCCACCACCACACACGCCTCTATACTCTGCCACCAGCACAGACGCCTGTACACTCTGCCGCCACCACCACAACACGCCTGTATACTCTGCCACCACCACACACGCCTGTACACTCTGCCACCACCACACACGCCTGTACACTCTGCCACCACCACACACGCCTGTACACTCTGCCACCACCACACACGCCTGTACACTCTGCCACCACCACACACGCCTGTACACTCTGCCGCCACCACCACACACGCCTGTACACTCTGCCGCCACCACCACACACGCCTGTACACTCTGCCGCCACCACCACACCCCGCTGTATACTGTGCCGCCACCACCACACACGCCTGTATACTCTGCCGCCACCACCACACACGCCTGTATACTCTGCCGCCACCACCACACACGCCTGTATACTCTGCCACCACCACACACGCCTGTATACTCTGCCGCCACCAGCACAGACGCCTGTATACTCTGCCACCACCACACATGCCTGTATACTCTGCCACCACCACAGACGCCTGTATACTCTGCCGCCCACCCACCACACACGCCTGTATACTGTGCCGCCACCACCACACACGCCTGTATACTCTGCCGCCACCACCACACATGCCTGTATACTCTGCCGCCACCACCACACACGCCTGTATACTCTGCCGCCACCACCACCAGACGCCTGTATACTCTGCCACCACCACACACGCCTGCCACTCTGTCACCCCACACACGACGCCTGTAACTCTGCCACCACCACACATGCCTGTAAACTCTGCCACCACCACACACGCCTGTACACTCTGCCACCACCACACACGCCTGTACACTCTGCCACCACCACACACGCCTGTACACTCTGCCACCACCACACACCGCCTGTACACTCTGCCACCACCACACACGCCTGTACACTCTGCCGCCACCACACACGCCTGTACACTCTGCCGCCACCACACACGCCTGTACACTCTGCCGCCACCACACACGCCTGTACACTCTGCCACCACCACACACGCCTGTACACTCTGCCACCACCACACACCCTGTACACTCTGCCACCACCACACACGCCTGTACACTCTGCCACCACCACACACGCCTGTACACTCTGCCACCACCACACACGCCTGTACACTCTGCCCCACCACACACCCTGTACACTCTGCCACCACCACACACGCCTGTAACTCTGCCGCACCACCACACACGCCTGTATACTCTGCCGCCACCACACACACGCTGTAACTCTGCGCACCACCACACACGCCTGTATACTCTGCCGCACCACACAACGCCTGTATACTCTGCCACCACACACACACTGCCTGTATACTCTGCCGCCACCAGCACAGACGCCTGTATACTCTGCCACCACCACACATGCCTGTATACTCTGCCGCACCAGCACAGACGCCTGTATACTCTGCCGCCACCACCACACACGCCTGTATACTCTGCCCCCCCACCACACACGCCTGTATACTCTGCCACCACACCACCACCTGTTACTCTGCCCCACCACACACGCCTGTATACTCTGCCCCACCACACACGCCTGTATACTCTGCCGCCACCAGCACAGCGCCTGTATACTCTGCCACCACCCATCGCACACACTGCCTGTATACTCTGCCACCACCACACACGCCTGTATACTCTGCCACCACCACACAGCCTGTAACTCTGCCACCACCACACACGCCTGTAACTCTGCCACCACCACACACGCCTGTACACTCTGCCCACCACCACACACACCTGTACACTCTGCCACCACCACACACGCCTGTACACTCTGCCACCACCACACACGCCTGTATACTCTGCCGCCACCACACACGCCTGTAAACTCTGCCCACCAGCACAGACCCTGTACCTCTGCCACCACCACACACGACGCCTGTATACTCTGCCAGCCACCACACACGACCTGTATACTCTGCCGCCACCACACACAGCGCCTGTATACTCTGCCACCCACACACAGCCTGTATACTCTGCTCGCCACCAGCACAGACGCCTGTATACTCTGCCACCACCAACACATGCCTGTATATCTCTGCCGCCACCAGCACAGACGCCTGTATACTCTGCCCACCACCACACACGCCGTATTACTCTGCTCACACCACACAGACCGCCTGTATACTCTGTCCACCACACACACATCCATTACCTCTGCCACCCCACACACGCCTGTTCACTCTGCCACCACCACACACCCTGTAACTCTGCCACCACCACACAGCGCCTGTACACTCTGCCACCACCACACACGCCTGTATACTCTGCCACCACCAAGCACACAACCCTGTATACTCTGCCACCACCACACACGCCTGTATACTCGCCACCTACCCACACCACCTGTATACTCTGCTACCACAACCGCCTGTATACTTTACTACCCACGAGTCCTGTATACTCTGCCACCACCTCAAGCCGCTGTATACTCTGCCACCACCACAGACCGCCTGTATACTCTCTACCACACGACCCCTGTACACTCTGCTACCCACTGCTCGCCGTATACACACAACACACCTGCTTCCATCTCTGCACCACCACAGACGCCGTAATAACTCTGCCGCCATGGGGGGGGGGGGGGGGGGGGGGGGGGGGGGGGGGGGGGGGGGGGGGGGGGGGGGGGGGGGGGGGGGGGGATACTCTGCCACCACCACCACACACGCCTGTATACTCCACTACCCACAGACCCACCTGTATACTCTTCTACCCACAGAGCCGCCTGTATACTTTACTACCCACAGAGTCACCTGTATAATCTCCTACCCTCAGAGCCGTCTGTATACTCTGCTACCCACAGACCCGCCTGTATACTCTGCTACCCACAGAGCCCCCTGTATACTCTGCTACCCACTGGCCCGCCTGTATACACACAATTCATTTCACCCTGCTCCCGATGCAATTGCATCGGGCCTTTTTACTAGTAAGGAATAATTCACAGTATCATTTGTGTAGGCCATGGCAAGTACAGTTTGAAGTTGAATGCTGACATGTAATTGAGGTTGCAGAGCTTTAAGAACATGGATTGTTTGGAAATAGTATTTATAAGTAGTTATAGGAAAGTTCAGAGTCTTTAGTGTCTTAAAGCAAAAGAGTAGACATATAGCAAGAATATTTTACAGACCTGGGAATCCTGTGGTACTTTCACAACTAGTCACGGCACATGCAAAAGTATACTTGAAGCAAATAACGGACGGTTGCAGTGAAACAGGAGACATTCAAATTTCTCATCACGCGGGCAGTAGTTTCTTCTATATAATCAGTATGCCTTACCGCTGAAGAAGCACATGTTGGCTGTAGAAGTCAGAGAAGGAATCTTAGACATTACGGCCTGCTGGAAATCTTGTGGTGAAGGGAAGGATGAATGTCCAGGCCTTGGGCCTGGAAGTCTTGAGAAGAGTCCTCACATGAGCTCGGTTTATGTCACATTTTGTACCAGACTATGGAATTTCCAGCTTGGTCTGTCTAGACAAGAGACTGGAGTAGCTCCACCTATTGAGCCTTGTGACTGCATCACCGGCCAATAGGACAACACTCAATTTACATGTCAGATTTTTACAATGCAAAGTACTATAAACTATACATTTCCACCAGCAGATGATGCTGGAACACAACAAATGAGAAATACCTGAGAAATACATGGATTTAAATAAAAGTACATACCTAAGACTCACTAATGACCAAAGAGGGATAGCTAAGGAGTGAGCTGCAGTGTGCAGGAGCTACTCACAGTCCAGGGGTACTTAAAGGGACCAAAAAAATCTGGACTAGGTCACTACAGATAAGATTGAGAAATTGATCTCTCCCTCTTCTCCTCACCTATTATCGGATGACAGGATCGGATGATAATTGTATGACACTCGGATCATACTCGCAGCAGAACCTGAGCTGAGTATCATTAGCATATGCATCTGATGCTCTCGCATAGGATGCCACATGCTTGAGGGGCCCTGGCCTAATACTGAGATCAGGACTGTCTCATACACTGATAAATCTGCTCTAAGCTATAAAGGGTAATGTTGTTCTTTCCTGTGAGTGTTGCTGCCAGTTTATGATGAAAAAGCAAAAACCCACATTGAAAAATGTCAGATAGCATCCATTTGAACTTGAACAACGTTAACTAATTATCTGGCAAAACCTTTGATTGCTAATACCTTTGCAATGAATAATAATAATAATAATAATAATAGCAATAGGGACTCCTACCTAAAAGAAAAGAGAGGTACACAGCGCTATGTAAGCGTAGTAGTGTCATGTTGATAAATGGCAAACTATGTGAATGCAATTGCACTCACCTTTACTACATATGACAAGAACATATCATATGTAAAATTGAATCCCAGCAGGCGGCTGCAAATCTGGCAGTGTTAACTCCAAGACTCCCTGAAGGTCCTGGTAAACATAGGAGATAGAATAGGTTTGGTTCCAGATCTAGCGCCCAGCCATGCATTTAGGGATAGACAAATATGGATTGTGCTTCTTGATGCGTCAGAAACATATTATTAATTTTAAAAATGACAAATTAATACAAACATTTAAAATTACATAAAACTGTTATAATACAATGCGTTTCGGCAATAATTGCGTTCTTCAAGTACATATATTATGTTATGTACCTGAGGATGGGACTTATTGCTGAAACGCGTTGTAGTGTAACAGTTTTATGTAATTGTTAATTGTTAGTATTAGTTAGTATTTGAATTGATAATTAGTTGTAATTGTTAGTATTACTTTGTTATTTTTAAAGTAAATAGTGTGTTTCTGATGCATCAAAGAGCACAATCCATGTATGTCTATCCCCAAAAACATGGCTGGCTGCTAGATTTGGAAACAAACCTATTCTATTAATCTATAATTAGGGATGAGCGAGTCTACTCGCTACTATTCGGCTACTTGCCGAAAAATAGCGGTATTTGGGTACTCGCTACTCGCCAAGTAAATTAGGGTTACTTGGGAGTAGCAAGTACCGAGTACTTTTGCAGTGTATCAATAGATACAATGCAAAAGTCCTGTAAAAAAGAAGAAAAGTGGTTACAGAGCCGAGAGGGCAGAGGAAGGCAGAGAGCGCATAGTGGGGGCAGAAAGACAGCACAGGGGGCCAGAAAGAGAGCATGAGGCATACAGCACGCGGGTCAGAGAGCACGGGGGCGGAAAGAGAGCATGGGGCAGAGACCACAGGGTGCAGAAAGAGAGTATGGGGCAGAGAGCATGGGGGCACAGAGCATGGGGAGTATAGAGAACGGGGGAGGTGGCAACATAGAGCGCAAGGTGAGATAGAAAGAGAGGTGCCAAAGAGATCGCACAGTGAGGCAGAAAGAGAGGTGCAGCAGAGAGTGCACAGTGGGCGAGAAACAGTGCACAGGGGCAGAGAGTGCACAGAGAAAGAGAGGGCATGTGGGGCAGAGAAAGTGAGCAAGAGGGGCATAGAGAATGTACTGAGAGAGCCCACAGGGAGACAGCACAAAGGAAAGAGCAGAAGAGGGGAGAACACAGCACACAGGGGAAGAGCGCACAGGAGAAAGATCGCTCAAGGGAGAGCACACATGAGAAAAGAAGACACCATAGGGGAGAGACAGCCACTTCTTCCAGCACCACAAAACCCACCCCAATTGTAACATCACTGCCCTCCTGATGCGATTGGATTGGGCCTTAATCTAGTAATAGTAATAATAATAATAATTATTGTCATTTTAATCCACTCTGCAGACACTATTATATCGTGTTTCCAGTCCAACAAATCAAATTTGGTAAAAGACCCCTTTTAGGCCTTGTTCCCATTCTGTGTACTTGGTACTGAAAATTGTGCATCAAATCTGCATCTGTTTTGCAGAAAAAAAACGCATAAACATATGTTGTGTTTTGGTCTGTTTTGGGTGCGTGATTTCAAATTGCATATTTTTAAAATGAAGTCAATGACTGGAGGGCTGAAAAATGCTGTTAAATAAAGCGATCATTAATTGATATGCTGCAGATTTTTCTGCATCCAAAATCTGCAGCAAGTATACCGTTTCCTCGAAAATAAGACACTGTCTCATATTAATTTTTGCCCTGAAGGTTGCACCGTCTCTTATTTTCGGGGGGGTGTCTTATCTCCATTAAGAAGAATTTATTATATACTGTACAGAAGTCGTCATCACAAATCAGCATAACCAAACTGTCATCCATCCATCATCCATCTGCAGCCCCCATCATCCTCCAATATCCATCTGTAGCCCCCCATCATCCTCCACTATCCCTCTGTACCCCCCATCATCCTCCACTATCCCTCTGTAGTCCTCATCATCCTCCACTATCTCTCTGTAGCCCCCATCGTCCTCCATTATCCCTCTGTAGCCTCCCATCATCCTCCACTATCCCTCTGTAACCCCCCTTTATCCTTCACTTTCTCTCTGTAGCCCCCATCATCCTCCACTATCCCTCCATAGTCCCCATCATCCTCCACTATCTCTCTGTAGCCCCCCATCATTCTCCACTAACCCTCTGTAGCCTCCCACCATCCTCCACTATCCCTCTGTAGCCCCCCATCATACTCCACTATTCCTCTGTAGCCCCATCATCCTCCACTATCCCTCTAGCCACAAACACACACACAGTCAGGCACACACAGTCACACACAGTCAGTCACACACATACACTGGGCCTGCTACAGCTTACCGCTGCCGCGCCACCGGTGCTGCTACTTGATGTCACCCGGTGTGTATGTAGCCGAGCGCCGAAGATGTATGATTGTAAGCCATCAGCCAATCAGGCGGCTGCTCGCATCTGATTGCCCGCAGCATTACCGTACATCTACGCTGAGTGGCGCAGATGCCCTCCATACAGGAGATGTACAGTAATGCCGTAGCCAATCAGACGCCAGCAGCCGCCTGATTGGCTGATGGCTTACCATCATACATCTGCAGCGCCCGGCTACATACACACCGGGTGACATGAAGCGGCGGCGGTGGCAGCGGTAAGCTCCGGAGGAGAACGGAGGAACAATGATGGCAGCAGCAAGCGTCGGAGGCAGGTGAATATTAATTTTTTTTTTTGGCCTGCCATGTCTAATCTTTGGGGGTGCCTTATATTAAGCACCCTGGCTACACCCCCCACTGTTAGGGATGGGCGAGTCTACTCCCTAGGACTCGTTACTCGGCGAGTAGTAAGGGACTCGCAGGACTCGGGACTCTGCGAGTTTCCCAGCGATTACTCGCACAGTAACAAGCCCAATGCAAGTCAATGGCAATCCTAGTTTTGTCAGAGTTTACTTTTTCTCACTCGCTAGACTCGCTATATCACATCACTATGTAGCTTGAATCTCCCCAAATCGTTTAAACAATCGCACCGCTTCACAGATACCCGCTCTCAGCAGCGAGTCTGAGCGAGTCTACGAATCCGAGTCTGAGCGAGTCTACGAATCCGAGTCCTGTATACTGTTTTCGGGACTCGCGAATACAGAATCTGTTATGTTCCGACAAAGCTTCAGAGACAGCCTAGCGTGTTAGGTCAGACAACTTGTGAAGATGTCAAGCATGTTAGCCAATCACATTCAGTAATGCCACAGCCATGTTGGTTGTGGCAGGACTATGATTGGCTTCTGTCCATCATGATGCCTATGTCATGTATGAGAGGCGAGGCTGTATATAAGCCTTGCCACCGCCATTTTCTCCACATTCCTGTGAGATCTGACCTAGAGCAGGTGAGGTAGATGCTGGAGCAGAGCATAGGGAATGTCAGTCAGTGTAGGGAAACTTAAAAATTTCTTATATTTAACCCAAACAGCTCTTGTGAGAGCTACCAGGAGGACAGAGGAGTACTGTGTAGAGGACTGTAGGCAGGCAGGCAGGCAGGGAGGAGCAGCCTTACAGTGCACACAGGACCGACCTCATAGCTTAGCTTACTCATGCTGGGTTCACATTTGCATTCCCCTCCGCAGCCTTCTGCAGAGGGGATCCGCAATGTGGCCGCAGCGGCCGCGAGCTCCTATCGTTATAATGGGAGCGCACGGTGCTGCGCTTGACCGCGCATGACCGTGCGCACCCATTCACTCCTATATGTGATCTGTGCACAGGCGGATGCCTGCGTACAGATCACACAGTCTCGTCCGCACTAGGAATGCAACATGTCACGTCCCTGGTGCGGACGAGACTGTGTGATTTGTGCACAGGCGTCCGCCTGCGCACAGATCACATATAGGAGTGAATGGGTGCGCACAGTCATGCGCGGTCAAGCGCAGCACCGTGCGCTCCCATTATAAAGATAGGAGCTCGCGGCCGCTGCGGTCACATTGCGGATACACTACGGAGGGGAACGCAAATGTGAACCCAGCATCACTCAGCTGTCCTAATAGCTGAAATCAGAGGCTTAGCTGAGGTACTATTTCCTATTTTTTTGCACCTGATAGATTTTGGGTCATAATAACCCCTTCAGTTTTCTTTTCTCTGTGGCAGACCAGTGCGTTGCTGCTCTCCTACCTGCAAATAGCACGTACGCCACCTGCTTGTGCGACTACTTGTGCGCACTTAATAAATTTTGCAGGGACTAGTGTGCTGCTACACAGACACGGACACATTTCTTACTTAAGGTGCACTTTTAAAATATAACCTTTAATAAATATTTGTTAAAATAACAAAAAAGTGTTCTCCCACACCTAGTGTCTATAAAACACACATTACAGACAGGGATGGGACAATATCCCTATTAAACCCTGTCTCTTGTTCTCTTGTTATCATATAATTTGGATAAAAACCACAGACACGGACACAGCAGCAAAAAAATCTTGCGAGTGGGCAATGCGAGCGCTTTCCGAGACATCTGCGATTTGTAAATCGCACATTACTCGCTGTTACTCGCTTCCCCATTCATTAACATTGGACTCACTAGACTCGCAACGAGTAGCGAGTCCCGGGCTCGCACTCGCTAGAGACAAGCGATTCAGAGTAATTTAGGACTCGCCCATCACTACCCACTGTCCCTTATTTTCAGGGGGCGCCTTATTTTTGGAGAAACACGGTACAAGTGAAAAAACTAGGTGTGGGCATAGCACTCTGAAATCTTATAGACTTTTCAGGCTTCAGGATAGACATCCATATTTGTTACAGAAATTTTTGCACCAAATATGGTCCAAATACACAGCGTGGGCACAGGGCCTAAATGTGAATTAGCTGCTAGTGCGCAACAGCACAATGAATGTAGATAAAATTGGTCTTGTGCCCTTTAAAGATTAAAGGCAGAATATGTTCTATATTCTAAGTACTGACTAAAGCTACAGACAAGCTTTAGCTATTAATTTTCTTATTTGTATACCTATTTGGGAGCATCATTAACATTTTTTTCTCTGTTACAAAAATATGTAAACACTATTAGAATGAACAGATTTTCTTGTTTGCCTTGAATATCTTTATTCTGCCACATGGTGGTGCATGATACAGTCATTTCACACAGCCTGCTTGCTGCAGTACCAAGGCGAACAGCAGCATCTCTCAACATTTCACATTGGGTGACATTTCTTAGGCTACTGAATAATTTAAAAAATAAACATTGATGGATGTAATATTATTTACCAGCAATGACTTGCTCTGTGGTTATGTCTTAGGAGGAGTATATGCACTGCAGTAATGTGACAAATAGCCATGTCAGGATCTATAGCATTACACATGGTGACTCAAGAGAGATCTTATTCATTTATCTGTGCGGAAATTAAAAAAGAAAGCAGTAAATAGTGAAGTCTAGAGGTTAACCAGGTTATTTCAAAGTTTCTTCTACATTGTAATGAAAATCTGATATTAATAACCTGAAATGCAAACGTTGGAATTAATATTGACAGAGAGAGAGACAGGAAGAACTGAAATGTTTGAGATCTGCGTTTTAAATAATTTTTATTCATGAGAAGCATTTCCATTAAATATATAGTTGGAAAAAATAAATTACACAGAGATAGATAGATAGATAGATAGATAGATAGATAGATAGATAGATGATACAGTGCCGTCACACACTACGATTTCGTGAGCGATCACACCTACGATCTCAGGGGAGCGCACTCGTGGACAACATCATTAATGAGGTGTCAAATGTATACATATCGTTCACGACGCAGGTGTAGGTATTGTTCGCACAACCAGCGACAATGCTTGTCAATGTTGTGAATAGGCGAAATCGTTAAGGAGATCGTTATCGTGGTGTCACACTGAACGATGCAAGCAGATTGCATGATCAACATTGTCTGATGTGGGATCCAGATCTCAAATCTGCGATGAACGATCAGACCACTTATCGCTTGTAAGATCGACATGTCTCAAGCAACGACGTTTTGAACGACAGAAAACCGTTACGTTTCAATGACATCATTAATGATATTGTTACGTGTGACGGCCCCTATAGATAGATAGATAGATAGATAGATAAAAAACAGGTGCAGCACTTGTTGCTAACAATCTGGGTGCAAAAATCAGTCCAGAGTGGAGTTCAGTCACTCTTAGGGTGCCGTCACATCATCCGACACAGCCGGAGATGTTGGCGGCGACGGGCGGGAGCGCGCACGCTTTTGGCACCCCGCCAGCGTCGCCGCCCCCCGTTTACATGGGGAGACACCTCCGGCGATACCCCGGCGAGCTGACAGGCGGCATCGCCGCCGGAGTGTCTCAAAACCCCAGCGGTGATGCAGCACAATGGGAGCCTATGGCTCCCATCGCCTGTCAGCTTGCCAGCAGCCAGTTACATGGGGCGATGTGTGCACATCGCCCCAGATCGGCCGTCTGGTTTCACATCACTGATGTGAAACCAGGTGAGCTGTCAGAGGCGCCGACATCGCCCCTTTGCATTAGGCGACGCAGGGGCGATGTCGCCGCCAATAGACCACGCCCGTACGTCGCCTATGTAATCGGCGGCAATGTTGCCAGGTGTAACGGGGCCTTCAGGGTGCTTTCACAGTAGGATTTTAGTGCCTGTCCGTGGGATCTGAGTTTGAAGGAGGATTCCACAGACAGGCACGGATCCACACGGATCCCTGCAATGGGATGGCAAATGGCCATCTGATCCGATTCTATGCAGGATCCGTGTGGATCCTGCGGTCCCCTGTCTTTCCCTGCTCCTGCCTCCTCCATCTTCTTCCCCCCGCTATTCTATTCTGTCCTCCCGCTATTCTATTCTGTCCCTCCGCTCCTCTATCCTGATCTAATCCCTATCCTGTCCCCTGTTATCTTCCCTGTGTGTTAAAAAAAAAACACTCCTCCCGGAGGATACATAGCCTGTCACCGGGTAGGGGGGTCTGTAGTGATGTCAGAGAGTCGGTCAGCTGACGTGTCATGTGACCGGCTCTGTGACATCATCACAGGTCCTTCAGCCCCGATGGTGTCGCATCCTGGGAGCCGGTGAAAGGTGATGTATCCTCCGGGGGAAGTTTTTTTTTTTTTTAACACACAGGAAAGAGAACAGGGGACAGGATAGGGATTAGATCAGGATAGAGGAGCGGAGGGACAGAATAGAATAGTGGGGGGAAGAAGATGGAGGAGGCAGGAAAGACAAGAAGAAGCAGGGAACACAGAGCAGACATCTGATCCGGGGTGAACTCGGATCTGATGTCCATAGGCTCACATTTTGTGGGCACTCAGATCAGCACTGGTCCGATGCTGTCCGATTTGAGTCACGGGCACAAAATCGTAGCAGGCTGCGATTTTGTGCCCGTGATTAAATCGGATCGGATGGTGCCAAAATCAGATGCCAATAGTGGCACATGCGATCCGATCTGATTCCCGTAGGGGGACATGGGATCTGATTTCGGATCCGATTGTATCCGTTTTGAAACGGATACAATCGGATGACTGAAAATCGTAATGTGAAAGCAGCCTTACATACAGACCATCAATGAAAAAGGACTGCAGCACTACTTCAAGATGTCTCCAGCCTTTATTGGCCTTCAGGCAAAATTTGCGACGTTTCAGTCACATGGACTTTCTTCCAGCAGCCACTCCATGCAAATGATGGGGCTTATATACAGTCATGGCCAAATGTTTTGAGAATGATACAAATATTAATTTTTACAAAGTCTACTGCTTCAGTTTTTCTAATGGCAATTTGCATATACTCCAGAATGTCATAAAGAGCGATCAGCTTAACAGCAATTACTTGCTAAGTCAATATTTGCCTAGAAAATGAACTTTAACCCCCAAAACACATTTCAACATCATTGCAGTCCTGCCTTAAAAGGAGCAGCTAACATCGTTTTAGTGATTGTTCCATTAACACAGGTATGGGTGTTGATGAGGACGGGGCTGGCGATCAATCAGTCATGATTAAGTAAGAATGACACCACTGGACACTTTAAAAGGAGGCTGGTGCTTGGTATCATTGTTTCTCTTCAGTTAACCATGGTTATCTCTAAAGAAACACGTGCAGCCATCATTGCACTGCACAAAAATGGCCTAACAGGGAAGAGTATCGCAGCTAGAAAGATTTCACCTCAGTCAACAATCTATCGCATCATCAAGAACTTCAAGGAGAGAGCTTCCATTGTTGTCAAAAAGGCTCCAGGGCACCCAAGAAAGACCAGCAAGCGCCAGGACCGTATCTTAAAACTGTTTCAGCTGTGGGATCGGACTACCAGCAGTGCCAAGCTTGCTCAGGAATGGCAGCAGGCTGGTGTGAGTGCTTCTGCACGCACTGTGAGGCGGAGACTCTTTGAGCAAGGCCTGGTTTCAAGGAGGGCAGCAAAAAAGCCACTTCTCTCCAGAAAAAACACCAGGGACCGACTGATATTCTGCAAAAGGTACAGGGAGTGGACTGCTGAGGACTGGGGTAAAGTCATTTTCTCTGATGAATCCCCTTTTCGATTGTTTGGGACATCTGGAAAACAGCTTATTCGGAGAAGAAGAGGTGAGCGCTACCACCAGTCTTGTCTCATGGCAACTGTAAAGCATCCTGAAACCATTCATGTGTGGGGTTGCTTCTCAGCCTTCTCACAGTCTTGCCTAAAAACACAGCCATGAATAAAGAATGGTACCAGAATGTCCTCCAAGAGCAACTTCTCCCAACCGTCCAAGAGCAGTTTGGCGCCCAACAATGCCTTTTCCAGCATGATGGAGCACCTTGTCATAAAGTAAAGGTGATAACTAAATGGCTCAGGGAACAAAACATAGAGATTTTGGGTCCATGGCCTGGAAACTCCCCAGATCTTAATCCCATTGAGAACTTGTGGTCAATCATCAAGAGACGGGTGGACAAACAAAAACCAACAAATTCTGGCAAAATGCAAGCATTGATTATGCAAGAATGAACTGCTATCAGTCAGGATTTGGTCCAGAAATTGATTGAGAGCAGCCAGGGAGAATTGCAGAGGTCCTGAAGAAGAAGGGTCAACACTGCAAATATTGACTTGCTGCATTAACTCATTCTAACTGTCAATATAACCTTTTGGTACTCATAATATGATTGCAATTATATTTCTGTATGTGATATAAACATCAGACAAACACAAATAAAAACCAGAGGGCGGCAGATCATGTGAAAATATCATTTTGGTGTCATTCTCAAAACTTTTGGCCATGACTGTACATCTTATCTCATTACCATATTGATAATAGATTCATTACAGCTTAGGGGCCTTTCACACTTGCGTTTTTTTCCTGATTTGGAAGATCAGGAAAACACCTGATTCTTACAGGATTCATTTTTTTTGCCCATTCTCTTTAATGATTTCAGGAGAAAACATGAAGCAACAAGATTCTACCTGACAAAATTAAAGTGAATGGGCAAAATACAGTAAGAATCGGGTTTTTCCTGATCTTCCAAATCAGGAAAAAAAACGCAAGTGTGAATAAATCACAAAGCTATAAGTTTCCAAGCATGTTACACATGATCTTTTTATACACTGTATTCTCATGTTGTTTTCATTCATCCCCTTATATCAATAGGGGTAACTTATTTATTGCTTGCATACAGTATGTATCTTATGGTTAATTGGACACTTCCCACTCACAGATGTTTGCTGAATTATTATTCATTACATTTATTACTATGTTGTTAATGCTCACTGGGGCTCGTCCATCTCGTGTTCACATTCACATTAGGGTTGCCGCGGTTACCCAGAAGTGGATGTTCCGCCATGTTTTGACTCCCACACCTGCGCGCTAGTTTTTCCATTCCTCGGTCGCCATTTTGCTGCACCTATGTCGCTATTGCTGTATCTTTCAATACAACTTCCATTATCTACCCTACTAATGGTACTTTCAATGGTGCTAGTGATATAAAATTTTATTACTTTCACCTAAATATATATTTATGTAAAGTGCTATATATATATTTTTGCACATATGGATAGTTAACCCTTTAGTGAATAAAGTGCTCTAGTGCCACCTAGTGGATAAATGTGAAATTATTTTAGTGATATATATAAAAAATTATGTTAGTGGTATATATAAAAAATAATTATTATATTGTTACTTTAGTGACTTTTGATAAAAATTTAATTTGGGATCAACCCTTTATATTTATATTCTTTTGTGCACAGTACCATTATAATAAAATATTATTTAAAATATAAAAAAAAAAAAAAACTCTAGATATGAGGCTACTGGGTTCGTTTCTGTTGGTCATTTTGTTTTGGATATCAACCATTGGGATCAGGGGTCTCTCTGTCCTTCTCCCAAGTGTGCCCCATTTCTGGGGTATACAATTTCCTTGTCGTTTTAGTGGTTTCGCGGTCATCAACCCCTACACCACACTCTGCCCAAAGGATTGGGAGGACTTGTTTCCTAGTTGTCACTAGGTTAACATTCATCACCATCTTGACCATATATAAATCCCCAGTGTCATTCAGCCTTCATACTCAAGTCCTTTGTGACTAATCCCTGTCATATAATCCATTCAATAAATTTAAAAAAAATGATAACCCAATTGCATATATATCAAATATTTATTTTATCATATGAATTTATTTTATCATATAAATAAACTAAATCTAATTAGTATGAAACATGTGGTGAGGTGATACTCCTTATGTGGATATAGGTTATATATACGGGACCGCTTATTATACATAAGTGACAATAAATTATTTCTTGTGGGTATGTCCTGGTGAGTCATGGTGTAAAACCATTTTTATCGGATAAAGCAAACCCGTGTGCGAAGTGTCCAACTCCTCCTGTGTTCATCTGCATTAATTGAATACCTGTGTAACAAGTTGATAAAAAACATAATTAATAAACTTTACTAAAAAACAACTATTCTACATCCCACTAAATCAGTGACTTCTATTATACAGTTTCAGATTCACAAAGACATTTCACAGTCTTGTTTGCAGTTTGTAGTCTACATTAAGACCCTCAGGATTTAGAGTCCTCAACCTATAAATCCACTGCAATTCTTTTGTTTTTAAAATTTTAACCCTGTTACCCCCTCTTCTCATTGGTGGCACCGCATCGATCAATCTGAACTTTAGCTCCTTCTCTGTATATTGTGCTTCCATAAAATGTTTGGACACGGGTAAATTGAGTATCTTTTGCAATAGAGGTGTTGGCTAATCCTTATTTTAAAGTCTAGAGTTGTTTCTCCAATGTACCATAGTTTGCACGGACATTCTAACATGTGCATAACAAAGTCAGAGTCACATGCTAGAAAATGTTGTATTTTATACTCAACTCCTGTGATTGGGTGGCAAAATTTGTTCCCTTTTAACATTGATGTACAATTTATACAGTTTACGCAGGGGTAGCATCCCGTCCTTTTACTCCTGGTCAACATGGTTTGTTTAGGCTTTTTTAATGCTGATTTGACCAGGATGTCTTTCAAGTTTTTCCCTCTTCTATATGAGATTAAGGGAGGATTTATATACTCTTTTATGTGGGGTAGACAATTTCTCAACATTTCCCAATGTTTTTAAACCATGTCTACTACCGCCTTTGTCTCTTCACCATAAGTGAGTATAAGGGGTATTCTATATCCTTCCTTTTTCTTTGGTATCATATGTTTTACTTTTTCTCTTTGCTGTCTTAAGATCTTTCTGGATAACCTCTTTTTTTTAAAAATCTAATTAACAATTTATCTATCACCTCTTCTTTCTCCTGTTCTTCACTTACAATTCTGTTTACTCTCACCATTTGGCTTAAAGGAATCGAATTTATCATATTTTTCGGATGGTTGCTATGATAGTGCAGTAATTTGTTCTTATCTGTCGGTTTAACGTATAACATTGTGACCAACTTGTCATCTTTCAATGTTTCCATAACATCCAAGAATTGTATTTCCTTGTTTGACTTGACCATTGTAAACTTAATGATACCTTTACACGCCGCTACAGAAGGTTAGAAACAACCGGGTGTCTCACGTGCACGAGCACGTTTCAACGGTACCTGATACCGCCTTTACACGCCGCTACAAGGTGCTCTACAGAAGGCTTTTTCTATCCCTGGAGGCACCGACGGGTGCCGCAGGTTACCTTCTGTAGAGCACCTTCCCTCATTTACACGCCGCTACCACAAGGCAATATGGGAGGACCTGGGGCAGCAGGGACAACACATAGGCGTGCCAGAGTTGTGGATTACGAAACGCTCGTACGGTGATTGGACAATGCAATAACATCATGATTGGCCAGCCAGCGCAGGAAGGCTGGCTAATACATGATGCTATTGCAATTGTGTAGTGTGACTGGTCAGCTCCTTAAATATGCCGCCCTATGCAGGGACAACGAATCGTAACGCAGGAGCTTCCACCAATGATCGCTGAAGGGGGGCGGTATCCCGGAGGCTGTGTCACGCCCCAGGGCGTTCACTAGGTGTCGCCAAAAACCTTCCTGTTCTTCATTTACACGCCGCTACCATCGGGTTGAAACCAACCTGTTTTTGAGCACTGCTGAAAAACAGGTGTCGACAGTGACCGGTGGCAACAACCTGATTTACACGCCGCTACCTCGCGTGTTTTGACGGTGCAAGATACAATTGTCTCGAACACCCAGTTGTTTCTAACCTTCTGTAGCGGCGTGTAAAGGTTACCATTATGGTTTCATCTATGCTACTGATGAACTCAAAAAAATCAGTCAGTTCATCTTCTGTGCCTTTCCATAGTAAAAAAAACATCATCTATGTATCTCCACCACCACTCCATTTCTACACGGCCACAAAATGGAACAACGTGTCCATGATTTCACTGCAACCAGAGATCTGCGAACAATATCTGCACAATTATCTGTATGTGTAACTGGGCCTTAATTCAGATATCCTACTCCTCTGAACACCTGAATATTCATATGTGACTACTAAAAACAGAAATACTTGAATCCTCAACACAAATTTGTGCAGACGTCTAATCAATGGTTTGCTGTAATATGGCCACTGGAGTTCATGGACATTCTCCTGTTTTGCTTTATTTTTTCTTCTCAAGACAGTATATGCACATTATTATATTTCCATTTGTAATATATGACTATTATCCTCTTGAAGGACAAATATCTAACACATTATTTAGCACTGTTACTTGGAAACCTTTCAAGAGCAGCCCTCTTCTAGTAACCACTATTGCGTATCTATTTAGACTTGGTATGGTAGCATTATCTGGGCAATGTAGGGCACACTTATGTCATTACTCCTGTAGGGCCTGTATTTTAGGTCTCCACACCTGGTCCTAGAGCCGGGTTATTATATCTGCAATACAAACTTTAGATTTAGGTGAACCGTCCTTACAAAGGCATTATACTGAAAAAGCCTGTATAACTGCACTGTCAGCAGAAAAGCAGAAAATTAAATTTTATTAGGTTAAATCTTAAAAACAAATTAGTCTAGCGTGTGATTATAATCAAACAGAGCCACTAGTGAGAAAAGGGGGGGCAAACCCTATTACCAATTAAGTCTTTACCATAATCAAGAGTTGTCTGACAGTAGAGTTTTCACCCTTAAAAGGGGAAATGGTGTCCCCACTCATCATCAGTTGTTTCTTTATAGGCCCTGATACACATTACAATAAGTCCTGGGACTGAAAAAAAATTTCTCTTGTTTAGGAATTCCTACACTTGTAAAACGGGATTAATTCACCAGCTTGTGTTGTATTGAAAAAGATAGGTGCCGATAGTGGAATCTAAAGAGGATATACAGTATTGCTACAAAACATTAAAGTGCTACGCCTCTAGATCCACAAAAATATTTTTGAACAGTGCCAGAGTGGAGGTCTATTCCTCAGTCAAGATAGGGACAGGCACTTATATAAAAATATTCATGTTAGTCCTTCGGTATTAACGAGATATTTCCAGTTAGGTTATATGTACTCACACCTAAAAGACTATGGAAGACTGAAATAGATATAAGGGGGAAAGAAAAAAAGGGGGATTATAATTCAACTATTTCCCTTAGAGGTACAGTAGTTTAGTTAAATCATAGTTTTTAGATATAAATAGTAGCCCCTTGACCCCTAGGCATATCAGAGACACAGTGTGAAATACCAAACTCTTATTTATAAAAAGGAAAATTCAATTAAGATAACATGAGATATAGTCATAAATAATTCTCTCTAAGGTCACAGCACATTCATTATATTAAATATAGATCATTGGACTTTGCCCATATTGGCCTCCTGAATACTAGGTGCCACACCCTCAAAAATGTGACACTAGTCATTATGTCAAATTAGTCAAATGTGACATTCTAAATTAGTTACCCATGCTAGTCACGTAAAAACTCAACAAAGTTAAGAATAGACAAAATAGTGCTGTCACACACTGAAACACATTTAATAGTGCAAGATATTTTTATTATAACCATATGAGCCTAAGGCAATGTTCACACTGGGTGTATTTGATCCATTTTTGGTGCTGCATTTTAGTTTTTTAAAACTGCACCCAAAATGGATCAGTCATGGTGTCTGTCATGTGAATTGGATTTTCCATTTGCTGTGCATACATTAGTGCTTTTGTCTGCTGCATTAGTGGTGTAGAAAGTGTAAGCAGAAAAAAATGAGCATGTCAACTAGTGCATTTTCCTGCTGCCCTTTCCACACCACCGTGGCGATCCCATGGTGAACTCCAGCAATGCTTTCCTTCCGAGCATCAGAAGAACAATCAGGTATGGTACTGACAGGACCTGCCCATGTGACTGTGCCTGAGGGTTACATGGGGTCAGGTCCTGTAAGTACTCTTTCTACCCAAAGGTCCTGACAATGCAAAGTGTATCATTTGTGATTCTTTTCTGCCAAGTGAGGATCTGTTTTTGGTGCAAAAACTGCACCAAAAACGGATCACCAAAAACTAAGCGCGAATGCTCAGTGTGAATGAGGCCGAATAGTTAAGGATAATACAGCTCCACAATAACAAACACAGCCAAATTAATACTTATTCTTATTAAATATGAAAGTCCTCATCTCTCCAATCCACTCATTTCCCTCACTTGGATTCATCAGGAGTGGTAAAAATTGTAACCGGAACCTAAATGCAAATTGCCCACAAACACTAATAGCTGCCGTGGATGATCCACTCTGTAACAGTGTTTGCTAGAAAAGCAGGTAGGGGACATAAAGGATGGACAATACAAGCCAAGTAAGGCTAGGGTCACACTTCCATCACGACCCTAGCCTGACAGAAGAGCTGCAAACTTAGAAAATTTCAGCTTCAGCGCATAGCGTTAACGGCATGTAATGCTCTGCGCTGCCAGGCTATTGAACACTATGACAACCTGCTGTTTACCTCAGTAATCGGCTCCACGCAAATCTCCTGGAGATGCACTTTTGGACAGCGCACGGTCTGCAATGGAAATTTTCTAAGTTTGCAGCGCTTCCATCAGGCTAGGGTCATGACGCAAGTGTGACCCTAGTCTAACTTTCATATGCTTTTTAGACCATGCTTAGATAGGGTTGTCATAATTTGGTTTCTACAACTTGTACTACAGCAGTCAGATCTTCCTTGCAATTTTTAAGCAGTTTTAAGATGTGCTTCCTATTACATTACAATGGTTCTTAACCAAGTAACAGCATCAGCAGCCAGAACTTTATTTTACTTTAATTTAGTGATGGGCGAATCCTAAATTACTCGGAATCGCTTGACTCTAGCGAGTCCGAGCACAGGACTCGCTACTCATTGCGAGTCTAGCGAGTCCAATGTTAATGAATGGGGAAGCGAGTAATAGCGAGTAGTGTGAGATTTACAAATCGCAGATGTGTCTCGGAAGCTTCAGCCTGAAGCAATCCTAGTTTTGTCATTTATTTGCATTGGACTCGTTTACTTTGCAACTGTAATCTGGCTGGCTGGGAAACTCGCACAGATAAGAGTCCTGCTTTCTCCTCTGTGCTGGCTGCCAGCTCCAGGGTCCTAGAGCCCGCCTACTGCCTGATGTAGCAGTGCTGAGATTGTTCTCAGTCTGCTCATTCCCTGTGTACAGACATGAATGTCTGTGCACAGAGATGATGTAGCAGAGCTGAGATTGTTCTCAGTCTGCTCATTCCCTGTGCATAGACATCTATATTTATGCACAGGGGATGTAGCAGAGAGGACATCGCGTTTTGGACTGCGTCAGACGGAAGAGGATTTTTTTAAATTAAAGATGGAGTCCCTAATGGCTTTTTTTTATTTCTAATAAAAAATTTTCTTTGTGTTGTGTTTTTTTTAAAACAATTTAATAGAAATTCATGGCAGTCATGTCTAATATTGGCGTGACCGCCATAAATTTCGGGCTTAGGGCCAGCTGATAATACAAAGCTGGCCCTAACCTCTTTATTACCCAGCGTGCCACCGCTACCAGGGCCGCTGGAAGAGCGGGGTTCAGCGCCAGAGGATGGCGCTTCAATGAACGCGCCATCTTCTGGGGCGGCTGCGGGCTGCAATTTGCAGCGGGGGGTGCTCAGAAAGCTTGGGCATCCCTGCGCTGCAGATTCCAGCCCCCAGTTGCTTAGCTGTACCTGGCTAGACATAGAAATTGCGCGGAGCCCCACGCATTTTTTTTAAATTATTTCATGAAATTCTGAGACTCTGACTCTGAGACTCTGACTCTGAAATTCATGAAATAAAAAAAAAAAATGCATGGGGCTCCGCGCAATTTCTATGTCTAGCCAGGTACAGCTAAGCAGCTGGGGGCTGGAATCCGCAGCGCAGGGATGCCCAAGCTTTCTGGGCACCCCCCGCTGCAAATTGCAGCCCGCAGCCGCCCCAGAAGATGGCACGTTCATTGAAGCGCCATCCTCTGGCGCTGAACCCCGCTCTTCCAGCGGCCCTGGTGGCGGTAGCACGCTGGGTAATAAAGGGGTTAATACCAGCTTTGTTATACAAGCTGGTATTAAGCCCGAGATTCTTAATGTCAGGCCACGTTTGACCCAGCCACTAAGAATCTCCAATAAAGGGTTAAAAAAACACAACACAGAGAAATTTTTTTATTTGAAATTAAAAAAAAAGCCATTAGGGACTCCATCTTTAATTAAAAAAATCCTCTTCCGTCCGACGTAGTCCAAAACGCGATGTCCTCTCTGCTACATCGCCTGTGCATAGATAGATGTCTATGCACAGGGAATGAGCAGACTGAGAACAATCTCAGCTCTGCTACATCATGTCTGTGAGCAGGCGGGCTCTAGGACCCTGGAGCTGCACAGAGAAGACAGCTGGACTCGGCTCGCAATGTAACAGCAGTTACTTTGCGAGTTTCCCTGCTATCACTGGCACAGTAGCCGAGTCTAATGCAAACAATGGCAATCCTAGTTTTGTCAGCGTTTCTGACAAAACTAGGATTGATATTGATTTGCATTGGACTCGTGCGAGTAATCACTGGGAAACTCGCCGAGTAGCGAGTCCTGCGAGTCCCTTACTACTCGCCGAGTAACGAGTCCTAGCGAGTAGATTCGCCCATCCCTACTTTAATTATCACTCTCCAGATTTAAAAAAAGAATATCCAAAATAGTTTATCACCCCTCTAAAAAAATGGAGTCTGTTATAAATGGAATTTATAGCACACTGGCAGATCCATCGAACAATAACCCCAATCAGTGATGGACAGATACTATTCACTTTTAATTCAAGTTCTGTTGAAACCTCTGTAATTTTGTGATAGGCATAAAACTGCATAAATCTTACTACCAAAAGTGATTAATACCTGAAGGAACTCCCCATTAAAAACTCTAAATAATAATTATTATTATTATTATTATTATTATTATTATTAATAATTGTAGTGTCATTTATTCTATGATGCTTTACATGAAAAAAGTACAATATTCATGAACAGTATAAGACACAGACAAGTACAGGAGGAGAGAG
>JARQOC010000011.1:147677268-147764316 GCA_033576535.1 Allobates femoralis
GCCTTAACAACGCAGTGTCAGGCAAAGTCCACCTAACAACGGACACATGGACAAGTGCTTGTGAGCAGGGCCGGTACATCTCGCTGACGGCACACTGGGTTAATATTCTGGAAGCCGAGACCCAGTCTGAGCTTGGGACAGAACACGTCCTTCCGAGACCAAGGATTGCAGGCCCTAACTCAATCAGGGTTTCACCCACAGTGTACAGCTCTGGAACGTCATGTTCCTCAGCCTCCTCCTCCTTCTCCACTTCACCCCCCACACCAGTCCCAAGCTGGAAGCACTGCAGCACTGCCTTGGCTAAGCGGCAACAGGCTGTGCTGAAGCTAATATGCGTAGGTGACAAACCCCACAAGGCTGAAGAGTTGTGGACAGCTCTGAAACAGCAAGCAGATCACTGGCTGAACCTACAGCCATGGTCGTGTGTGTGACAATGGCCAGAACCTGGTGGCGTCTCTGAGGCGAGCTGACACATGTTCCATGCGTGGCCCATGTGCTCAACCTTGTGGTTCAGCGGTTTCTTAAATCCTACCCGGAGCTGTCGGATCTACTCGTCAAAGTACGCCGCCTGTGTGCCCATTTTAGAAAGTCACCTACTGCTTCTTGCAGCTTCTAGCTCACAGACTGGTGTGTGATGTCCCCACTCGTTGGAATTCCACACTGCACATGTTGGTCAGGATTTGTGAGCAGAAGAGGGCAGTTGTTGAGTACTAGCATCAACTAGGCCGTCGGTATACGGTTCAAACTCCACACATAACACCTCAGGAGCGGACATGGATGTTCGAAACTTTGAGGACTCCACCAAGATGGTGAGCGGCGATGACGCCATCATTAGCGTCACCATCCCGCTTCTCTGTCTTCTAAAACGTTCTCTGCTCAAAATCAAAGATGATGCATTGCAGGCAGAGCACGATGAGTTGCAGCAAGAAACCGTACTTGGTGATTACACACAGCCCAGCCTCATCTCATCCCACCGTGCATTGGAGGACTATGACGAGAAGGATGAAGAAATAGAGCTACTATCATGCGGAATTGACGATAATACATGCACAACCGTCATACCGTCGGTTCAGTGTGGATGGCCACAGGACAGGGGAGAGGAGGAGGAGGATGAGGCCAGCATGGCCAGTCATGCTGTTGGCGAGGACCCCGAAGTCTTGCCTGTTAACAGTCTGGCCCATATGGCTGACTTTATGGTACGCTGCCTGTCTCATGACCCTCGGGTTATCAACATCTTGGCGGACACTCATTACTGGTTGGTGACACTTTTAGACCCACGCTACAAGGAGAACTTTATTTCTCTTATTCCCGAGGCGGAGAGGTCTACAAAAGTGCTTCAGTACCAGAAGGCCATAGTCGCTGAATAAGTCAAAAAATTCCCTTCTGAAAATGCTAGTGGCAGAGGTCACGATTCAGTGGACAACCAAGGTGTCCGGCCGAGAGAGGCACAAGTCCAATCCAGCAGAGGTAGGGCAACACTCTCAAAGATCTGGGACAGTTTTCACAGAACCTCCCGTAGCACAGGTCCTGAGGTGCGGGGTAGTGTCACAAGGACTGCAAAGTTTGCGAAGATGCTGAGGGAGTATCTTGCTGATCGTACAAAAGTGCTCCTAGATTCCTCTGTGCCTTATAATTATTGGGTATCCAATCTGGACACGTGGCAGGAATTGGCTCTCTACGCCTTGGAAGTCCTGACCTGCCCTGCCGCTAGCGTTTTGTCAGAGCGCGTTTTTAGTGCCGCAAGTGGAATCATTACTGATAAACGCACCCGCCTGTCAACTGAAAATGCTGACATGCTGGCTGATCAAGATAAACAAGGATTGGATTGGGCCTGACTTCACCACACCACTACCAAATGATAGCGTAATTTAAATTTTGTGCCGGTAAATTGCCATGCACCTCCGCACACCTACACATAGGTACACACTTCATGGTTTTGGCTACTTGCTGTACTGCTCCTCCTTCTCCTTATCCGCCACCATCATTTGATCAGTGCAACCGTGGTTCATGATGCCACGAAAACATAATTTATTTACATCATATTTATGATGATGATGACCCTAACCGTTCAAAAGTTAGGCATTAGTTTCATGTACAACTCCCAGGGGTAAATGTTTTAGTCCATGCTTGCAGAATGGGCATTACAAGTACAGGAGACCCGCTCCTTTGTAACGGGAACAATATTTAGAGGCTCTCCTCCATTTTTCTTTCCAGGGGCATTGGATTGCCTCCCAATTTTTGGCTGCCCTGCCTAGGGCAATACTACAAAAGACAAACTTAGGGATGGGCGAGTCTACTCGCTAGGATTCGTTACTCGGCGAGTAGTAAGGGACTCGCAGGACTCGGTACTCTGCGAGTTTCCCAGCGATTACTCGCACAGCAACGAGTCCAATGCAAATCAATGGCAATCCTAGTTTTGTCAGAGACTCTGACAAAACTAGGATTGCCTTTGACTTGCATTGGTCTCATTACTGTGCAAGTAATCGCTGGGAAACTCGCAAAGTAACTGCTGTTACTTTGCGAGCTGAGTCCGGCTGTCTGCTCTGTGCAGGCTGCCGCAGCTCCAGGGTCCTAGAGCCCGCCTGCTCACAGAGATGATGTAGCAGAGCTGAGATTGTTCTCAGTCTGCTCATTCCCTGTGCATAGACATCTATATCTATGCACAGGGATGTAGCAGAGAGGACATCGCGTTTTGGACTACGTCGGACGGAAGAGGATTTTTTTAATTAAAGATGGAGTCCCTAATGGCTTTTTTTTTATTTCTAATAAAAAATTTTCTCTGTGTTGTGTTTTTTTAACCCTTTATTGGAGATTCTTAGTGGCCGGGTCAAACGTGGCCTGACATTAAGAATCTCGGGCTTAATACCAGCTTGTATAACAAAGCTGGTATTAACCCCTTTATTACCCAGCGTGCCACCGCCACCAGGGCCGCTGGAAAAGCGGGGTTCAGCGCCAGAGGATGGCGCTTCAATGAAAGCGCCATCTTCTGGGGCGGCTGCGGGCTGCAATTTGCAGCGGGGGGTGCCCAGAAAGCTTGGGCCTCCCTGCGCTGCGGATTCCAGCCCCCAGCTGCTTAGCTGTACCTGGCTAGACATAGAAATTGCGCGGAGCCCCACGCATTTTTTTTTTATTATTTCATGAAATTCGTGAAATAATAAAAAAAAGGGCTCCCCTATATTCTTGTGTCCGGCCAGGTAAAATAGGCACCTGGGGGTTGGGGGCAGCCCGTCGCTGCCTGCTGGATCCGGCTGGTTCCAGAAATACGGCGAAGCCCACGTGAAATTTTTTTGACAAATCCATAAAACAATGTAAATAAAAGGGACTGCATCTTTATTAACCCCTGGACCATGGGCGAGGGGTTAATAAAGATGCAGTCCCTTTTTTAGGATTGTTTTATTGATTTTTCAGAAAAAAATTACATGGGCTTCGCCGAATTTCTGGAACCAGCCAGATCCAGCAGGCAGCGACGGGCTGCCCCCAACCCCCAGGTGCCTATTTTACCTGGCCAGACACAAGAATATAGGGGAGCCCTTTTTTTTTATTATTTCATGAATTTCATGAAATAATTTAAAAAAAATGCGTGGGGCTCCGCGCAATTTCTATGTCTAGCCAGGTACAGCTAAGCAGCTGGGGGCTGGAATCCGCAGCGCAGGGAGGCCCAAGCTTTCTGGGCACCCCCCGCTGCAAATTGCAGCCCGCAGCCGCCCCAGAAGATGGCGCTTTCATTGAAGCGCCATCCTCTGGCGCTGAACCCCGCTTTTCCAGCGGCCCTGGTGGCGGTGGCACGCTGGGTAATAAAGAGGTTAGGACCAGCTTTGTATTATCAGCTGGCCCTAAGCCCGAAATTTATGGCGGTCACGCCAATATTAGACATGACCGCCATGAATTTCTATTAAATTGTTTTAAAAAAAACACAACACAGAGAAAAATTTTTATTAGAAATAAAAAAAAAAGCCATTAGGGACTCCATCTTTAATTAAAAAAATCCTCTTCCGTCCGACGCAGTCCAAAACGCGATGTCCTCTCTGCTACATCCCCTATGCATAGATATAGATGTTTAACCTTTAAATGCTAGACCGGGTCCTGTTCCAGACCCTGTGCCTTGCTTGCATGCAGGCTATGCCATTTCACAATATTAGGTCTGGATCGATCGATTCCACTTTAGTGGTATCTGGCCTTAATTTTTTTAAATGTGAAGACTCTTCTTGGGGGTCTCCTTCCTGTCTTCTTCACCATGCCTACACCTGAAGCTTGAAATACCAAACCAGGCTTTGTCCAATGCATCCATAATGCACACATGAAAATTATAATTCTGGGGAATAGATGACATTTTTTCTGGAGTCTGTCCCTAATTTGAGCTGTTTTGCCAGCTTTTTGGCCACTTTTAAGGTGTTTTCTAGGCCCTTGATTTTGCCTCCCATTGATTTGAGTGGGGTTCAGTAGTTCAGTGAACAGTTCGGTGAACATATGCCGTTCGTCAAACCCAGCTTTTAAAGGTTCACTCATCTCTAGTAGGGATGAGAAGAATGAACTTTAAAGTTCGGTGTTTGCAGTGAACCCAGACTTTACAAATGTTTTCAGTGTTCAGGATAGGAGTTAGGTTGCTATATGCATGCATGCCACTAGAGCGAACATTGCTGTATTCAGGTACACTTTGTGCTCAGCCCAGTGCACGCCGATTGCAATGTTTAACACCTTAATGACAGCCGTACGTCTCTAGACGTCAGGCTGTCATTACCCGGTGTTTGAAGTGAGCTCCGGCGTAGAGCTCACTTCAAACCTCCCACATCTCAGCTGATATCACAAGCTGAGATGTGGGAGTAACAGCACCAATCGGTCCTGCCATCCGATCGGTGCTGTTAACCCCTTAGATCCCGCCCTCAATCTCTGAGAGCGGGATCTAAGGGAGCCGGAGCGGGTAGCGCGCGGTTACCGGGCTCCAGGGGAGCCCGAACTCACACAGGTCTACTTATCTCTAGTGATGGGCCAGGTCCATATTTTGCTCTTGGGTCCCTAGGACTCCGGTTCTTTCACTTTGTGTAGGTGCTATGTGATAATTCTTGTTGTATTTCTATATGATGCAGTGGCTTTCTCCAGCCTCCTGTTCCTAAAGTGGAGAGGTAACATTTTATCCCAAGCAAGATGGGAGATGAGCTAAAGCTTAATCACATTGAATATGGTAAGACTTTGCAGTGTGTGTCAGATGACAGCAAGCAAGAAATTGTAAATATACAGTCAGACTGAAAGATGAACTGATTACAGCCTGTTTGTTTATTTATGTTACGACATGGTGCTCAAAAGTTAATTAGCTGGTTAGTTAATTGACATCAGTAGCATAGCTAAATGATTTTATCTAATGCATATGTATGCATCTCTGTTAAATATGTTAACAGTGGCACTAAAAGTAGACAATTATGAATCTCACTAAACAATTGTATCATTCATTATTCTAGATGTCATAATATGTTCAAACAATACAAACTCCATTATGATTAATTTAGGACTAGTCCACCTATGTACCAGGAGTTTTTGTGGGGACTATATAAGAAACACTCCTATTACTTATAGAAATAAGTCGCATCCACTCAGTAGTGATAAGTGAGCAGTAAAATGCTTGGGTACTCAATGTCCGGGTCAAGCATATCGAGATGCTCGAGTGTTCGACCCGAGCACCGAGCCCAATGTTAACCTATGGGAAACCCGAGCATTTTTCCGGTGGCACCCCCAGCAGCCTAGGTAAACCTTAAAAAAGTCACAAATGTATAAGAACAGTGCTCAAATGACATGGGAACAGCATAGGGAAGACCCCTGTAAGCATTTCCTGTGAGTCCCAGGTCACTGCTGTGAACAATGTTGTCTGAGTATTATGACACTTTTACGGACTCACAATAAAACATCCAAAAACAAAAACAAAATGGATTTTCCTGGAGAAAATGTTATGGTCATACTCACTTGTGAGACAGTGTTGGTGTATTATATTTTTTTTATTACATTAAAGATTAAAAAAAAAAATTGTGAGGCACTCTGATGCCCCTTTTAAGAGACGTGGAGAAGGGTCTTATTACCGTATATACTCGTGTATAAGCCGACCCGTGTATAAGCCGACCCCCCTACTTTTGCCCCCAAAACCTGGGAAAACCTATTGACTCGTGTATAAGCCGACCCCAGCACAGGTATACAGCCCCCAACAATGTGGTATACAGAAGCCTCCCCAGTGGTATATACAGGCCCCAGCAATGTTACAGCAGCAGCCCCAGCGGTGTATACAGCAGCATCCCCAGTGGTGTATACAGCAGCCTCCCCAGTGGTATATACAGGCCCCAGCAGTGTTACAGCAGCAGCCCCAGCGGTGTATACAGCAGCAGCCCCAGTGGTGTATACAGCAGCAGCCCCAGTGGTGTATACAGCAGCAGCCCCAGTGTTGTATACAGCAGCAGCCCCAGTGGTGTATACAGCAGCAGCCCCAGTGGTGTATACAGCAGCAGCCCCAGTGGTGTATACAGCAGCAGCCCCAGTGGTGTATACAGCAGCAGCCCCAGTGGTACACAGGCGCCACCCCCATGAGTATACAGGCCCCCCCCCATCAGTATACAGGGCCCCCCCTTGCTGCGGTAAACCTGTAAAGTAATAGATGATTATACTTATCCCTGTCGCTGTCCCGCCGCCGCCATCGCGCTCCTAAGCAGCCATCGCGATCCTCCGGCTTCATCCGTCTTCCTCCTCCGGTGTGGGCGCAGGCAATGACGGAGGAGGAAGACGGATGAAGCCGGATGCAGCCGGAGAAGCGCGATGGCGGCGGTGGCGACAGCGGCGGGGATAAGTATAATCATCTATTACTTTACAGGTTTACCGCAGCAAGGGGGGGCCCTGTATACTGATGGGGGGACCTGTATACTCATGGGGGGGCGCCTGTGTACCACTGGGGCGTATGACTCACGTATAAGCCGAGGGGGGTACTTTTCAGCCCAAAAATTGGGCGAGTATATACGGTAAATATTGTATATTCCCATTATAAGAAAGTGGGTCTCCCATACTGTTGCCCTATACAGGCTGCCAAAAATCGAGAGGCACTTTGATACCCTTTTGAAGACACGTGGAGGAGGGCCTCATTAAATAATATTCCCATTATTAGGAAGTCTTCCATAGTGTTGCCCTATGCAGGCTGACAAAAATTGTGAGGCACTCTGATGCCCCTTTTAAGAGACGTAGATAAAAACAATGTTCCCATTACAAAAGAGTGGGTCTCCTATACTTGTAATGCCCATGCACGAAGTATGGACTGAAACATTTACCCCTGGGGGCATACATCTGTCTAACTTTTTTTGGGGGTTACGAACATCATAAACCCCCTTTAAAAATATTATATGAGTTTTGCATCATGGACCACGGTCACCCTTGTAATATGGTGGTGGAGGATGAGGAGAAGGAGGAGGACTAGAGCAAGTAACTAAAATCAGGAAGTGTATAGCCATGTGTGGGGGTGAAGAGGAGCACGGGGATATACCTCCCCAAAAAAGACACTGGCTTTGAGTTTACATTATGCTGCTATCATTTGATGATGTTGAAAAGTCTGCCCATTCCAGCCCTTGTTCAATTTGATAAGAGTCAACCTGTCAGAATTTTAAGCAGGTGTACTTATCAGTAATAATTCCCCCTGCAGCACTAAAAACCCGCTCTGACATAACGCTAGCGACATGGCAGGCGAAGACTTCTAAGGCATACAGAGCAAGTTCATGCCACGTGTCCAGCTTGGATACCCAGTAATTGTATGGCACAGAGGAATCACGGAAGACATTGGTACAGTCGTCAAGGTACTCCTTCAGTAGTCCTTGTGAGAGTACCCTGCGTCTCAGGGCCTGTGCCATGGGAGGAGCTGAGAAAACTCTCCCAGAACTTTGAGAGTGTTCCCCTGCCTCTGCTGGATTGGAGTTGTGTTTCTCTCACCTGTACTCCTTGGTTGTCCACCGAACTGTGACTTCTGCCGCCATTGTTATTAGAAGGGAAATATTTTACTAATTTTTCAACAAGGGCCTTGTGGTACTGCCCCATTTTTGTAGACCTCTCCACCTCGGGAATACGAGATATAAAATTCTCCTTGTAGCATGAGTCTAAAAGTGTCACCAACCAGTTATAAGTGTCACCCAAGATTTTGATAACGCGAGGGTCACGGGACAGGCAGTGTAACATAAAGTCAGCTATGCGTGCCAGATTGGCAAAACTTCCGTGTCCTCAGCAAGAGGATGACTGATCATGCTCTTCTCCTCCTCCTCCATCTCCTGCTCCGCCTCCTCCCTCTCCTCTGGCCATCCACGCTGAACAGACGGTATGACAGTTGTGCAGGTAGTACCGTCTATAGAGCATGAAACTAGCTCCTGTTCTTCTTCTTCCTCCTCTTCCTCCTCCTCATTGTCCCCAATCTATGTTGGGATGAGATGAGGCTGGGTTGTGTGTAATCACCCTGTATGGTTCCTTGCTCCATCTGATCGTGCTGCACCTGCAACGCATCCTTTTTGATTTTGAGCCGAGAGCGTTTCAGTAGACAGAGAAGCAGGATGGTGACGATAATAATGGCGTCATCACCACTAACCATCTTGGTGGAGTCCTCAAAGTTTTGGAGGATGGTACATATGTTGGACATCCGTGTCCACTCTTGAGGGACATCCATCTGTGTACACTCTTCAGGTCTTATGTGTGGAGTCTGAACTGAATACCGATGGCATTGTTGATGCTGGTAGTCAACAACTGCCCTCTTCTGCTCACAAATCCTGACCAACAATTGCAGTGTAGAATTCCAGTGTGTGGGACATCAGACACCAGTCTGTGAGCTGGAAGCTGCAAATTCTGCTGAAACCCGGCAAGGGCGGCCAAACCTGTAGTTGACTTTCTAAAATGGGCATACAGGTGGTGTACTTTGATGAGCAGATCCGACAGCTCCGGGTAGGACTTAAGAAACCGCTGAACCACGAGGTTGAGCACATGAGCCAGGCATGGGACATGTGTGAGCTCATCTCAGAGCCGCCACCAGGTTCCGGTCATTGTCACACATGACCATGCCTGGCTGTAGGTTCAGCGCTGTGAGCCACAGATCTGCCTGGGCTTTCAGAGCTGTCCACAACTCTTCAGCATTTTGCGGCTTGTCACCCATGCATATTAGCTTCAGCACAGCCGATTGACGCTTGGCCGAGGCAGTGCTGCAGTGCTTCCAGCTTCTGACTGATGTGGAAGAGTGAAGAGAAGGAGGAGGCTGAAGAGCATGATGTTCAGGAGCTGTAGACTGTGGAGGCAATCCTGATTGAGTTGGGACCTGCAATTCTTGGCGTCGGGAGGATGTGTTCTGTCCCAATGTCTGATTGGGTCCTGGCTTCCACTATATAAAGCTAGTGTTCTGTCAGCGAGATGTACATTCATGCCACAAGCACTTGTCCACATGTCCATGGTTAGGTGGACTTTGCCGAAAACTGCGTTGTTAAGGGCACGGCTAATGATTTGGGACAAGTGCTTGTGTAATACGGTGACAGCACAGCGGGAGAAATAGTGGTGGCTGGGGACCGAGTAACGAGGGACGGCCGCCGCCATCAGGTTGCAGAATGTTTCTGCCTCCACTAGCCTAAAAGGCAACATTTCAAGCGCAAGCAGTCACTTAATGTGCAAATTAAGTAGTTTTGCCAGTGGGGCGATGGCTGCTTATTTGCGCTTGCGTTCCAAAGACTGGCATATGGACAACTGAACGCTGCACTGGTATTGTGAATTCATTGGAGCTCCCTCCAGTGGTTGTTGCTGGTGATGCAGCTGACTATGTGGCCTCACAGGTGATGGTGATGATTGGCAATCTGGTTCTTGGAGCATATAATGGTTTGAAGTGGATCAATCCTTGCCAGTTGTCTTTGGTTCATGGAGGAGTTCCAACTCTCTGGTTTCTTCTGCTCTGTGGAATTCTTTGCAAGCTAAGTGGATGGTTTTTTATATTTTGTGGCACACTTTTGTGTGCTTAAGGTTATGCTTATGTTTTGTCTTATTCTGAGCTGTGGGTTTGCTATATAGTCTGTATATTTGTTTATCTGCTCTCAGATAGGAAGTTTTCTTCCTAGGAATTTTACCATTCACTATTATCTGTTATTTCCAGTTCTGCTGGCATTTGATTTATAGAAGTCTTCCGATATAGAGGGCACTGAGTCTTAGTGACTCAGGGTAATTTTTGTACTATCTGCTGTAGGTGTTTTTTTGATAGTGTTTTATACTGACCGCAATAGTATTCTATCCTGTCTTTCCTATATAGCTAGTTTGGCCTCTTTTGCTAAACCTTTTACTCTGCCTCTGTTTGTTTTTCTTTCTCTGGTTTCCCAGTTAATATATGTGGGGGCTTGATATTCTTTTGGGTTTCTGATCTGAGGCAAGATAGCTTTTCCTACATCCATCGTTAGTTCTCCGGCTGTGCAGAGGTGTCGAGGTCTGGTTAGTTACATCCCACTGCTACTTCTAGTTGCGATGAATAGTCAGGGATTGCGGTCAGTATAGTAACCAATGACTTCTATGGAATCTGAATGTTACTCCTGAGTCATCGGTTCATAACACACTTGCTCAAGGACGTCGACATGGTTGCTGATGGTGGTTTGTCTGATTGTGCAACAACAGGTGCCGGACAGGAGGCATCTTTGCATGCACTATGGAAAGGTGATTGCCTTGCATGCACAACAGTGGAAGAAGCAGTGGTGTCACCCGCAGACACTGCTCCTGGACTCTGGGGTTGGTCCACAAAGTCGGGTGCTTTGCTGCCATGTGCCTGATCATGCTGGTGGTGGTCAGGCTGGTAGTTTTACTACCTCTTCTGATGGTGGCATGGCAGGTGGTGAAACTGGCCTTTATGGAATTTATGGAATTATCAGCAGACTTCTTAAAAAACAGCCAGACTCGGGAAGACCTAAGAGTTGTACTGGCAACTTTCATCATGCTGGTGTTACAGGGAACGGTTGCCCACCTTCTGTCTGTGGCCACCACACTGCTTTTTCCTGCCTGTTAGAGTGCTATGCCTCCCTTCCCCTGTGCGCAGCTGTCCTCACTGTGCATGTCCTCCTGCCAGGTTGGGTCAGTTACTAGATCATCCACCAAGTCGTCTTCCACTTCTGCACCCTGGTCCTCCTCCTGACTTTCTGGCAATTGTGTGTCTCATCATCGTCCACCTCTTGTGACACTTTCCCACTGTTGCCTTCATGTGACCATGGCTGTTTAAATATTTGTGGATCGCTGCATACGATCTCCTCATGTCCCACTTCAAATGGAGTGGGCAGGAGGTCTGAATCTATGAATGGAAAAGTGAACAGCTCTTCAGAGTGTCCAAGTGTGGGATCATTTTTCTTCGAGCACTCGGCATGGTGGAAAGAAGGAGGATCAGGGTGAGGAATATGCGGTCCAGACTCATGGCTACTAAGACTTAACCGTGTGGAAGACAGGGTGCTTGTGGTGGTGGCAATCTGACTGGAAGCATTATCCACTATCCAACTAACAACCTGTTGACACTGCTCTTGGTTTAAAAGTGGTGTGCTGCGGTCCCCTAGGAATTGAGACAGGAAAGTCGGGCGAGAAGATGTTGGTGTTTGTTGTGGCACAATTCTAGCTTGCCCACAGCCTCGTCCTCTGCAAGCACCATCACCATCATGTCCAGTTCCTCGTCCCTTGTCACGGCCTTGCTATATAGGTTTTAAAAGTGTGCTATATGCCATGCCTGTATGCGGCTAACTTAATCCTAAAAATGACTGTTGTTTGAATGGCTAGATAGATATTAGAAGCTTGTACACCAGCCCCACATGTGCTGACTGGTACACAGCCTCTTGTGGTACACCGAAGTGTGCTATATACCCTGCCTGCCTGTATACAGCTAAATTAATCCTAAAAAGGACTGTTTTTTTTATGGAGATAGATATTAGAAGCCTGTACACTAGCTCCAGATGTGCTGACTGGTATACAGCCTCTTGTGGTACACCGAAGTGTGCTATATACCCCTCCTGCCTATATACAGCTAAATTAATCCTTAGAAGTACTGTTGTTTAGATGTATAGAGCTAAATTAATCCTTAGAAGTACTGTTGTTTAGATGTATAGATACTAGAAGCCTGTACACCAGCCCCAGATGTGCTGACTGGTATACAGCCTCTTGTGGTACACAGAAGGGTGTTATATATCCTGCCTGCCTTACTGCCTGTATACAGCTAGATTAGTCCTCAAAGGGACTGTTGTTTTGATGGATTTTGTATTCCAGCACCTACACTACCTAAAAGATCCAAAATCTGTCCCTCATTAAGCAGCACCTCTCCCTACACTAGCTGACAATGGGGAGCAGAGTGACCAGCACAACGCAATCAGATCTTATATAGACCTGATGATGCTGTGCGTCCAGCCAATCACTCTAATGCCACAACCAACATGGCTGTGGCATTACAGTGTGTGGCAGCCAATCTCTACATGTGGGCTGGCTCTGTAAAGAGCACAAACATGCAGTGAGGTGGACCTAAGCATGAGCCCGAACATCTCGCCGGTACTCACCAAGAATCGCGAGTACTGTGATGTTCAGGCGAGCACCCAGTAACGGAAAGCATGCTTGCTCATCCCTACTCAGAAGTTAAAGTTTCTACATTAATGTATGACTTTATTAAATTATTAAAGGCAGGACACGTGGGCACAGTGTGGATCTGGAATCTGTTATCTTAGACATATGGGTGAGTGTAATGGAGAGGAGGGAATGGTGCACTTCCATGTGGATATGGCTAGGGTCACACATAAGCCCTTGGTCCGTTTTTGGCTTCATTTTTGTCATTTTTTTTTCCAAGTCCAAAAACTGATAGAAAAACGGATTGGATGTGATAAACACCCTGTCCGTTTTTTTCTGGACCTCAAAACATTGCTCTGTCCGTTTTTGAGCCAAAAACGTTGCTAGCAACGTTTTTGGCATCAGTTAAAAAACGCATGCGTTTTTTTAACATGGGGCCCTATGGGAAACGCATGCGCTAACACATGGCACATATAGGCACCTGCGTTAACGCATGCGTTAACGCATATGCGTTTTTAATGAAAAAAAATAAAAAAATGACTAAGGCTGGGGTCACACATAAAAATCCGTTTTTGGAAGTGATTTCCATGACCAATCTGTTTTTTTTTGGGTGCTTTTTTAGCCTCCAACACCCCTGAACGTTTTTGGACTTAGGCTAGGGTCACACATAAGCCCTTGGTCCGTTTTTGGCTTCATTTTTGGCATTTTTTTTTCTAAGTCCAAAAACTGATAGAAAAACGGATTGGATGTAATAAACACCCTGTCCGTTTTTTTTCTGCACTTAAAAACATTGCTATGTCCGTTTTTGGGGTCCGTTTTTTAAAAAAAAAATTTTTTAACATGGGCCCTATGGAAAAACGGATCCGTTTTTTTGGGGTGCCTTGAGTCCAAAAATGTTGAGGGGTGCAGGAGGCTCAAAAAGCACCCAAAAAAAAACGGATTGGTCATGGAAATCACTTCCAAAAACGGATTTCTATGTGTGACCCCAGCCTTTCTGGGTTCATGAAAAAAACTTACACAAATGGATCAGTGACATAACTGACCACACACGGATGGCCATATAAAACCAATCCGTGGTCATGGGAGGCCAAAACAGATCCGTGGCTATCAGTTTTAAAACAGATAGACACAGATCCCAAATCATGCAGTGTGAAGGCAGCCTTATGTATGATGTGCTCATGTCGAGCCCCAGGCTTTGGGGTACTCGGGTATCAGGCTTTGTGGGTAGCGTTGCTGTGTCACAGGGAGTGGTGACTGCGCCTGATCCTGTGTCCTGGGTGACACTTCAAAAAGGGGTTATATTTACAGGGGATTCTATGTACAGTTCTCATGACATTACCTGTAGTTTCTGGTAATGGGTCACCAGTGCCGCCACAGTCTGCCGGAGGTGGATGGTAATGTGGCTTAGTTGGTTAAGTCCCTTACAGGTAGCTCTGGACCTCCGGGGCAGCGTAGTGTGAAGGGGCAGCTTGGAGTGGAGCTGTAGGTTGTGATGGGGAGTGATGGAGCAGTCTATGAGGGGCACCGGGAGCAGATAGGAAAGATGCACACTCACTGGAGAAGTCTCTTTTACCTTTTTACTGTTGGTACAGCAGGTAAAGATGTCCAGGGCACTGACAGGTGACCAGGTGCACAATGGGTCCCCACAGCAAGTGGGTATAAGGCCTACTCTGTTCCTCTTTGGTAATTGAAGCCCAGCATGAATGCAGCCAGACCGACCTCCTCTCTCTTCCTGACTCTGATATCTGTCCTCTCCTCCTGTGGTTACCCTCTCTGACCACTGCGGTGGAACAGTGCGGTGTCTGGCTCCCCCTCCTTGACCCACAGGGGGACCGGGTGGCTGAAGCCTCCATGGTGTGTCCGGGTTTTCTGTAGTCCTGGAGCATCCTACAGGTGCAGATCCCCGATGTCCGGTACTTCTTTGGGCGAACTACTACTAGTTCCTCACTCCCTTTGGGATGTCTGCTCCTTGCCTTCTGTCACCACTTAGACTTGCGGGACGTCAGAAGGGCCACTCTGGGTCACTGGCTCGGGCCTAACCGCGGCACTGACCACCAGGATGTCTTCGCAGCTCTCCTAGCGTCTGCACACTCTGACTAACTCGTCCCCCAACAGCAGTATTTATAGGGGATCTTGCCTGAGGTCAGCAAGTTGAGCTCCCCCTACTGTGCTGGGGTGGAAGATGTTGCATGTAGTAGGTACCTGCTGTGGAAACCCAACTGTGCATTAGAGAAGTCTGTGGCTACCTGTGTGAGCAGGGCGCCACATACCCCCCTAGGTAATTTCAGTACTCCTGGATTGAGCAATTTTTGTGGAACAAAAGGAATAACAATTATTAATAACATATTTACAAGTCTTAAAATTATAAAAATTCACAAAAACCACTGAAAAATATTGTAAAAATAGAAAAACAGGTAAGTCCATACGGTGCTAGTCCAATCACCACAGGCTTTTGAAAAAGAACAAGAGTTTGTTGCTACACCAGTTCTGTAAATTGTAGTCCTTTTAATTGTAAAAAGTTCAAAGAGAGATAGTTCAGTTCAAAGTTCAATAAGTCTTTACAGGTAAAGTCTCTGTAGGCTCAACAGTTCACAATACACAACGGGTGTTTTCGGTGTAGGAGTCCTAGGTACTATAGGTGCCTCTAACGGTCATAAGTGCTGTAGGCCTCCAGACCCTGGGGTCACCTTTTGGCCAAGTTTTTACTCTCCCTAGACAGCTCGTTACGCCAACTCCCCTCTTTTGGTGTTGTGTACCTGGCTTTTGGCCTACTCTTCACCTTTTGAACACTACTATTTACATTCTTACTTTACAATGACTATTTACATGTCTACTTCTTAGTGTGTTCTACCTCTGACTTTACTGTGCCCACTCTCCATACCTAGATGGGGGTTGACCTTGTGTGCTTCTGTGTGATCTATGTACTACAGGTGTCACTGTCTCAGGTGATGTTTCTAGTGAAGGGCTTGGTGCAGGTATGTCAGGTAAGCGTCTGCGTTGCCTTAGTCTCACTACAGGGTTAGCAGGTGTACCGATTGCAGCATCCTCAGATTCTCTAGCAACGGGTATTTCTTCCTGATTCCTTGGTACCATCTCTTCTTGGGGCTGGTAGAAATTCATTAAAGGCACTAGGATGGCTCCATCTTGTTGAAGCCAGTCTTCTGGGAAATCTCCTAAGAAGGTTGAGATTACCTTCTCCTTTGGTTCTTCATTTGAACTTTTTTGTTCTTGAACTGGTTCTGTTTCTTGGATTGGTTGATTGGAGGGATTTTGGTTTTCCCAATCTGTTGGACACTTTTTGATGTGGTTTCTGGATACAGTTTGAGTGGTTTTTCCACCGTTTTTGCTAATGAGGCAGACTTTGCTGTTATCATGACCAGAATCCAATAGAACGTAGGGTTCTTGTTCCCACTGATCATCCAACTTGTGTTTGGTTCTTTTCCTTTTCAGGACAATATTTCCAGGTGTTATTGGTTCTGCTGGAGCGTGTTTGTTATAGTCCCTTTTTTGTTTTTCACAGGCTTTCTCCAGGTTATCTTCTACACAGGCTTGAACCATTTTGTATTGTTCGAGGTGATGGGCATTCCAATTGGGAATGTTGTCATCTGCTACTAGTGGACCTACTACTCTGAGTTCCAAGTCTACGGGTAACTTTTCTGTACGGGCTCTCATCAGGTAAGTTGGTGTACAGTTTGTATAACTTACTGGAATGTTGTTGTACATGTCAACCAAATCAGGTAGTTTCTCCGGCCATTGGTTTCTTTCTTCTAAGGGTAAGATCTTCAGCATGTCAATGATGATATGATTCATTTTTTCACAGAGTCCGTTGGCTTGTGGATGGTATGGGGTGGTTGTAATCTTTTTGCACCCATACATATGGCAGAACTCTTGGAAGATCTCCACCTCGAAGGCTGATCCTTGTTCTGTGAGGACCTGTTCAGGATACACCAATGGTCTACAGAATACATTCTGGAATGTTTTTGCATCAGTTGATGCTGTCATGTCTTTTATGGGGGCAACCATTAAGAATCTCGAGTAATGGTCTACCATGGCCAACGCGTAAGTGTAGCCGGATTTACTTGGAGTCAGTTTTACATGGTCCAAGGCTAAGATTTCCAGAGGTTGTTTTGTCACGATGGGATGGAGCTGTGTTTTCTGGCCTTTCTTCTCAGGCTGCAGGGTTTACAGTTTTTACACCATCTTTCAATGGATGTCCGCATGCCGACCCAAAAGAACCTATTTCTCAGTAGCATTTCCAGCTTCTTCCACCCGAAGTGACCAGTCTGGTTGTGATAAGCATTCAGTACCACATGGATTTCTGATTTTGGCACGATGATTTGCCAGACCATCTCGTGTGTTCTTGGGTTAATGTACCTCCGACAAAGCTTCTCTTGGTATATGAACAGCTTGCTCCGTTCGCTCCACAGATGTTTGACTTCAGGCTGGGGATTTTCAGGCAGCTTCGCTGACTCCTGGGTTTTCAGTTGTTTTATTAAATTGACAGCCGGGTCATTGTCCTGCACCTCTTTCCAACCGAAGTGAGGCAATGGGTTCACCATTCTTGTAGAAGGGTCTTGACGGGTTTGCTGGCTCTGGGCTGCTCTTAGATGATGAAAGGCAGGTAACTCCACTTCTTCCAGCTTGTCTTCATCTACAGCCTCTTCTGACAGGTGAGGCATTCTGGATAAGGCATCCGCGTTTCCATTCTGGTGCCCAGGCCGGTACTTGATGGTGAACGGGTAGTTGGACAATCTGGCCATCCATCTTTGCTCCATGGCTCCCAACTTCACAGTTTCCAGGTGGGTCAGCGGATTGTTATCCGTATAGGCTGTAAATTTTCTAGAGTCCAGATAGTGTTTGAACCTCTCTGTGATGGCCCAGACCAAGGCCAGAAATTCCAGCTTGAAGGAACTGTAGTTCTCTGGGTTCCTCTCTGTGGGGCGCAGCTTCCTACTGGCACAGGCAATCACTCTTTCTTTGCCGTCTTGCTTTTGAGAAAGGACGGCTCCTAGTCCCACATTGCTGGCATCCATGTACAGCAGGAATGGCAGGTTGTAGTCCGGGTAAGCAAGGATTTCTTCTCCTGTCAGGGCTTCTTTCATCACTTGGAACGCTTCCTCTTGTTCCTTGCCCCACCTCCACGGAGAATCCTTAGATTTGCCCTTCGTGGGTTGGCCTACTAGGAGGTCTTGTAGAGGAGCAGCCTTCTTGGTGTACTCCTTTATGAACCTCCTATAGTAGCCCACAAATCCCAGGAATTGACGTACTTCCTTTAAGGTCTTGGGTTCTGGCCACTCCTTGATTGCTGTCACCTTGTCTGGATCAGGGTCCACGGCTTCGGCACTGACTATGTGTCCCAGGTACTGTACTCTTGGCTTTAACAGGTGGCATTTGGATGGTTTTAGCTTCATCCCGTATTTGGCCAGAACTTCCAACACCTCTGCTAGATGAGCGACGTGTTCCCCATAGGTCTTGGAGTACACGATCACGTCATCCAGGTAGCGCAGTGCCGTCTCAAAGTTCTTATGCCCCAGGCAACTCTCCATTAATCGCTGGAAGGTTCCGGGTGCATTACATAGTCTGAAGAGCATGCTGTTGAATTCACATAGGCCCATGGGTGTTGTGAATGCCGTCTTCTCACGGTCTTCCTCGGCTATGGACTCCTGCCAATACCCACTAGTGAGATCTAAGGTGGAAAAGTAATTGGCAGACTTCAACGCAGCTAAGGATTCCTCTATATGAGGTAACGGGTAAGCATCCTTGTGTGTTGTGCGGTTTATTTGCCTATAGTCTACACACATTCTCATACTGCCATCCTTTTTCCTGACTAGGACTAATGGGGCTGCCTAGGGACTACAGCTATCTCGTATAACCCCTGCGTCCTTCATGTCCTGTAACATTTCTTTGGCTTTTTGATAATGTGCAGGTGGAATAGGCCTATACCGCTCTTTGATTAGTGGATGTGTACCTGTGGGGATGTGATGTTGTACCCCTTTTATCCTACGAAAGTCAAGTGGATCCTTACTAAAGACTTGTTCAAATTCTTGGACTACCCAGTACACACCTTGCTTTTCGTACACAGGAGTGGTGTCAGTTCCAACATGGAGCTGCTGACACCAGTCCTCCAGTGGCCCAGTTGTTTGATCAGATTTTGCCCCTCTAGTATAGAGTATGGGTCCCACTGATTGGATCTCGTTGTTGCTGACTGTGTACAATTTAGCAATGGTTGTATACCTGGGTAGTTTAACCTCCTCACTGCCACAATTTAAGATGCAAACTGGTACTCTCCCATTGTGTACATCAACCACCCCCCTGGCTGTCAACAGTGTAGGTCTGTGCTCTGTGCTGATGGGCTTCACTAGTGCCTGATAGTCCTGCCCTCTCAGACCTAAAGCTGCTCGACACCATATCATCATTTCACTCATTGGGGGAATCACTATAGGCAAAAGGTCTGTCAGGAATGCAGCACCAATTTCGCCACCTGTTATTGTTACCTGTTGATGGTGCTCTGATCTCACGCAGGAGGACCTTCCTTTGACCAGGTCTGGCAGTGTCTGCGATCTGTTGAAGCAAAAACAAGACTTCCTCCATGCAATTGCTAACAACATTAGTGCCTAGTATGATATATGGATCATTGGCATTACTGACTTCAGCTACAATTATGATCCCCTGCTTCTATAATTCGAACTTCCCCACCTTTATTGGTACTTCCTTAACCCCCATTACGGGAATTGGTTCACTGTTAGATGCATTGAGGGTAAAGTCTAGGTCAGGCTGTTTCCGTTCTGCATCAGCCCAATACTTCCTATAAAGGATATAGGGGATGGTGGTCACCTGTGACCTGGTGTCCAGCAGAGCAGGTGTCGGGATGCCATCTAGTTCAATGGACAGAAACGGCCTCTGTCCGATGAAGGTCTTGTATCAGGTGGCTGGGCCCTGTTGATCTATTCCTGAGGTTTAAATTCCCCATTTAAAGGACAGCTCCTGGCAATGTGGCCGGTGCGGTTACAGAGGCGGCAAATGGGCTCCCCAGTGGAGCTGTATCAGTCGGTGGTTCTTCCCCGGTACACTGTGGCTTGCTTCCCTCGCATCTAGAGTACATCCTCTGGACTGTCGGCAAGTTGAATCAGCGGTTGAGGTCGGGGCTGGGGTCTTGGCGCTGGCTGTTTGCTTTGCTTTGCTGCAGAGCGTCCATCAGTTTAGTGATGTTTTTATTCATCTGGCGCATCTCAGCACGCATCTCAGCACGCAGGGAATCATACTTGTCATGCTGAGCAGATTGAACATTGTGCATGGCTGTAGACACGGGTAATGATTTTGAGGTAGCTTGCACCTCACCACTGCACCACCGTTTAATAGCAACTTCATGGGTCTCTACCGGCCATAACCCTTTGATGGCCATCTCCTTCAGGGTGTTAAAGTCAGCTTCAGGGTTGCTTAATGACCACCAACGTACAGTCTTACTGTCCTCGGGGGATAGCAGTCCCCGGGTGAATTGTTCAATCAAGAGCTTATTTTCATCATATACACTGGCAGGGCTGACATGTTTAAGGGCGCACAATGGTTCTTCCAGACACCAGGCAAAAGCTCTTATATCATCTCCCGGCCTCTGGTAGCAGTGATGGAAGCGCATGCGTACAGTATATCAGACTCATTGCACTCCTCGAAAGTAACTCTCAGTTTATTAAATATTGTGGCCGCTGATCTCCGCTCAGTGGCAGACCAGGACGCACTTTCTTTTTCTGCTGCGCCAGTTATCTGTCCGAGTACCACAACAGCGCGTTGTTGACCGGTCATCGCATGCATATCTAGGACGCCATTGATTTTTCTCTTCAAATCATCCAGCGTATCAGGGCGTCCGTCATACTGGGGCAACCACTTGGCCCCTGGGATGTATGGGAGTGAGATCGGCATAATTGGGGTGATTGCGCCCGGTGCGCTAGCGGTGCTGGCAGTGTTACTGGGGCCAGCCATTGGGGCTCCTGGGTAATTCCTAGGGTCAGCGAACACACAGTCGTCATCGCTGGAGGAGGCCGACATGTTGGAGGCCCCCCTAGTGAATTACAGACAGTTCTTAAAGAGATAAACAGCTCGGGAGTTTCCGGAAAAGGCCACGGAGCTCGCGAATGCTCGGCTGAGCGAGGGCCGGGTTTCAGTTTCACGTTCTACAGGCCGACACACCCCCCTTTCTTCCCGCTATTCAGCGCAGTAATGGCAGCATAGTTTTAACAGTCACTCACAGTCAAAAACACAGTACCTGGTAATATCGGGCACAGGATACTGTTCGCAACACCAGAAAGATATGTCGAGCCCCAGGCTTTGGGTTACTTGGGTATCAGGCTCTGTGGGTCGTGTTGCTGTGTCACGGGGAGTGGTGACTGCGCCTGGAGTACATAATTCACAGCTTCATGTACATAGGCCATGGCAAGTACAGATTGAAGTTGAATGATGTCATGCAATTGAGGTTTCGGAGCTTTAAGAACATGGATTATTTTGAAGCAGTAAGGTAGTTATAGGAAAGTTCAGAGTCTTTTGTGTCTTTAAGCAGAAGTGTAGATGTATAGCAAGAGGATTTTCCTGTACATACCTGAGAATCCTGTGGTACTTTCACAGCTAGTCTTGGCACGTGCAAATATATACTTGAAGCAAATAACAGACAGTTTTGGTGAGACAGCAGAGCCTCAAATTTCTCAACACGGGCAGTAGGTTCTTCTGTACAATCAGTATGCCCTACTACTGAAGAAGCACATGTAAATTTGGACAGCAAGGATCCAGGGTTAAAAGTCTTAACCATCTTGGCTATAGAAGTCAGAGAAAGAATCCTGGGCATTAGGGCTTGACTGGAAATCTTGTGGTGAAGGAAAAGATGAACTTTCAACCCTAAGGGCTCGGACACACTCATCAGAGTTTGACTGAGGAGACTCTGAAAGGGCTGGAGCAGTGACCGTGAATGGCTTCTCCCTATCTGAACGGGGCTGTCAGCTGATTGTGTTTTTGTGCAGCTCCAGACTCCCCGTCCAGAAAGGGAGAGGCAGTTCAGGGTCACTGCTCCAGCCCTTTCAGAGTCTTCTCAGTCAAACTCCTATGAAACTAGGAAAGTGTGTCCAAGCCCTTAGGCCTAGAAGTGGTAAGGAGAACCCACACATGAGTTCTGCTGTGTGTCACAACTTGTAAATAAATTGGGGAATTTCCAGCTGTCTGTCTAGACAAGAGACTGGAGTAGCTCCACCTATTGAGCATTGTAAGAAACTAGCAAGAAAAGGTCCAAAAAAGCGATACAACCTCCAAATTTAGTGAAAATATTTAACAAAATTTATTACATATCAATAATTTCACACAGACATAGAATGATCACACAGAAAAATAAAAACAATTAAAATAGCCAAATAGAGCTATAACATTTCATATGACAATAATATATAATTGAAAATCTCATTGCCACTTGCCCAAAAAAAAACGGTTTCAGTCATAGATATATAGAGTACACACAATTATACCTATGGGGTCCAAAATCCCATTCAAAAAGATTTCACCATGTGGATCCCCATAAGTAATCAATAGGATGAATGTATAACCTGGATTCCCCTTTTAGCATGAAGTAAACATCAGGGAACCCCCCCTGAATTTGTTAGTACCCACAGTTAAATGATCAAAAAGTGGTAACTCCCCAACAGGCATAAGCAAACATTAGATGCAGAAAAAAGAGGTTCTGCAGCATAACCACAAGTTATCACATCAGGTTATAGTTGGCCCAGATGGGGTAGAAATGAAGGAGTTCCTTTGAGACAGGATAGAACAAGCAAGGGGAACAACAGGCAAATTGAACAGTCACCAGTTACCAGTTTTAGGATGCATAAGGGCACGAGGTATGGCGCTCCCCACGCGTATCGCTGCCTGCGCCTGGCAGCTTCGTCAGGGGAAGGTGACCATCTCCTGGTCCGTCTATGGTTTTTATAGGCACCAGTCTCTAATTAGTAATCCCCCTCTCAGCTGGATGCAGGAGGAAGCCGGGTGGCCAGTCCGCCCCTCCTTCATCCAGAATGCGCGTGCGCGTTAGCGCTACTGCGCATGTAAGGCTCCCAGAACATGGCCGCCCGCACACCGGAGACATACGCATTGAGCATTGTGACTGCATTAGGACAATGCTCAATTTACATGACATATTTTTACAATGCAAAGTACTATAAAATATACAGCTGTGCTCAAACTTTTACATACCCCAATTGATTTTTTGCTTTCTTGGCCTTTTTTAAGAGAATATGAATGATATTCCAAAACCTTTGTTTCCACTCATGGTTAGTGGTTGGGTGAAGCCAATGTCGAGCCCCAGGAACTGGGGTACTCGGGTATCAGGCTTGGAGGGGTTCGCGGGGATGTCACGAGTGGCGGTGCTTGACCCCATGACATGGGAGACACTTCAAGGGAGGGGTTATGTACAAGGAAAAGAGTTATTGTCACGTGACGCCACCTGTAGTACCTGGTGATGGGTCACCAGCGCTGCCACAGTCCTCCGGAGGGCGATGGTATTGCGGCAGGAATGGCAAAGCTCCCTACAAGTGGAGCTGGACCTCCGGTGCAGCGTAGAGAAAAGGGGCAGCTTGGAGTGGGACTTGGTGATTGAAGCCTCCACGGTGTGCCGGGGTTTTCTGCAGTCCTAAAGTGTTCCTGCATGTGCAGATCCCCGAAGTCCGGTACGTCTTGGGTAAACTTCCACTAGTTCCTCTACTCCCTTGGCTAAGCTCCATGCCTTCTGTCCCCACTCCTAGGCTTGGCTCAACGGCAGAAGGGCCACTCTGGGTCACTGGTTCGGGCCTAACCGTGGCACGGATCACCAGGACAGGACGTCTTCGCAGCTGTCCTAGCGTCTGCACACTCTAACTAACTCCTCCCCCAGCAGCAGTATTTATAGGAGATCTCACCTAAAGTCAGTGAGTCTAGCTCACCCCACTGTGACGGGGTGGAAGGTGTTGCATGTAGTAGGTACCTACTGTGGAAACCCAGCTGTGTAGTTTTTGAGCTTTTTTTTTTTAAACTAAAGGAATAACAATAATCAACAATAATAACATATAACATATTTACAAAGTCTCAAAATATAACAATTCACAAAAATCACTGAAAAAGATGGCAAAAAATGAAAACAGGTAAGTCCATATGGTGCTAGTCCATTCACCGCAGGCTTTGAAAAAGAGAGGTTTGTTGTCACACCAGTCCTGTGACCATTGTCCTTTTTAATTGTAATCCGGGGAAAAGTTCAAAGGGAAAGGTTCAGTTCACAAGAGTCTATACAGTAAAGTCTCTGTACGCTCCGGGTAGGAAAAGGGAAAAGTCTTTCAAAAGTTCACATTTTCAATAAACACATGTCCTTATGGGTGTCTCTGTTTAGGAGACCTGGTACCTCCCCACTCCAGGCACTTTCTGTTCCTAACTTAATGTGCGTGGGACAAGGCCCAGTTGCTCCACCCTTCTGTACACTACTATGTACACTGCTATTTACATGTTACTGATGCCGTTTATTCTACCTCTGACCTTTTTACTGTGCCCACTCTCCATACCTAGACGGGGGTTGACCTTGTGTGCTCCTCTGTGACTTGCGCACTACAGGTATCTCTGTCTCAGGTGAGGTTTCTAGTGAAGGGTATGGTGCAGGTATGTCAGGTAAGCATCTGCGTGGCCTTAGTTTCACTACAGGGGTAGCAGGTGTACCGATTGAAGCATCCTCAGATTCTCTAGCAATTGGTATTTCTTCCTGATTCCTTTGTACCACTTCTTGGGGCTGGTAGAAATTCAGTAAAGGCACTAAGATGGCTCCATCCTACCGAGGCCAATCTTCTGGGAAATCTCCTAGGATTGTTGAGACTACCTTCTCCTTTAAGTTTTGACATGGACTGGTTCTTTTTCAGGTTCTGATTGTTCTTTTGGCGAATTTGGGGGATTCTGGTTTTCCCTTTCAGTTGGACACTTCTTGACACAGTGTTCATGACACAGTATGCGTGTTTTTTCCTCCATTCTTACTGATGAGACACACTTTGTCATTGTCAAATCCGGAATCTAGCAGGACATAGGGTTCTTGTTCCCACTGGTCATCCAATTTGTGTTGTGTTCTCTTCCTCTTTAAAACAGAACTTCCTGGTACAATAAGTTCTGCTGGAGCATTTTTCTTATAGTCCCTTTCTTGTTTTTTACGGGCTTGCTCCAGGTTATCTTCAACCTAGGCTTGAACCATTTTGTATTGCTCGAGGCGGTTTTTGTGCCAGTTGAGCATTGAGTCGTCTGCTTTGGGATCAACTACTCCAAGTTCCAAGTCTATGGGTAACTTTCCTGTATGGGCTCTCATCAGGTAAGCTGGTGTACAGTTTGTAGAACTTACTGGAATGTGGTTGTACATGTCAACCAAGTCTGGTAGTTTCTCCGGCCATTGGTTCGTTTCTTCCAAGGGTAGGATCTTCAACATGTAAATGATGATATTGTTCATTTTCTCACATAATTCGTTGGTTTAGGGATGATATGGGGTCGCCCTTATCTTCTTACACCCATACATGTGACAGAACTCCTGGAAGATATCCGCTTCAAAAGTTGAACCTTGGTCTGTTAGGATCTGTTCTGGATAACCTAATGGTTTACAGAAAACATTTTGAAATGTTCTGGCAGCGGTGGCAGATGTCAAGTCTTTCACTGGGGCAACCATCAGGAACCTTGAGTAATGGTCTACGATGGTCAACGCGTATGTGTAGCCAGATCTACTTGAAGTCAGTTTTACGTGGTCCAGAGCTACAATTTCCAGGGGCTGCTTCATCACTATGGGCTGGAGCGGTGCTTAGTGGCTCTGTAAGTCTTTTCTTCTAAGGCTGCAGGGTCCACAATTCTTACACCACCTTACAATGGATCCACGCATGCCGACCCAAAAGAACCTATCTTTCAGTAGCATCTCCAACTTCTTCCGCCCAAAATGACCAGTTTGGTTGTGGTAGGCGTTCAACACATTCTGCACTTCTGATATTGGAACAATGATTTGCCAGACCATCTCATGGGTCCTCGGGTTGATGTGTCTTCTGTAGAGCTTCTCTTGTTAAATGAACAGCTTGCTCCTCTCGTTCCACAAATGTTTGGCTTCTGGTTGAAGATTTTCTGGCAGCTTCGCTGACTCCTGGGTAGTCAGCCTCTTTATCAAGCCGACAGCTGGGTCATTGTCTTGCACTTCCTTCCAACCAAAGTGTGGCAACGGGTTCACCATTCTCACAGGAGGGTCTTTACAGGTTTGCTGACACTGAGTTACTCTTTATTGATGGAATGCAGGTAACTCCACTTCTTCTAGCTTATATTCATCCACGCCCACGTCTGACAGGTGAGGCATTCTGGACAAGGCATCCGCGTTTCCATTCTGGTGCCCAGCCCAGTACTTGATGGTTAACTGGTAGTTGGACAGTGTGGCCATCCATCTTTGCTCCATGGCTCCCAACTTTGCAGTCTCCAGGTGGGTCAGCGGATTTTTATCTGTGTAGGCTGTGAACTTGCTGGATGCCAGATAGTGCTTAAACCTCTCTGTGACGGCCCAGACCAAGGCCAGGAATTCCAGCTTGAAGGAACTGTAGTTCTCTGAGTTCCTCTATGTGGGGTGCAGCTTCCTACTGGCATAGGCAATCACTCTTTCTTTGCCCTCTTGCCTCTGAGCAAGGACTGCTCCTTGTCCCACATTGCTGGCATCCGTGTACAGCAAGAATGGCAGGTTGTTGTCCGGGTAAGCAAGGATTTCTTCTCCTATCAGGGCCTCCTTCATCATCTGGAATGATTCCTCTTGTTCCTTGCCCCACTCCCACGGAGAGTTCTTAGACTTGCCCTTCTTGGGCTGGCCGACTAAGAGGTTTTGCAGGGGAGCTGCCTTCTTGGTGTACTCCGTTATGAACCTCCTATAGTAGCCCACCAGTCCCAGAAATTGATGTACTTCCCTAAGGGTCTTGGGTTCTGGCCACTCCTTGATAACTGTCACCTTGTCTGGATCAGGGGCCACGCCTTCGGCACTGACTATGTGTCCCAGGTACTGTACTCTTGGCTTTAACAGGTGGCATTTGAATGGTTTCAGCTTCATCCCGTATTTGGCCAGAGCTTCGAACACCTCTGCTAGATGGGTTACGTGTGCCTCGTAGGTCTTAGACTACATGATCACGTCATCCAGGTAGAGCAGTACCGTCTCGAAGTTCTTATGTCTTAGACAACTCTCCATCAACCTATGGAAGGTTCCGGGTGCATTACATAGTCCAAATGGCATACTGTTAAATTCACACAGGCCCATAGGTGTTGTGAACGCTGTTTTCTCACGGTCTTCCTCTGCTACAGACACCTGCCAATACCCACTAGTGAGATCTAAGGTGGAAAAGTAATTGACAGACTTCAACACAGCTAAGGATTCCTCTATACGAGGTAACGGGTAAGCATACTTGTGTGGTATGCGGTTTATTTGTCTATAGTCTACACATATTCTCATACTGCCATCCTTCTTCCTGACTAGGACTAGTTGGGGTTGCCCAGGGACTACAGCTATTTAGTATAACCGCTGCATACTTCATGTCCTGTAACATTTCCTTGGCTTTGTGATAATGTGCAGGTGGAATAGGCCTATTTCGCTCTTTGATTGGTGGATGTGTAGCTGTGGGGATATGTTGCACCCCTTTTATCCTACCAAAGTCGAGTGAATGGTTACTAAAGACTTATTCAAACTCTTTGACTACCTAGTAAACACCTTGCTTTTCATACACAGGAGTGGTGTCAGTTCCAACATGGAGCTGTTGGCAACAGTCCTCCAGTGGCCCCGTTGTATTATCAGGTTTTGCCCCTTTTGTATGGGGTAAGGGTCCCAATGCTTGGATCTTGTTATTGGTTACTGTGTACAATTTAGCAACGGTTGCATACCAGGGTAACTTAACCTCTTCACTGCCACAGTTTAATATGCGAACTGGTACTCTCCCATTATGTACATCAACCACCCCCCTGGCTGTCAAGAGTGTAGGTCTGTGCTCTGTGCTGATGGGCTCCACTAATGCCTGGTAGTCCTGCCCTCTCAGACCTATAGCTGCTCAACACCAAATCATCATTTCACTCATTGGGGCAATCACAGGAAGCGGGTTTGTCAACCGTGCAGTACCAGTTTCGCCACCTGTAATTGTTACCTGTTGATGGTGCAGGAGGGCTCTTATTTCACACTGAAGGACCTTCCTCTGACCAGGTTTGGCAGTATCTGCAATCTGTTCAAGCAAAGACAAAACTTCTCCCATGCAATTGCTAACAACATTTGTACCAAGTATTATATATGGGTCATTTGCATTACTGGCTTCTGCTACTACTAGAACCCCTTGGTTTTGCAATTCCACCCTCCCCACCTTTACTGGTACTTCTCTAACCCCCATTACAGTAATCTGTTCACCATTAGATGCCACCTTGGTTATGTTTTTGCTCATTTGGCGCATTTCAGCACGCATCTCAGCACGCAGAGAGTCATACTTGTCAGGCTGAGCAGAATGTACATTGTGCATGGCTGCAGACACGGGTACTAGTTTTGGGGTAGCCTGCGCCTCACTACTGCACCACCGTTTGATGGCAGCTTCATGGGTCTTTAATGGCCACAACCCTTTTATGGCCATGTCCTTTAGGGTGTTAAAGTCAGCTTCCGGGTTGTTCAGTGACCACCAACGCACAGTCTTATTGTCCTCAGGGAATAGCAGCCCCGGGTGAATTGTTCAATCAAGAGCTTATTTGCATCAGGTACACTGGCAGGGCTGACATGCTTAAGGGCTCGCAATGTTTCCTCTAGGTGCCAAGCGTAAGCTCTGATATAATCTTCTGGCCTCTGATAGCAGTGATGAAAGCGCATGCGTATATCAGCCTCATTGCACTCCTCAAAAGTAGCTCTCAAATATTGTGGCCGCTGATCTCCGTTCAGCAGCAGACCAGGACTCACTCTCTTTCTCCGCTGCACCAGTTAACTGTCCGAGTACCACAGCAGTGCGCTGCTGACTGGTCATCGCATACATGTCCAGGACACTAGTGATTTTTCTCCTAAAAACATCCAACATATCAGGGCGACCATCATACTGGGGCAACCACTTAGCCCTCGGAATTTATGGGAGTGAGATCGGAATGATCGGGGCGACTGAGCCCATGCGCTGGTGGCGCTGGCAGTACTATTAGAGGCAGCCATGGTTGCATCGGGGTAATTCCTAGGGTCAGCAAACACACTGTCGTCGCCGCTGGAGGAGGCTGACATGCTGGAGGCCCCCCTAGTGAATTACAGCCAGTGTTCAAATAGTTAATCAGTTTGGGAATTTCCGGACTAGGCCGCGGCGCTCGGGAATGCTCGGCTGAGCTAGGGGCGGGCTTCAGTTTCACGCTCCACAGGCCAACACGCCCCCTTTCTTACTGCTCTTCAGCGCAGTAATGTCGGTGTAGTTTTAACAGTCACTCAATACAGTTGAAATCATAGCACACAGTACCCGGTAATACCGTGCACAAGATCCTGTTTGTGAGCACCAGAAATATATGTCGAGCCCCAGGCCCTGGGGTACTCAGGTATCAGGCTCGGAGGGGTTCGCGGGGATGTCACGGGTGGCGGTGCCTGAGCCTGTGGCCTGTGTGATACTTCAATAGAGGGGATATGTACAAGGAAAAGAGTTATTGTCACATGACGCCACCTGTAGTACCTGGTGATGGGTCACATAGCCCCCTCATCCTGGTACATGTTCCCTCATCCTGGGATATAGCCCCCCATCCTAGAATTAGCCCTCTTAATCTGGATATGGCACCCTTATATTGGATATAGCCTCCTTGTGTTGGCACACATCCCCCAGTGATGGCACAAGACCGCCAGAGCTGGCACACATCCCCTATTGCTGGCACATGTCCCCTATTGATGGCACACATCTGACATTAATGGCACATGTCCCCCATTGATGGCACACATCCCACATTGATGGCACATGTCCCCCATTGATGCACACATCCCCCATTGATGGTACACATCCCTTATTAAAGGCACATGTCCCCCAGTGCTGGCACATGTCTCCTATTGAGGGCACACGTCCCCCATTGAAGGCACACATCCCCCAATTATTGCACATGCCGCCCATTGATGGAACACGTCGCCCATTGATTGCACACGTCCCCCATTGATGGCACACATCCCCCATTGATGGCACATATCCCCCATTGAGGCACACGTCCCCTATTGCAGGCACACATCTCCTATTGCAGACACACATCCCCTATTGATGGCACATGTCCCCATTGATGGCACACGTGCCCTATTGAGGGCACACATCCCCCATTGATGGCACACATCCCCCATTGCAGGCACATTTCCCCTATTGCAAGCACACATCTTCTATTGCTGGCACACATCCCCTATTGATGGCACACATCCCCTATTGATGGCACACGTCCCCTATTGAAGGCACATGTCCCCTGTGCTGGCACACGTATATGCCCCCCACATCCTGCATTTACCCCCTCCCTATTGCCCCCCCCACATAATACACCCCCCCTCCATTTTCTGCCCCCACCTAATATACCCCCCTCCATTAAGAAGATGGCCCCTCACCCTGCACTCCCCAATCACTTATATGCCCCCACGCTAGCCAGCAGCAGATAAAATAAAAAAATAGGTTTCTTACAGCAATGACATCATCGCCCGATCACATGAGCGGAAGAAGCCGACCACCATGGAAACCGGGAGTCGGCAGTGACGCTGTGAACACAGATCGCCGGAAGGTAAGTAAGAAGCCTTTTTTTATTTTAGCTGCCACTGGCCAGCATGGGTGCATATAAGTGATGGGGGGAGTGCAAGGCGAGGGGCCATCTTCTTAATGGAGGGGGTGGATATATTACGTGGGGGAAGCATATGGAGGGGGTGGGTGTATTACGTGGGGGCAGCATATGGAGGGGGTGGGTGTATTATGTGGGGGGCCATATGCAGGACATGGGGGGCATATGGAGGTGGTCAGAGAAGAGCGGAGGGTGAGTGCAGGCTCACTTAATATGCACTGCTCCCCCCGTCCATCTCTCAGCTCAACTTCAGCACTGAGAGGTGGACAGCGGCAGTGCATATTAAATGAGCAGGAGCAGGAGATTTCCCTGCACTCTCTGCAGCCCCAAAGCCAGCCTGCTCCAGCCCCGGACACGCTCCAGAGCTGCCCCCAGCCTCCCCTGCACTGTATAATCCGTATTCGGATTATAAAACGCACCCCCCACTTTCACCCAAAATTCGGGGGAACAAAAGTGCGTCTTATAATCTGAAGAATAAGGTAGTTAAACTATCTTTTCCTGTGGATCCTTTGACAATACATTTGCTTTCCCCATGACTCACAATCCAGAGTCTGTCTGGATCCCAGCTTTTATGCACACACACTGATTACAAGCAAACTGGTCATAGGTGAGGATGGTACCTTTATTAGCTATCCAAACCCATTTGTGTAAACGTCTGTGCATGTAAGGGCCCTTTCACATCAGCGTTTTTTTCAAATCGCGGCAGATGCGGTGAAAAAAACGCGAAAAAAAACGCACCTGCCGCAAGTGTCAAAACCGCACTTGCCGCACCTGCCGCAAGTCCGCCTATACCTTGTATGGCGTTTACCGCAATCGCGCCGCAACCATGCCGCAAGTGCAGCCGGTATGCGGTAATCGCGGCAGATGCGGTTTTTTCACTGCATCTGTATGTGAACTTTTGAACAGGGTCATTTGGATGTTTTTGTTGTCATCATGATTTAAAAAGAGAAAACAGTAGTTTGACAGTAAATGCCTTCACCCAATCACTAACCATGAGTAAAAAAAAAAGTGGCTGTGTTATCATTCATATTCTCTGAAAAAGACCAAGAAAGGAAAAAATCTGCCGGGGTATGTGAACTTTTGACCACAACTGTACATTTTCACCAGCAGATGGTGTTGTAATATAACAAATGAGAAATAAATGAGAAATACATGGATTTAAATGAAAGTGCATATCTAAAGGAGCTGTTACACGCTAGGATATCGTTTACGATATCCTTAGAACGATCACGTGACAGTGATCATTCCGACATCGTTACTGCGTTGTCACACACAAGGACATCGTTAACAATATCCCATTCGGCAACACACCAGTTAAATAGGGGAGCAAGGACTGAACGATCTTTTAAAGCGGCAGGAAATGGAGATTTTTGAACGACATCGTTCAAAAAGGTGTCACACGGAACGATGTGGCTTCTTCAAGCAGCGTTAATTGGACGACGAACGATAGATTTGAGGTCAGGGTCTTCTTTTTGTGATGACCGTTCCAATGATTTTTTCATCCTACATCATTCGTTTATGCGCAAAGATGCACTAACGATATCGTTAGAACATTCAAAAATCTGTGACGTTTCAAGGATATCGTTAGCGAGATCCTAGTGTGTAACGCCACCTTAAGACTCACTAATGACTATAGAGGGATAGCTAAGGAGTGAGATGCAGTGTGCAGGAGCTACTCATGGACCAGGGGTACTTAAAGGGACAGACAAAATCTGGACTGGGTCACCACATACTCCCCCTCTGAAGGTGAGCAGTCCTCGATGATTGTGCGAGTAGAGGACTACTATGAAAGGAAGAAAAGATACATGCAATGTTAAGTAACAACAAGGCAAGAATATTCAGACAAATGGAAGAACAATATGCAATAAACAAGTGCAAAACATGAAGGTGATAGTGTCAGGGTGAGATAGAGTTTCCTTCTGCAATACACTATCGTCCATATGAAAGGCTCTGGAATGGCACTTTAAGAAGCAAGAAGTAGTTAGTGATGGGCGAATCTACTCGCTAGGACTCGTTACTCGGCGAGTAGTAAGGGACTCGCAGGACTCGCTACTCGGCGAGTTTCCCAGCGAGTACTCGCAAAGTAACGAGTCCAATGCAAGTCATTGGCAATCCTAGTTTTTACTAGCGAGACTCGCTATATCACATCGCTATGTAGCTTGAATCTCCCCAAAATAGTTTAAAGAATCGCACCGCTTCACGGATACCGGCTGTCAGCAGCGAGTCTGAGCGAGTCTGAGCAAGTCTGAGCAAGTCTTAGCGATTCCGAGCGAGTCTACGAATCCGAGTCCTGTATTCTGTATTCGGGACTCGCGAATACAGAATCTGTTATGTTCTGACAAAGCTTCCGAGACAGCCTAGCGTGTTAGGTCAGACAAACTTGTGAAGATGGACAAGCATGTTAGCCAATCATATTCAGTAATGCCACAGCCATGTTGGTTGTGGCATTACTATGATTGGCTGCTGTCCATCGTGATGCCTATGTCATGGATGACAGGCAAGGCTGTATATAAGCCTTGTCACCGCCATTTTGGGCACATTTCTCTGAAGATCTGAGCTAGAGCAGGGTGAGGTAGATTCTGGAGCAGATCATAGGGATTGTCAGTCAGTGTAGGGAACCTTAAAAATTCCTTATATTAACCCCAAACAGCTCTTGTGAGAGCTAGCAGGAGGACAGAGGAGTACTGTGTACTGTGAGACTGTAGGCAGGCAGGGAAGCAGGGAGCTGCAGCCTTACAGTGTTCCCAGGAGCGACCTCATAGCTTTGCTTACTCACTCAGCTGTTCTAATAGCTGAAGTCAGAGGCTTAGCTGAGGTACTATTTACAATTTTTTTGCAGCTGATAGATTTTGGGTCCTAAAAACCCCTTCAGCGTTATATTTTGTCTGTGGCAGAACAGTGCGTTGCTGCTCTCCTAGCTGCAAATAGCACGTACGCCACCTACTTGTGCGACTACTTGTGTGCACTTAATAATTTTTTCAGGGAATAGTGTGCTGCTTCACTGACAAGTGTTAGCACACACTTAACCCGCCAGTAAGTGACGCCTGCAGCCACACCAAACTCCATCTCGGTGACTGTGCGCACTTTCTAATTTTTTCAGGGACTAGTGTGCTGCTTCACTGACAAGTGTTAGCACACACTTAACCCGCCAGTAAGTGACGCCTGCAGCAACACCAAACTCCATCTCGGTGGCTGTGCGCACTTTCTAATTTTTTCAGGGACTAGTGTGCTGCTTCACTGCCAAGTGTTAGCACACACTTAACCCGCCAGTAAGTGACGCCTGCAGCCACACCAAACTCCATCTCGGTGACTGTGCGCACTTTCTAATTTTTTCAGGGACTAGTGTGCTGCTTCACTGACAAGTGTTAGCACACACTTAACCCGCCAGTAAGTGACGCCTGCAGCAACACCAAACTCCATCTCGGTGGCTGTGCGCACTTTCTAATTTTTTCAGGGACTAGTGTGCTGCTTCACTGCCAAGTGTTAGCACTCACTTAACCCGCCAGTAAGTGACGCCTACAGCAACACCAAACTCAATCTCGGTGGCTGTGCGCACTTTCTAATTTTTTCAGGGACTAGTGTGCTGCTTCACTGCCAAGTGTTAGCACACACTTAACCCATCAGTAAGTGACGCCTACAGCAACACCAAACTCAATCTCGGTGGCTGTGCGCACTTTCTAATTTTTTCAGGGACTAGTGTGCTGCTTCACTGCCAAGTGTTAGCACACACTTAACCCGCCAGTAAGTGACACCTGCAGCAACACCAAACTCCATCTCGGTGGCTGTGCACACTTTCTAATTTTTTCAGGGACTAGTGTGCTGCTTCACTGCCAAGTGTTAGCACACACTTAACCCGCCAGTAAGTGACGCCTACAGCAACACCAAACTCCATCTCGGTGGCTGTGCGTTTGTCAACAATGTCACAAAAAACACAATTTCCGAAAAAAGATGTTGCCAAGGGACATGGACGAGGTCGTGGCCGTAGCAGTCGTCCCCAAGAAGGCACTGGTACAGGTAGACAGACGAGGATTGATAGATCTCTCTTTCTCCCGTCTAAAATTACCAGTACTCAACAAAAACGTGTCTTGAGGCCGGAAGAGCATGACCAGATAACATCTTGGATGGCTGATAACACCTCCACCACTGGTTCTTTGAGTACACAATCGTCCGTGCCAACACAGTCTAGTGTCGCTACAGACAACGCAGGGCCATCCAATCCTCAAAGGCTTCCTATTTCCTCAAGCCATCGGCAGCCAGAGGAAAACTTGGAGTGCGACCTTGGTCACTCCGATGATTTATTTGGTTCGTATCAGCACTCGATTCCATTTGGCCTTTCTTTAGCAGTGCCTGACGAGATACTTGAAGAAGACTTAATGTCTATTCATGGCCAAAGTTTGGAAGCACCTCGTACTCAAGAAAACCACTTTCACCAAAGCCATACAGCATCTCAGGAGGTGGATGATGATGACGATGATGAGACACACATCTCATCTGGCCAGCCTGCTCAGTCACGTTATCCCGAAGACTTTGAGGAGGAAGGCGTGGATGATGAGACCACAGATCCTACCTGGACTCTTGGCATGCATAGCCAACAGAGCAGCCAGGAGGAGGAAAGTGGCTATGTACCACCGCCAAAAGCACCAAGGCTTACTCCTTTCTCCAGAACACAAACTGTGAGAACAGTTGGCCAAATTGTGTCAACTGTTGCACAAAGTGTACCAACTGTTGCACAAACTGTAAACACAGTTGCCCAAACTGTGTCAACAGTTGGTGTGGTACAGAGTCATCCTCCTTTGCCTCCAATTCAACATAAAGGCCGAAAAGCCATTGTGTGGCAATTTTTTAAGGATGCCCCATCTGTACCAAATGTGGTTATCTGCAACATCTGCCATGCAAGGCTAAGCAGAGGCCTGGGAAAAAAAAACCTGAGCACCAGCAGTATGCGTAAGCATATGTCTGTTAAGCACCCAATTCAGTGGTCGGCCCATCAGGGTTCAGAATCAGTGCCTTCTGATCCCAACACTTCCAGGCCACCTCAGATCCATCCTTCACCAGCTAGTGTTCAGGCATCAGCTCCTGCTGAAACGTACTCCTCCGAAGCTGCGCTACAAGAGAGACTTGACAGTAGTGAAGCCACTGGTGTGTGTGCGGCAAACGTCCAGTTGTCTGTGCCACAGCTGTATGAAAGGCAAAAGAAGTACCTATCGACACACCCATTTCCCCAAAAAATGACAGCTAAAATTGCAAAGTTGTTAGCTGTGGAAATGCTGCCGTTTAGGCTTGTAGGTACAGAGTCTTTTCGGGAGTTGTTGGCTGTGGCGGCACCACGATACACTGTACCCAGCCGCCACTTTTTCTCAAGTAGTGCCGTCCCCGCGTTACACCAGCACGTTGTCAACAACTTAAAGCGTGCACTAACAAATGCTGTAACCACCAAAGTCCACCTAACAACGGACACGTGGACAAGTACCTGTGGACAGGGCAGATACATCTCAGTAACGGCTCACTGGATCAACCTGGTGGACAGTGTCCCAACTTCGCAAAGTGGAGCATCTGAAATACTGCCAACTCCATGAATAGCAGGCACAACATCATTCCGGGTGGCTGCCTCATCATATATGTCCAGTACGCAATCTGCTTCTGCAACTTCCTTGTCCACTGCTCAGCTGCCCGCACCATCACGTCCAAGTTGGGAGCTTTGCAGTAGTGCTTCAGCAAGGCGACAACAGGCTCTTCTGAAGCTTATCTGTCTAGGTGACACACCTCACACGGCAACTGAGCTGTGGAAGGGTCTTAAGCAACAGACTGATGAGTGGCTGGCCCCACTGCAACTACAACCAGGTCTTGTTGTGAGCGATAATGGACGAAACCTTGTGGCGGCACTGAAGCACGGTAACCTTGTTCACGTGCCTTGCCTGGCTCACGTGCTGAACCTAATAGTTCAGAAATTCCTAAAAATATACCCCGAGTTATCTGACCTACTCGAGAAGGTGAGGCGAATTTGCGCCCATTTTAGACATTCGTCCACAGCAGTTGGCAGTCTTTCAGCCCTTCAAAACAAATTTAATTTGCCTAAACACCGGCTAATTTGCGACATGCCCACGAGATGGAACTCAACATTCCATATGTTGGCAAGGTTTAATGAGCAGCAGAGGGCAATAGCGGAATATCAGCTGCAACATGCCCGTCACCACGGAAGTCAGACCAGACACATTACTACTTTAGAGTGGGTCTGGATCGCTGATCTTTGCGAGTTGCTGGACAACTTTGAATACTGCACCAAACTTGTCAGCAATGATCAGTCCATTATCAGTCTCACCATCCCCATGCTCTGTTTGCTTAAGGAATCGCTCCTGAATCTGAAAACAGAAGCTTTGAGGGCCCAGCGGATGGCTATGGAGCCAGAATTTAACATCGCTGATCTTAGCCAGCCAAGCCAACATCAGCAGGCTACATTGGGTCTGGAAGAAGAAGGTGATGAGGGTGATGATGAAGAAGATTCATTTTTCTGTGGTACTGATGTGAACCCTGATGGTACTCCAAACCCTACGTTTATGTCGGTACAGCATGGGTGGGCTGAAGAGGAGGAGGCGGAGACCGATGTAGAGGCCATGATGCGTAGTGATCCTCATTCTGTTGCAACCGAGGAGATGAGTCTTTGCAGCTTAGCACATATGGCTGACGTAATGTCTCAATGTCTCTACCAAGATCCACGCGTCATTCACATATATGGCAGCAACCTCTATTGGTTGTCAATCTTTTTAGACCCCAGATACAAAGACAAATTTCCGTCGCTGCTGTTGCAGTCAACCAGGGGCTTAACGATGGATTTTTTCAAGACTGTTGTTGTTGACAATTTGATGTCCATATCACCGTCTGACTCCGCTGTACCCCGAAGAATCAGCTCTTTGCAACAGCAGCCTTTGGTTGGGACACAAACGTCATCAATGTCAAGAAGAGGTGGGGGTAAGATGTCCACCAACTGGGCGATGTTCAACAGACTTTCCAATCAACAACGGATCATGCCTGCGGTCACCTTGACTAGGAGACAACAATTTTCCAACATGGTGAATGAGTATATCAGTGACAGTACCAGCTTCCTAACCGACCCTTCAGTACCCTTTAATTACTGGGTTTCCAAGCTTCACACTTGGACAGAGCTCGCTCTGTATGCCTTGGAGGTGCTGGCCTGCCCAGCTGCTAGTGTGACATCAGAGCGTGTTTTCAGTGCCGCTGGGGGTATAGTCACTGATAGAAGGTCACGGCTTACTACTGAAAATGCCGACAGGCTGACTCTCAAAGTTCAACAAGGACTGGATATCATCGGAGTTCGTAAGCCCCCCAGACAACAGTACCCAATTGTAGTGTAACCTAATCTTAATTAATAGGATTGGAATATTGCGCTTTTAACTTTATGCCCTTTTAAGACAGGAAGTATCGGCATCTCCCTCAGCTGAGACGATGTGATAAGTCATGTTCCTGAAACATTTGCGGCATGATAAAAAAAATACGCAATCAGTAAACATCTTTTTACTTTACAAGTGCATCCGCTTGTGAGCATTTCTAATTTTTATTTTTTTTTAAAATACAATGCAGCCCCTTGGGCTAATTTTTTGAGGCAACAAGCCTATACCTGCATCGAAGACGTTGCTTCTCCTATGCTCTCAGGACAAGCAAGAATATAGTTTGGGCCACGCACCCTCCTCTATTTCTAAAAAGAGTTGATCAAGCCCCTTGGGCTAATTTTTTGAGGCAACAAGCCTATGCCTGCATCGAAGACGTTGCTTCTCCTATGCTCTCAGGACAAGCAAGAATATAGTTTGGGCCACACACCCTCCTCTATTTCTAAAAAGAGTTGATCCCGCCCCTTGGGCTATTTTTTTGAGGCAACAAGCCTATACCTGCATCGAAGACGTTGTTTCTCCTATGCTCTCAGGACAAGCAAGAATATAGTTTGGGCCACGCACCCTCCTCTATTTCTAAAAAGAGTTGATCAAGCCCCTTGGGCTAATTTTTTGAGGCAACAAGCCTATGCCTGCATCGAAGACGTTGCTTCTCCTATGCTCTCAGGACAAGCAAGAATATAGTATGGGCCACACGCCCTCCTCTAATTCTAAAAAGAGTTTATAAAGCCCTTTGAGCTAATTTTTTGAGGCAACAAGCCTAAGCCTGCATTGTGGACGTTGCTCGTACTATGCTCGTAGGACAAGCAAGAATATAGTATGGGCCACGCGCCCTCCTCTTATTCAAAAAAGAGTTGATCCCGCCCCATGGGCTAATTTTTTGAGGCAACAAGCCTATGCCTGCATCGAATTAGTTGCTTGTACTATGCTCTCAGGACAAGCAAGAATATAGTATGGGCCACGCGCCCTTCTCTATATCTAAAAAGAGTTGATCCCGCCCCTTGGGCTAATTTTTGGAGGCAACAAGCCTATGCCTGCATCGAATTAGTTGCTTGTACTATGCTCTCAGGACAAGCAAGAATATAGTATGGGCCACGCGCCCTCCTCTTATTCAAAAAAGAGTTGATCCCGCCCCATGGGCTAATTTTTGGAGGCAACAAGCCTATGCCTGCATCGAATTAGTTGCTTGTACTATGCTCTCAGGACAAGCAAGAATATAGTATGGGCCACGCGCCCTCCTCTTATTCTAAAAAGAGTTGATCCCGCCCCTTGGGCTAATTTTTGGAGGCAACAAGCCTATGCCTGCATCAAATTAGTTGATTGTACTATGCTCTCAGGACAAGCAAGAATATAGTATGGGCCACGCGCCCTCCTCTTATTCTAAAAAAAGTTGATCCCGCCCCTTGGGCTAATTTTTTGAGGCAACAAGCCTATGCCTGCATCGAATTACTTGCTTGTACTTTGCTCTCAGGACAAGCAAGAATATAGTATGGGCCACGCGCCCTCCTCTTATTAAAAGAAGAGTTGATCCCGCCCCTTGGGCTAATTTTTGGAGGCAACAGGCCTATGCCTGCATCGAAGACGTGGCTTGTACTAAGATCTTGCTGGAGCCTGGCGAAGGGTCCCACTGTACGCAACGGAGATAACGCGTAGACGCGCTCTGTTGCAAGTAGACGTCCCAGCCTATCGCATCTGTGTTCCTAGTGTTGTTGCCATACCGAGTCATTAAGTAACCCCCCCACAAACACAGGCACTATTTATTTGTCAGCAACATTTGTATGTGCAGTCATGATTTTACACATAATAACCAAGGTGCCTTCATGCGCCATGCGGGCCGTAAAGTACTTGCTAATGATGATGACTTTAAGCCCACCCACAAAAAAAACCTACACATCCATTCCCTGAAAAAAGACAGACACAAAGCAGTTTTTGTAAACTGGGTATTATTCCGCCATAATGGCAAAGATGTCAGATTTTTTTTTTTTTTTCTGTTATAACTTTGTAACAAGTTGTAGATAACACATAATAAAATAACAAAGAAATTGTGCAATGCACAATAAAAACAAATAAACACAAAAAAATAAGGGGCCTACAGCTGGTGGTAGGTTGCCGCATTCTCCGGGGTTGCCGCTACCGTGACACCATCACCCTGGTCGTGGAGGAGGTCCAGGGCCCCATGAAGTACCTCACCCAGTGGTTGTAAGCCTGTAGGGTGGGGCATCTGGGCCGGTTGGCCTTGGGTTGGTAGGCCCCTGATTGGTGGACACCACCTCTGGGTCGCCACGTACCTGTCCCAGGGTGTGGCCCTGTCCAGTATGTTGGATCTAGAGAGCTGCCACTCCTCCAAAAAAGCAAATACCTGCCTAGGGTGGTTTGGGGGCCTACAGGCATCAAGGACAATGTGGATTGCTGACCTTGCCCGCAGTTGTCTCTCCCATGGAATCTGAGCCAAGAATGGTATAAGACTGCGGGCAAAGTCAGCATCACATTGTCCGATGTTGTAATTTTGTGCCCCCGGGATCTGAGCGGGGCTGCTGGGGTTATGTTGACATACCCACACTGCTGGCAGTCGGCAGTGGAGCAAGGTGGATGGGCAGAGGTTGGTTTTGGTGGGGAGCCGGTTGTGGTGGCCCTTCAACCTCCTCTTCTTGCTGTGGCCGGGCATGCCCCAAAGATGGTGGTGGTGGTGGTGGTGGCGGTGGTGGTGGTGGCGGAGGTGGTGGTGGTGGTGGTGGTACGCCCTCCTCCTCTGGTGGTGGTTCAGGGGCCTCCCTCGCCTCCTCAGGCAGCTGTGGTGGCGGGTTCCGACGCCGCATCTGGTAGTGAGCAGCTCTGTGGGTTAAATATAAAAAAAAATTTGTGAATGGGTTGCGTTTGGAAACAAAACCATAGGCCAAACATAAAATGTGCACGCTTTTTTGACTCAGTGTATCTGTGTATTCTGTGTATTTTCATTGTTGGCCTTAAGATGGAATTGCAGCAAACACATTAAGGACATTTTGGCTCATGCCTCAAACAATGTTCTATTTGTGGGTAGTGTTTGTCCACGATTTTTTGGCATTACATTACATATTTAAAAATTTGTCTGCACTATTACACTGTGCCCTGCCTTAGGCAGGACAGCTATTTAGGCACTTGAAGACATATTAGTGGCCACAACTATTGCTTTGACTTTTTTTTTGAAACTTTATGTGGACAAAGCTATAGCCTGACACTGTGAGGCAAACACATTCTTCAGGGTTGTTTGCCATCGGATGGACACAAAAAGACGCAGTGTGGGCGGCCTTGGTCTCAATGCACATAACTAGTGATGAGCGAGTACTAAAATGCTCGGGTGCTCGAAGCTCGGGCCGAGCATCCCGAGATACTCGTGTACTCGGCCCGAGTAACGAGCCCAATGTTATCCTATGGGAGACACGAGTATTTTTATGAAATGACTGCCGGCTGCCTGGAAAAACCCTAAAAATGTCACAAAAGTCTCAGAAGAGTGCTGAAATGACATGGCAACACCATGGGGAAGACCCCTGGAAGCATTTCTCACTCAAAAGTCACAGATGGGAACAATGTTGTCCGAGTTTCACGCCAATTTTACGGAGTGTCCAGAAAACCTTCCAAAATGATACCAAAATGAATATTTAGGGTGGAAATGTTAAGGGCACATACCCAATAGTGAGATACAGCTGGTGTATGTCACTTTTTGTGATTACATAAAAGATTTTACGTGAAAACATTGTGCGACACTCCGATGACCCTGACAAGAGACGTACATGAAGCCCTGTCTACAAATAAAGTGCCCATTTTGAGGAACTGGGTCTATTGTAGTATCTTCCTTTGCAAGGGCAGTCAAAAATTGGGAGGTTCACCAATGCCCCTGGATACAGAGATGCAGAATGGCCTGTAAACAAGAACTGGGTGTATTGTAGTATAGCCCTTTGGTCAGGGCAGCAAAAAATTGGGAGGCTCCTCTTTGTCCCTGGATGGAGACATGCAGGAGGGCCTGTTAAGAAGAACAGGGTGTATTGTAGTATAGCCCTTTTGTCAGGCCAGCCAAAAATTGGGAGGTTCAACAATCACCCATGCATACAGACATGTAGTAGGGCCTGTAACCCTCAAGTGGGTGTATTGTAGTAGAGCCCTTTGGTCAGGGCAGCCAAAAATTGGGAGGTTCAACAATGACCCATGCATACAGACATGTAGTAGGGCCTGTAACCCTCAAGTGGGTGTATTGTAGTATAGCCCTTTGGTCAGGGCAGCCAAAAATTGTGAGGCTCCTATTTGTCCCTGGATGGAGACGTGCAGGAGGGCCTGTTAAGAAGAACTGTGTGTATTGTAGTAGAGCCCTTTGGTCAGGGCAGCCAAAAATTGGGAGGCTCCTATTTGTCCCTGGATGGAGACGTGCAGGAGAACCTGTTAAGAAGAACTGGGTGTATTGTAGTAGAGCCCTTTGGTCAGGGCAGCCAAAAATTGGGAGGTTCAACAATCACCTATGCATACAGACAAGTAGTAGGGCCTGTAACCCTCAAGTGGGTGTATTGTAGTAGAGCCCTTTGGTCAGGGCAGCCAAAAATTGGGAGGTTCAACAATGACCCATGCATACAGACATGTAGTAGGGCCTGTAACCCTCAAGTGGGTGTATTGTAGTATAGCCCTTTGGTCAGGGCAGCCAAAAATTGGGAGGCTCCTATTGTCCCTGGATGGAGACGTGCAGGAGGGCCTGTTAAGAAGAACTGTGTGTATTGTAGTAGAGCCCTTTGGTCAGGGCAGCCAAAAATTGGGAGGCTCCTATTTGTCCCTGGAAGGAGACGTGCAGGAGGGCCTGTTAAGAAGAACTGGGTGTATTGTAGTAGAGCCCTTTGGTCAGGGCAGCCAAAAATTGGGAGGTTCAACAATCACCCATGCATACAGACATGTAGTAGGGCCTTTAACCCTCAAGTGGGTGTATTGTAGTATAGCCCTTAGGTCAGGGCAGCCAAAAATTGTGAGGCTCCTCTTTGTCCCTGGATGGAGAGATGCAGGAGGGCCTGTTAAGAAGAACAGGGTGTATTGTAGTAGAGCCCTTTGGTCAGGGCAGCCAAAAATTGGGAGGTTCAACAATGACCCATGCATACAGACATGTAGTAGGGCCTGTAACCCTCAAGTGGGTGTATTGTAGTGTAGCCCTTAGGTCAGGGCAGCCAAAAATTGTGAGGCTCCTCTTTGTCCCTGGATGGAGATGCAGGAGGGCCTGTTAAGAAGAACAGGGTGTATTGTAGTAGAGCCCTTTGGTCAGGCCAGCCACAAATTGGGAGGTTCAACAATCACCCATGCATACAGACATGTAGTAGGGCCTGTAACCCTCAAGTGGGTGTATTGTAGTATAGCCCTTAGGTCAGGGCAGCCAAAAATTGTGAGGCTCCTCTTTGTCCCTGGATGGAGAGATGCAGGAGGGCCTGTTAAGAAGAACAGGGTGTATTGTAGTAGAGCCCTTTGGTCAGGCCAGCCAAAAATTGGGAGGTTCAACAATCACCCATGCATACAGACATGTAGTAGGGCCTGTAACCCTCAAGTGGGTGTATTGTAGTAGAGCCCTTTGGTCAGGGCAGCCAAAAATTGGGAGGTTCAACAATGACCCATGCATACAGACATGTAGTAGGGCCTGTAACCCTCAAAGTGGGTGTATTGTAGTGTACCCCTTAGGTCAGGGCAGGCCAAAAATTGTGAGGCTTCACTATTTGTACCCATGATGAGAGATGAGGAGGGCCTGTTAAGAAGACGGGTGTATTGTAGTAAAGCCCTTTGGTCAGGCAGCCAAAAATTGGAGGTTCACAATGCCCTGCATAAGACATGAGTAGGGCCTGTAAAAAAGTGGGTGTATTGTAGTAGAGCCCTTTGGTCAGGGCAGCCAAAAATTGGGAGGTTCAACAATGACCCATGCATACAGACATGTAGTAGGGCCTGTAACCCTCAAGTGGGTGTATTGTAGTATAGCCCTTTGGTCAGGGCAGCCAAAAATTGTGAGGCTCCTATTTGTCCCTGGATGGAGACGTGAGTAGGGCCTGTTAACGAAGAACTGGTGTATTGTAGTAGAGCCCTTTGGTCAGGGCAGCCAAAAATTGGGAGGCTCCTATCTTTGTACCCTGGATGGAGACATGCAGGAGGGGCCTGTTAAGAAGAACAGGGTGTATTGTAGTGTAGCCCTTTTGTCAGGGCAGCCAAAAATTGTGAGGCTCCTCTTTGTCCCTGGATAGAGACGTGTAGGAGTACCTAAAAACATTTTTCCCATTGAAAAGGAGCGGGTCTCCTGTCGTTGTAATGCCCATTCTAACAGAATAGGCTAAAAAATTTACCACTGCGGGTATACCTCAAACAAGAGCCTAACTATTCTAACGCTCATCATGGTGTCACATGAGGAGAAGGAGTAGCAGTCCAGCGATTAGCCAAAGTACGGAAGTGTGTACCCATGGGTGAGTGGAGGTACATGTCAAATTCAAATAACAAAATAAAATTCAGTTGTCATTTGCTGGTGGTGTGGTGAAGTCTGGCCCAATCCAACCCTTGTTCATCTTGATCAGAGTGAGCCTGTCCGCATTTTCAGTTGACAGGCGGGTGCGTTTATCAGTGATGATTCCACCTGCTGCACTGAAAACACGCTCTGATAAAACGCTAGCGGCAGGGCAGGCCAGGACTTCCAAGGCGTAGAGAGCCAATTCATGCCACGTGTCGAGCTTGGAGACCCAATAATTGAAAGGCACCGATGAATCTCGCAGTACAGTTGTTCGATCTGCAAGGTACTCCTTCAGCATCTGCCCGAACTTAGCATTTCTGGTGGCACTACCCCGCACCTCAGGGGCTGTGGTACGTGAGGGGCTGAGAAAACTGTCCCACATCGTAAAGACAGTTCCCCTGCCTCTGGCGGATTGGACTTGTGCCCCTCTCGGCCGTACGCCTTGGTTGTCCATCGAATCCTGACCTATGCCGCTAGCGTTTTGTGAGGGGAAGGATTTCACAACTTCCGTGACTATGGCCCTCTGGAACTGCAGCATTTTGGCTGACCTCTCCGCCTCAGGAATGAGAGACATAAAGTTCTCCTTGTAGCGGGGGTCTAAGAGTGTTGCCAACCAGTACTGATTGTCGGCCAAGATGTTCTGAACGCGAGGGTCAAGAGACAGGCAGCTTACCATAAAGTCAGCCATGTGCGCCAGACTCTTAACAGCCATCACATCAGTATCCAGACCAACACGATGACTGAACATGCTGTCCTCCTCCTCCTCCTCCTCATCTCCCCTGTCCTCTGGCAAGCCACGCTGAATCGAGGGTATGACTGGTGTGCATGTCATATCCCCAATTTGGCCTGAGAGTTGCTCCATGTCTTCATCCTCCTCCTCCTCCTCCTCGTCATAGTCCTCCACTACACGTTGTGATGACATGAGGCTGGGCTGTGTGTTTTCACCCACACCCACTACAGTTTCTTGCTCTAAGTCATCGCGCTCTGCCTGCAATGCATCCTCTTTTATTTTCAGCAGAGACTGTTTTAGAAGGCAGAGTAGTGGTATGGTGACGCTAATAATGGCATCATCACCGCTCACTATCTTGGTGGAGTCCTCAAAGTTTTGGAGGACGGTGCATAGGTCCGACATCCATCTCCACTCCTCAGGTGTTATGTGTGGAGTTTGACCCATTTCCCGACAGCTTAGGTGATGCAGGTAGTCCACAACTGCCCTCTTCTGCTCACATATCCTGACCAACATGTGCAGCGTTGAATTCCAACGCGTGGGGACATCACACACCAGTCTGTGGGCCGGAAGACGCAAACGGCGCTGAAAGCTTGCAAGGCCGGCTGAAGCAGCAGGTGACTTGCGAAAATGTGCAGACAGACGCCGAACTTTTACCAGCAGGTCAGACACCTCCGGGTATGACTTCACAAACCTCTGAACCACCAGGTTGAGCACATGGGCCACGCATGGAACATGCGTCAGCTGCCCTCGCCTCAAAGCTGCCACCAGGTTCCGGCCATTGTCACACACGACCTTTCCTGGCTTTAGGTTCAGAGGTGTGAGCCAGTGATCTGCCTGCTGTTTCAGAGCTGTCCACACCTCTTCTGCATTGTGGGGTTTGTCACCTATGCAGACTAGCTTCAGCACAGCCTGTTGCCGCTTTGCAGAGGCAGTGCTGCAGTGCTTCCAGCTTGGGACTGGTGTGGAGGGTACAGTGGATGAGGATGCGCAGGTGGAGGAGGAGGAGGCTGAAGAGCATGACATTCCGGAGCTGTAGAGTGTCGGTGAAACCATGACAGAGGTAGGGCCTGCTATCCTTGGTGTGGGAAGGACGTGTTCCGTCCCTCGCTCAGACTGGGTCCCAGCCTCCACAATATTAATCCAGTGTGCCGTCAAGGAGATGTAGCGGCCTTGCCCACAAGCACTTGTCCACGTGTCTGTGGTTAGGTGGACTTTGGCTGAAACATCGTTGTTCAGGGCACATGTGATGCTGTTGGACACGTGGTTATGCAATGCGGGGACGGCACATCTGGAGAAATAGTGTCGGCTGGGGACCGAGTAACGTGGGACAGCAGCCGCCATCAGGTCGCGGAATGCGTCCGTCTCCACCAGACGAAAAGGCAACATTTCTAGCGCTATGAGTTGCGAAATGTGAGCATTGAGGACTGTGGCATGTGGGGCATTGGCAGCATATTTGCGCCTGCGTTCAAATGTTTGCTGAATGGATAATTGAACGCTGCGCTGGGACAAGGACGTGGTTGATGGTGGCGTAATTTGTGCTTCAGCAACTTCAGGTGCAGGACCGGAGGCTTGTTCGCGGCCAGCATGGACAGGGGATTGGCTTGCATGCACAACAGCCGAAGACGTAGCAGTGACATCAGCACGCACCGCTCCTCGACTCTGTGGTACCTCCCACAAAGTCGGGTGCTTGGCTGACATGTGCCTGATCATGCTGGTGGTGGTCAGGCTGCTAGTTTTCGTACCCCTGCTGATAGTGGCATGGCAGGTGTGGCAAATGGCCTTTTCAGAGTCTTCTGGAGCCAACTTAAAAAACTCCCAGACTCGGGAAGACCGAACATTTGCACAGGCACCTTGAGTCGTGTTGTTGTTCCGGGGAACGGTTGCCTGCCTTCTGCCTGCGGACGCACCCCTGCTTCGTACTGGCTGTTGTGATGCTACGCCTCCCTCCCCCTGTGCACTGCTGTCCTCGCTCTGCATATCCTCCTGCCATGTAGGGTCAGCTACTGGATCATCCACCACGTCGTCTTCCTCTTCCGCACCCTGATCCTCCTCCTGACTTCCTGGCAATTGTGTCTCATCATCGTCCACCCCTTGTTGAGACACTTTGACAACGTTCCGTTCGTCATAACGCGGCTGCTCAAATATTTGGGCATCTGTACATACCATCACCTCATGACCCACTTCAAGAGGAGGTGGCGACAGGCCAGATTCTGCGAATGGATACGTGAACAGCTCTTCCGAGTGTCCTAGTGTGGGATCTGTAATGTCCGTGGACGTGTAATCGGCCAGGTGGTAGGAAGGAGGATCAGGTTGGGAAATGTGGGGTGCAGTATCACGGCTACTGACAGTTGACCGTGCGGAAGACAGGGTGTTTGTGGAGGTGCCCATCTGACTTGAAGCATTATCCGCTATCCAAGTAACAACCTGTTGACACTGGTCTTGGTTCAACAGTGGTGTACTGCTGCGGGCCCCAAGAATTTGGGACAGGACGTGCGAGCGAGGAGATGTGGCCCTTTGTTGCGAAATGAGTGCATGCACACGACCTCGGCCTCTGCCTGCACCACCATCACGTCCACTTCCTTGTTCCTTGCTAACGCCCTTGCCAACGCATTTGCGCATTTTGCCTGTATAGAGCGACAACTGCCTGGTGACTGTGGAGGTCACAGGAGATTAAGATTTTAGTTCCCTAACCTGTATAAAGGTATGACGTACAACAGTGTGGTGACTGTTGAGATGACAAGAGTTAGGATTTTAGTTCCCTAACCTGTAGAAACGTATGACGTACAACAGTGTGGTGACTGTTGAGATGACAAGAGTAAGGATTTTTGTTCCCTAACTTGTACAAACTTATGACGTACAACAGTGTGGTGACTGTTGAGATGACAAGAGTTAGGATTTTAGTTCCCTAACTTGTAGAAACTTATGACGTACAACAGTGTGGTGACTGTTGAGATGACAAGAGTTAGGATTTTAGTTCCCTAACTTGTAGAAACGTATGACGTACAACAGTGTGGTGACTGTTGAGATGACAAGAGTTAGGATTTTAGTTCCCTAACTTGTAGAAACTTATGACGTACAACAGTGTGGTGACTGTTGAGATGACAAGAGTTAGGATTTTAGTTCCCTAACTTGTAGAAACTTATGACGTACAACAGTGTGGTGACTGTTGAGATGACAAGAGTTAGGATTTTAGTTCCCTAACTTGTAGAAACGTATGACGTACACCAGTGTGGTGACTGTTGAGATGACAATAGTTAGGATTTTAGTTCCCTAACTTGAAGAAACTTATGACGTACAACAGTGTGGTGACTGTTGAGATGACAAGAGTTAGGATTTTAGTTCCCTAACTTGTAGAAACGTATGACATACACCAGTGTGGTGACTGTTGAGATGACAATAGTTAGGATTTTAGTTCCCTAACTTGTAGAAACTTATGACGTACAACAGTGTGGTGACTGTTGAGATGACAAGAGTTAGGATTTTAGTTCCCTAACTTGTAGAAACTTATGACGTACAACAGTGTGGTGACTGTTGAGATGACAAGAGTTAGGATTTTAGTTCCCTAACTTGTAGAAACTTATGACGTACAACAGTGTGGTGACAGTTGAGATGACAAGAGTTAGGATTTTAGTTCCCTAACTTGTAGAAACCTATGACGTACAACAGTGTGGTGACAGTTGAGATGACAAGAGTTAGGATTTTAGTTCCCTAACCTGTAGAAACGTATGACGTACAACAGTGTGGTGACTGTTGAGATGACAAGAGTTAGGATTTTAGTTCCCTAACTTGTAGAAACTTATGACGTACAACAGTGTGGTGACAGTTGAGATGACAAGAGTTAGGATTTTAGTTCCCTAACTTGTAGAAACCTATGACGTACAACAGTGTGGTGACAGTTGAGATGACAAGAGTTAGGATTTTAGTTCCCTAACCTGTAGAAACGTATGACGTACAACAGTGTGGTGACTGTTGAGATGACAAGAGTTAGGATTTTTGTTCCCTAACTTGTACAAACTTATGACGTACAACAGTGTGGTGACTGTTGAGATGACAAGAGTTAGGATTTTAGTTCCCTAACTTGTAGAAACGTATGACGTACAACAGTGTGGTGACTGTTGAGATGACAAGAGTTAGGATTTTTGTTCCCTAACTTGTAGAAACTTATGACGTACAACAGTGTGGTGACTGTTGAGATGACAAGAGTTAGAATTTTAGTTCCCTAACTTGTAGAAACGTATGACGTACACCAGTGTGGTGACTGTTGAGATGACAATAGTTAGGATTTTAGTTCCCTAACTTGTAGAAACTTATGACGTACAACAGTGTGGTGACTGTTGAGATGACAAGAGTTAGGATTTTAGTTCCCTAACTTGTAGAAACTTATGACGTACAACAGTGTGGTGACTGTTGAGATGACAAGAGTTAGGATTTTAGTTCCCTAACTTGTAGAAACCTATGACGTACAACAGTGTGGTGACAGTTGAGATGACAAGAGTTAGGATTTTAGTTCCCTAACCTGTAGAAACGTATGACGTACAACAGTGTGGTGACTGTTGAGATGACAAGAGTTAGGATTTTTGTTCCCTAACTTGTACAAACTTATGACGTACAACAGTGTGGTGACTGTTGAGATGACAAGAGTTAGGATTTTAGTTCCCTAACTTGTAGAAACGTATGACGTACAACAGTGTGGTGACTGTTGAGATGACAAGAGTTAGGATTTTAGTTCCCTAACTTGTAGAAACGTATGACGTACAACAGTGTGGAGACTGTTGAGATGACAATAGTTACGATTTTAGTTCCCTAACTTGTAGAAACTTATGATGTACAACAGTGTGGTGACTGTTGAGATGACAAGAGTTAGGATTTTAGTTCCCTAACTTGTAGAAACTTATGACGTACAACAGTGTGGTGACTGTTGAGATGACAAGAGTTAGGATTTTAGTTCCCTAACTTGTAGAAACCTATGACGTACAACAGTGTGGTGACAGTTGAGATGACAAGAGTTAGGATTTTAGTTCCCTAACCTGTAGAAACGTATGACGTACAACAGTGTGGTGACTGTTGAGATGACAAGAGTTAGGATTTTTGTTCCCTAACTTGTACAAACTTATGACGTACAACAGTGTGGTGACTGTTGAGATGACAAGAGTTAGGATTTTAGTTCCCTAACTTGTAGAAACGTATGACGTACAACAGTGTGGTGACTGTTGAGATGACAAGAGTTAGGATTTTAGTTCCCTAACTTGTAGAAACGTATGACGTACAACAGTGTGGTGACTGTTGAGATGACAATAGTTAGGATTTTAGTTCCCTAACTTGTAGAAACTTATGACGTACAACAGTGTGGTGACTGTTGAGATGACAAGAGTTAGGATTTTAGTTCCCTAATTTGTAGAAACTTATGACGTACAACAGTGTGGTGACTGTTGAGATGACAAGAGTTAGGATTTTAGTTCCCTAACCTGTAGAAACGTATGACGTACAACAGTGTGGTGACTGTAATGGTTTGAAGAGAGGATTTTAGTCCCTAACCTGTATTAAGGTAGTACGTACACCTGTCTGGTGACTGTTTTGATGACAACAGTTAGGATTTTAAGTTCCCTAACCTGTATTAAGGTAGTACGTACACCTGTCTGGTGACTGTAATGGTTTGAAGAGAGGATTTTAGTCCCTAACCTGTATTAAGGTAGTACGTACACCTGTCTGGTGACTGTTTTGATGACAAGAGTTAGGATTTTAGTTCCCTAACCTGTATTAAGGTAGTACGTACACCTGTCTGGTGACTGTAATGGTTTAAAGAGAGGATTTTAGTCCCTAACCTGTATTAAGGTAGTACGTACACCTGTCTGGTGACTGTTTTGATGACAAGAGTTAGGATTTTAGTTCCCTAACCTGTATTAAGGTAGTACGTACACCTGTCTGGTGACTGTAATGGTTTGAAGAGAGGATTTTAATCCCTAACCTGTATTAAGGTAGTACGCACACCTGTCTGCTGACTGTTTTGATGACAAGAGTTAGGATTTTAGTTCCCTAACCTGTATTAAGGTACTACGTACACCTGTCTGGTGACTGTAATGGTTTGAAGAGAGGATTTTAGTCCCTAACCTGTATTAAGGTAGCTTACGTACACCTGTCTGGTGACTGTTTTGATGACAAGAGTTAGGATTTTATGTTCCCTAACCTGTATTAAGGAAGTACGTACACCTGTCTGGTGACTGTAATGGTTTGAAGAGAGAATTTTAGTCCCTAACCTGTATTAAGGTACTAAGTACAAGAGTGTGGTGACTCTAATGGTCACAGAAAAGCTTGGATTCCAATCTGTATCACCCTGCCTATATCTGTCACATCGCCATTGGACTCGGTGGCCGGTGTTCCTGCCACGGCCGCTGGGGGGAGCCGGATTCCTTCGTCTGGTGGTGCTGGTGATAGGAGGGCCTTGTCCACAGTGGCCGGTGTTCCTGCCGCGGCCGCTGGGGGGAGCCGGATTCCTTCGTCTGGTGGTGCTGGTGATAGGAGGGCCTTGTCCACAGTGGCCGGTGTTCCTGCCGCGGCCGCTGGGGGGAGCCGGATTCCTTCGTCTGGTGGTGCTGGTGATAGGAGGGCCTTGTCCACATATGGACCAGCTCCAGCGACGTCTGCCTCTGTCGCTGAGCGCCGCTGCGTTTCCCCTCTGGGTGGTGTTGGTCGCAGAAGAGCGGGCCCTGCAGAGGTGTCCGTTAGGCGCAGCCTGCGTTCTTCTGTCAGAGGTGGGATGGGTGGAGCCAGTCGTGCATCTCCATCTGGCCTGGCTCTAGGGGCGGTCCGGATGAGGTCATCAGGCTGTGAGCTCCAGCCTATGGGAGGTAGCCGCACCCTTCAAATACATTGGAGCCTGTCTTGCAGGCCGCCAGATATAGTTTTGGTTCCCCAAGTGACATAGTGTGTATTTGCTTTGACTCTGACCTTTGCCTGGATTTTCGACTCTGTACCGCCTAACGATTTTGTACCTTCGCTGCCCTCTCGGTTTTGACTCTGACCTTTGCCTGGATTTTCGACTCTGTACCGCCTGACGATTTTGTACCTTCACTGCCCTCTCGGTTTTGACTCGGACTCCTGACTACGTTCTTCGCTTCCTGATTTTTCCCTTCCCAGACGACCTCCCTGCTCTGCTGCTCCCATAGGTAGCTACCTCCGGGGCCCCGCTATAATTCCAGATCCCTGTATAGGGGTTAAGGGTCTCGGGGTTCTCGGGGTGCTGCCTTACCAGCAGCTCAGCCTTACAGCGGGGTCGTCACAATATCCTCCTAGATTAGTCCTGAGAAGGACTGTTCTGGTCACTGGAAATCTTGGACTCCGATCTGGATCACCCTGCCTATGTCCTCCTAGATTAGTCCTGAGAAGGACTGTTGTGGTCAGCAGCAGTTTGCAGCCCTGATCCGGATCTACCTATGAGGGCCGCAAATCTGTCCCTAATCAGCAGCAGACACTCTCCCTACACTCACTGTCTGGAAGGCTGTGTGCCGAGCACAGCGCGCCGGGACTTATAAAGGCTCGGTGACGCTGTGCAGGCCGGCCAATCACTGCTATACCACAACTAACAGGGCTGTGGCATTGCAGTGGTCTGTCAGCCAATCCCTGCACGTGGGCTGGCTCTCAAAAGAGCGCCAACATGGAGAGATGACGACCACGAGCACAGCACGAGTATCGCGAGATTACTCGGTGCTGGGCGAGTCGCCCGAGTACAGTGATACTCGTGCGAGTAACGAGTAGTGCCGAGCATGTTCGCTCAACACTACACATAACCTAGATCTATAGGGCAGATGAGCAAGACAGGAAATGGAGTCCTGCAGCATAGGTGACACATGATCATTCGGCGTTAGTGCCCTACACTCCTTTTTGCTGCCATGTATGCTAATCAGGAATGTCTTGGTAAAAAAAAAAACACCAAACAGATGGCTTGGCTTTTGAACCGACTGTAATGGACATAGAGTATGGGTTGTTTTTGAGCAGCAGGTCACACATCGTTGGTGCCAAACAAGGTGGTATGTACAGATGGACAGTTTTACAGTTATTCCAACGGGGCCGAACCAAAAACCGGGAGCAGCAAGGGCAAACCTCGGGTTTCCTAAAGGACCTTGGACATAAAAGCCTGTTGCACTTAAAATATGGCCCTCTTTAGTTTGATTTTTATACAGCATTAATACACTATGTTTTCCGGAGGATTCATAATGTGGCCATGAGTTAACGACAAAAAAACTAAAATTCACATGTGGGCCCTAATATCTACACCATCACCTTGCAGCCCCAAATATACCCATGGGAAAACTGAACCACACATATTTGTAGTGATACAGGGTATGTCCTGAAATGTGTGTGACTGTGTCAACAATCTGGGATGGTGTACAAACAGTTTAGTGCAAAAGGGGTATATCCTTGCAACGTTATTTAGCCGAAAAAAACACCCACAACTAAACGTGTAGGGATGTATGTGGCCCTTATGCAAGTCGAGGCCATTAGGAACTGATACAAATGAGGCTTATGACAGGCAAACCAGACAGGGCCACACACCTTAGAGGCCATTGCAGGGAAGAACATGTCTTTGTTCCACAAACATGCCAACAATAATAGCTAATTGTGAGGTCACGGAACATTGTGTCTGACCACCCTGCAGAACATTGCTTATTTGTCCCAACGTCACAATGTGACTATAAATGTGTATGTCCTGGATCATTGCCAAAGGTAATAGAATTGTGTTGCACCATGGCAGAAACAAACCCCAATGTGGGTATGTAAACCAGCACAATAATTATAGAGCTTCATACGTACACTGTGTGCCCTCGTGGACAGGGTCCTCTCCTCTTGTACCTGTATGACCTGATTGTCTTCATGTACTGTTTTTTGTCGTTAACCCTTATCCTCATGTAAAGTGACATGGAACCTAATGGCGCTATATAAATAAATAATAATAACAATAATAGTAAACAACAGTGCAGCAGACACATACCTTGGCATACGGGCCACCGGTTCTAGGAAGGACAGCCGTTCGTAGTGACAATAGATTGTCCCTGGAGCAGCTTCCGGTCCCCCCTCCATGATCCTCCGGTGTTGCCGCTTGTATTGATCGCTGCAGCTCCTCCACCGTTTCATAATGATGTCAACTGTGAAATGATTTCAAACCGGGTTTAGACCTCTGTAACATTTGAAACACTAAAAGTATGTGTACAAATCAACAATAACATTTTATTCATGTTGTGTGTGTAATGTGTATACAAGGCACATGGACACGACAGTGTGGAACATCATCAACAGCATTACGGACATTGAGCTCACGTGGCCACAATCACAAATGGGGCAGGGCACATGTCAACGCATAGAGAATGTAATAGTGCGGGCACCAGACTCCGCTCATTAGCGGTATTTATATACACCCAACCCCCTGGCCTTCAGAGCCAGGAGGACCAGCCCTTAAACTAAGTGTACTATTGTGACCCCATCCAAATATAGGCAACCATGCGACGGCGCATGATAACACATTGAGGGCCCTGTATACCCTACTATGGGGGCCCTGTATACCCACGGGGGCCCTGTATACCCACTGTCGGGGGCCTGTATACCCACGGGGGGGCTGTAGACCCTACTATGGGGCTGTGTATACCCACTGCTGGGGGCCTGTATACCCACGGGGGGGCTGTATACCCTACTATGGGGGCCCTGTATTCCCATTGCTGGGGTCTTGTATACCCACGGTGGGGCTGTAGTCCCTACTATGAGGGCCCTGTATAACCACTGGGGGCCCTGTATACCCACTGCTGGGGGGCCTGTGTACCCACGGGGAGGCTGTATACCCTAATATCGGGGGCATATATACACACTGGGGGCCTGTATACTATGCAGGTGGAGCTGTATACTCTGCTTGGGGGCTGTCTAACAGTGATAGCCGCTGTATACAAGGATGGCGGTCAATATGGTTTCCCAGTTTTTTGGGGCTAAAGTAGGGGGTTCAGCTTATACACGGGTCGGCTTATACACGACTATATACGGTAAATGCAATATAACGTGTGAACACATTTAACTCACCCATATTGCTCTGTGCTTCATGGCCACAACGATAAAATGTAGGGAAAACGCCCTGTGCGATCTCCCTCCAGGCTGTAGTCCGCTGGACGTTATCCCATAGGCAGGGTCAGTGGGCAGCCAAAGCAGGGGCCGAGCCTCCACCAGAGCAATTAATTGCAGGGTGTTGACAGGGGCCATGCTTACTCGGTGTGTTTCTGCGCGTCCAGCCAGGCAGCTCGAGTCGGCTTATTTCCTGTTTGCAAAAAGCATGGGGTTTGCTGCAGAAAATCGCTTGCCTCGCCTCAAACACATGCAAGTTTGGCCTCGGAGACAGCAACAAAATACAGTTGCGAGTGGGGCTTCCGACACGGCAATGCAAGCACTTTCCGAGACACATCTGCGATTTTTAAATCACACATTACTCGCTATTATTCGCTTCCCCATTCATTAACATTGGACTCACTAGACTCGCAACGAGTAGCGAGTCCCAGGCTCGGACTCGCTAGAGTCAAGCGATTCCGAGTAATTTAGGACTCGCCCATCACTATCCACTGCCCCTTATTTTCAGGGGGCGCCTTATTTTTGGAGAAACACGGTACAAGTGAAAAAACTAGGTGTGGGCATAGCACTCTGAAATCTTATAGACTTTTAAGGCTTCAGGATAGACATCCATATTTGTTACAGAAATTTTTGCACCAAATATGGTCCAAATACACAGCGTGGGCACAGGGCCTAAATGTGAATTAGCTGCTAGTGCGCAACAGCACAATGAATGTAGATAAAATTGGTCTTGTGCCCTTTAAAGATTAAAGGCAGAATATGTTCTATATTCTAAGTACTGACTAAAGCTACAGACAAGCTTTGGCTATTAATTTTCTTATTTGTATACCTATTTGGGAGCATCATTAACATTTTTTTCTCTGTTACAAAAATATGTAAACACTATTAGAATGAACAGATTTTCTTGTTTGCCTTGAATATCTTTATTCTGCCACATGGTGGTGCATGATACAGTCATTTCACACAGCCTGCTTGCTGCATTACCAAGGCGAACAGCAGCATCTCTTAACATTTCACATTGGGGTGACATTTCTTAAGCTACTGAATAATTTAAAAATAAACATTGATGGATGTAATATTATTTACCAGCAATGACTTGCTCTGTGGTTATGTCTTAGGAGGAGTATATGCACTGCAGTAATGTGACAAATAGCCATGTCAGGATCTATAGCATTACACATGGTGACTCAAGAGAGATCTTATTCATTTATCTGTGCGGAAATTAAAAAAGAAAGCAGTAAATAGTGAAGTCTAGAGGTTAACCAGGTTATTTCAAAGTTTCTTCTACATTGTAATGAAAATCTGATATTAATAACCTGAAATGCAAACGTTGGAATTAATATTGACAGAGAGAGAGACAGGAAGAACTGAAATGTTTGAGATCTGCGTTTTAAATAATTTTTATTCATGAGAAGCATTTCCATTAAATATATAGTTGGAAAAAATAAATTACACAGAGATAGATAGATAGATAGATAGATAGATAGATAGATGATACGGTGCCGTCACACACTACGATTTGGTGAGCGATCACACCTACGATCTCAGGGGTGCGCACTCGTGGACAACATCATTAGTGAGGTGTCAAATGTATACATATCGTTCACGACGCAGGTGTAGGTATTGTTCGCACAACCAGCGACAATGCTTGTCAATGTTGTGAATAGGCGAAATCGTTAAGGAGACCGTTATCGTGGTGTCACACTGAACGATGCAAGCAGATTGCATGATCAACATTGTCTGATGTGGGATCCAGATCTCAAATCTGCGATGAACGATCAGACCACTTATCGCTTGTAAGATCGACGTGTCTCAAGCAACAACGTTTTGAACGACGGAAAACCCGTTACGTTTCAATGACATCGTTAATGATATTGTTATGTGTGACGGCCCCTATAGATAGATAGATAGATAGATAGATAGATAGATAGATAAAAAATTGAAAAACAGGTGCAGCACTTGTTGCTAACAATCTGGGTGCAAAAATCAGTCCAGAGTGGAGTTCAGTCACTTTTAGGGTGCCGTCACATCAACCGACACAGCTGGAGATGTTGGCGGCGACGGGCGGGAGCGCGCACGCTTTTGGCACCCCGCCAGCGTCGCCGCCCCCTGTTTACATGGGGAGACACCTCCGGCGATGCCCCGGCGAGCTGACAGGCGGCATCGCCGCCGGAGTGTCTCAAAACCCCAGCGGCGATGCAGCACAATGGGAGCCTATGGCTCCCATCGCCTGTCAGCTTGCCAGCAGCCAGTTACATGGGGCGATGTGTGCACATCGCCCCAGATCGGCCGCCTGGTTTCACATCACTGATGTGAAACCAGGTGAGCTGTCAGAGGCGCCGACATCGCCCCTTTGCATTAGGTGACGCAGGGGCGATGTCGCCGCCAATAGGCCACGCCCGTACGTTGCCTATGTGATCGGCGGCAATGTTGCCAGGTGTAACGGGGCCTTCAGGGTGCTTTCACATTACGATTTTAGTGCCTGTCCGTGGGATCTGAGTTTGAAGGAGGATTCCACAGACAGGCACGGATCCACACGGATCCCTGCAATGGGATGGCAAATGGCCATCTGATCCGATTCTATGCAGGATCCGTGTGGATCCTGCGGTCCCCTGTCTTTCCCTGCTCCTGCCTCCTCCATCTTCTTCCCCCCGCTATTCTATTCTGTCCTCCCGCTATTCTATTCTGTCCCTCCGCTCCTCTATCCTGATCTAATCCCTATCCTGTCCCCTGTTATCTTCCCTGTGTGTTAAAAAAAAAAAAACACTCCTCCCGGAGGATACATCACCTGTCACCGGCTCCCAGGATGCGACACCATCGGGGTAGGGGGGCCTGTAGTGATGTCAGAGAGTCGTTCAGCTGACGTGTCATGTGACCGGCTCTGTGACATCATCACAGGTCCTTCAGCCTGGTGTCGCATCCTGGGAGCCGGTGAAAGGTGATGTATCCTCCGGGGGAAGTTGTTTTTTTTTAACACACAGGAAAGAGAACAGGGGACAGGATAGGGATTAGATCAGAATAGAGGAGCGGGGGGACAGAATAGAATAGTGGGGGAAGAAGATGGAGGAGGCAGGAGCAGGGAAAGACAGGGAGAAGCAGGGAACACGGAGCCGACATCTGATCCGAGGTGAACTCGGATCTGATGTCCATAGGCTCACATTTTGTGGGCACTCAGATCAGCACTGGTCCGATGCTGTCCGATTTGAGTCACGGGCACAAAATCGTAGCAGGCTGCGATTTTGTACCCGTGATTAAATCGGATCGGATGGTGCCAAAATCGGATGCCAATAGTGGCACATGCGATCCGATCTGATTCCCATAGGGGGACATGGGATCTGATTTCGGATCCGATTGTATCCGTTTTGAAACGGATACAATCGGAAGACTGAAAATCGTAATGTGAAAGCAGCCTTACATACAGACCATCAATGAAAAAGGACTGCAGCACTACTTCAAGATGTCTCCAGCCTTTATTGGCCTTCAGGCAAAATTTGCGATGTTTCAGTCACATGGACTTTCTTCCAGCAGCCACTCCATGCAAATGATGGGGCTTATATACAGTCATGGCCAAAAGTTTTGAGAATGATACAAATATTAATTTTTACAAAGTCTACTGCTTCAGTTTTTCTAATGGCAATTTGCATATACTCCAGAATGTCATAAGGAGCGATCAGCTTAACAGCAATTACTTGCTAAGTCAATATTTGCCTAGAAAATGAACTTTAACCCCCAAAACACATTTCAACATCATTGCAGTCCTGCCTTAAAAGGAGCAGCTAACATCGTTTTAGTGATTGTTCCATTAACACAGGTGTGGGTGTTGATGAGGACAGGGCTGGCGATCAATCAGTCATGATTAAGTAAGAATGACACCACTGGACACTTTAAAAGGAGGCTGGTGCTTGGTATCATTGTTTCTCTTCAGTTAACCATGGTTATCTCTAAAGAAACACGTGCAGCCATCATTGCACTGCACAAAAATGGCCTAACATTGAAGAGTATCGCAGCTAGAAAGATTGCACCTCAGTCAACAATCTATCGCATCATCAAGAACTTCAAGGAGAGAGCTTCCATTGTTGTCAAAAAGGCTCCAGGGCGCCCAAGAAAGACCAGCAAGCGCCAGGACCGTATCTTAAAACTGTTTCAGCTGTGGGATCGGACTACCAGCAGTGCTGAGCTTGCTCAGGAATGGCAGCAGGCTGGTGTGAGTGCTCCTGCACGCACTGTGAGACTGCGGAGACTCTTTGAGCAAGGCCTGGTTTCAAGGAGGGCAGCAAAGAAGCCACTTCTCTCCAGAAAAAACACCAGGGACCGACTGATATTCTGCAAAAGGCACAGGGAATGGACTGCTGAGGACTGGGGGAAAGTCATTTTCTCTGATGAATCCCTTTTCGATTGTTTGGGGCATCTGGAAAACAGCTTATTCGGAGAAGAAGAGGTGAGCGCTACCACCAGTCTTGTCTCATGCCAACTGTAAAGCATCCTGAAACCATTCATGTGTGGGGTTGCTTCTCAGCCAAGGGAATCGGCTCACTCACAGTCTTGCCTGAAAACACAGCCATGAATAAAGAATAATACCAGAATTTCCTCCAAGAGCAACTTCTCCCAACCGTCCAAGAGCAGTTTGGCGCCCAACAATGCCTTTTCCAGCATGATGGAGCACCTTGCCATAAAGCAAAGGTGATAACTAAATGGCTCAGGGAACAAAACATAGAGATTTTGGGTACATGGCCTGGAAACTCCCCAGATCTTAATCCCATTGAGAACTTGTGGTCAATCATCAAGAGACGGGTGGAGAAACAAAAACCAACAAATTCTGCCAAAATGCAAGCATTGATTATGCAAGAATGGACTGCTATCAGTCAGGATTTGGTCCAGAAGTTGATTGAGAGCATGCCTGGGAGAATTGCAGAGGTCCTGAAGAAGAAGGGTCAACACTGCAAATATTGACTTGCTGCATTAACTCATTCTAACTGTCAATATAACCTTTTGGTACTCATAATATGATTGCAATTATATTTCTGTATGTGATAGAAACATCAGACAAACACAAATAAAAACCAGAGGGCGGCAGATCATGTGAAAATATCATTTTGGTGTCTCTCAAAACTTTTGGCCATGACTGTACATCTTATCTCATTACCATATTGATAATAGATTCATTACAGCTTAGGGCCCTTTCACACTTGCGGTTTTTTTCTGATTTGGAAGATCAGGAAAACACCTGATTCTTACAGGATTCATTTTTTTTTGCCCATTCTCTTTAAAGGGAACCAACCACCTCAGATGACGACTATAAGCTGTTAATACATGTCCCTGCACCCTACCTACACCATTCCACCTATGTTTTTCCTCAGAATATTGATAAATGTAAACCGAAAGAAACACTTTATAAAATTACATGCCTGTGTACTTCTGGGCGTCTACTTCTGGGTCAGTTACTAGAGGGCTGTGTCTCCAGCAGCTTGACTGGCTTCTCTAGCCCTCCCTCTTACTTTGCAGGATGTCACATGAAGGGACGGGAGCTGCCTTGCGTGCCCACCCACTGATAGATAACATCACGCCCTCTCACTTTCTAAGAGCCTGGCCGCGTCATGAAAGGGGCGGGGCTAAATCGCGGCGAGCCCCGCCCCTTTCATGACGCGGCCAGGCTCTTAGAAAGTGAGAGGGCGTGATGTTATCTATCAGTGGGTGGGCACGCAAGGCAGCTCCCGTCCCTTCATGTGACATCCTGCAAAGTAAGAGGGAGGGCTAGAGAAGCCAGTCAAGCTGCTGGAGACACAGCCCTCTAGTACCAGAGCCCGAGGGAGACGCCCAGAAGTACACAGGCATGTAAGTTTATAAAGTGTTTCTTTCGGTTTACATTTATCAATATTCTGAGGAAAAACATAGGTGGAATGGTGTAGGTAGGGTGCAGGGACATGTATTAACAGCTTATAGTCGTCATCTGAGGTGGTTGGTTCCCTTTAATGATTTCAGGAGAAAACATGAAGCAACAACATTCTACCTGACAAAATTAAAGTGAATGTGCAAAATACAGTAAGAATCGGGTTTTTCCTGATCTTCCAAATCAAGTGTGAATAAATCACAAAGCTATAAGTTTCCAAGCATATTACACATGATCTTTTTATACACTGTATTCTCATGTTGTTTTCATTCATCCCCTTATATCAATAGGGGTAACTTATTTATTACTTACATACAGTATGTATCTTATGGTTAATTGGACACCTCCCACTTACAGATGTTTGCTGAATTATTATTCATTACATTTATTACTATGTTGTTAATGCTCACTGGGGCTCGTCCATCTCGTGTTCACATTCGCATTAGGGTTGCCGCGGTTACCCGGAAGCGGATGTTCCGCCATGTTTTGACTCCCACACCTGCACGCTAGTTTTTCCATTCCTCGGTCGCCATTTTGCTGCACCTATGTCGCTATTGCTGTATCTTTCAATACAACTTCCATTATCTACCCTACTAATGGTACTTTCAATGGTGCTAGTGATATAAAATTTTATTACTTTCACCTAAATATATATTTATGTAAAGTGCTATATATATATTTTTGCACATATGGATAGTTAACCCTTTAGTGAATAAAGTGCTCTAGTGCCACCTAGTGGATAAATGTGAAATTATTTTAGTGATATATATAAAAAATTATTTTAGTGGTATATATAAAAAATAATTATTATATTGTTACTTTAGTGACTTTTGATAAAAATTTAATTTGGGATCAACTCTTTTTATTTATATTCTTTTGTGCACAGTACCATTATAATAAAATATTATTTAAAATATAAAAAAAAAATAAAGACTCTAGATATGAGACTACTGGGTTCGTTTCTGTTGGTCATTTTGTTTTGGATATCAACCATTGTGATCAGGGGTCTCTCTGTCCTTCTCCCAAGTGTGCCCCATTTCTGGGGTATACACTTCCCTTGTCGTTTCAGTGGTTTCGCGGTCATCAACCCCTACACCACACTCTGCCCAAAGGATTGGGAGGACTTGTTTCCTAGTTGTCACTAGGTTAACATTCATCACCATCTTGACCATATATAAATCCCCAGTTTCATTCAGCCTTCATACTCAAGTCCTTTGTGACTAATCCCTGTCATATAATCCATTCAATAAATTAAAAAAAAATGATAACTTAATTGCATATATATCAAATATTTATTTTATCATATGAATTTATTTTATCATATAAATAAACTAAATCAAATTAGTATGAAACATGTGGTGAGGTGATACTACTTATGTGGATATAGGTTATATATACGGGACAGCTTATTATACATAAGTGACAATAAATTATTTCTTGTGGGTATGTCCTGGTGAGTCATGGTGTAAAACCATTTTTATCGGATAAAGCAATCCCGTGTGCGAAGTGTCCAATTCCTCCTGTGTTCATCTGCATTAATTGAATACCTGTGTAACAAGGTGATAAAAAAACATAATTAATAAACTTTACTAAAAAACAACTATTCTACATCCCACTAAATCAGTGACTTCTATTATACAGTTTCAGATTCACAAAGACATTTCACAGTCTTGTTTGCCGTTTGTAGTCTACATTAAGACCCTCAGGATTTAGAGTCCTCAACCTATGAATCCACTGCAATTCTTTTGTTTTTAAAATTTTAACCCTGTTACCCCCTCTTCTCCGCATCGATCAATCTGAACTTTAGCTCCTTCTCTGTATATTGTGCTTCCATAAAATGTTTGGACACGGGTAAATTGAGTATCTTTTATCTTATGCAATAGAGGTGTTGGCTAATCCTTATTTTAAAGTCTAGAGTTGTTTCTCCAATGTACCATAGTTTGCACGAACATTCTAACATGTACATAACAAAGTCAGAGTCACATGTTAGAAAATGTTGTATTTTATACTCAACTCATGTGATTGGGTGGCAAAATTTGTTCCCTTTTAACATTGATGTACAATTTATACAGTTTACACAGGGATAGCATCCCGTCCTTTTACTCCTGGTCAACATGGTTTGTTTAGGCTTTTTTAATGTACCCACATCTGATCTGACCAGGATGTCTTTCAAGTTTTTCCCTCTTCTATATGAGATTAAGGGAGGATTTATATACTCTTTTACGTGGGGTAGACAATTTCTCAACATTCCCCAATGTTTTTAAACCATGTCTACTACCGCCTTTGTCTCTTCGCCATAAGTGAGTATAAGGGGTATTCTATATCCTTCCTTTTTCTTTGGTATCATATGTTTTACTTTTTCTCTTTGCTGTCTTAAGATCTTTCTGGATAACCTCTTTTTTTTTTAATCTAATTAACAATTTATCTATCACCTCTTCTTTCTCCTGTTCTTCACTTACAATTCTGTTTACTCTCACCATTTGGCTTAAAGGAATCGAATTTATCATATTTTTCGGATGGTTGCTATGATAGTGCAGTAATTTGTTCTTATCTGTCGGTTTAACGTATAACATTGTGACCAACTTGTCATCTTTCAATGTTTCCTTAAAGGGAACCTGTGACCTAATCTATGGCCCCTAAACTATCACTACCTGCCCCTACAGACCCTAACTAGCTCCCTAACCATCCCTGCCTGTCCTAATAGGGCTTTATATAAGGTGAATTAAACACTTTAGAAACTTACATTTTTTCCGTCTGTGGGGCGTTCCTGTCGGCTCTTGTCTGCAGGGCGGTGTCCCCAGAGCCGCGCTCCCCCCGCCTCGCTCCCTTCCTAACGCCCTAATGGGCGGCATTGTGGATTTGAAGAGCGGGGGAGCCCAGTGGAATCATCCCACCCCGCTCTTCATGACGCGAGACCGGAAACCGCGTCATTTCCGGTCCGCGCATGCCCAGTGCGGCGGGTGAAGCCGACGCGAGTCCCGGCGTCGCTAAGCAACGATCGGGAGCGTCTTCGGAAGGTGAGTATCGGCGGCCCCCCCCCTCCCAAAACTGCACATATATATGTGTGTGTAATCCACATGTACATATGGATTACACACACATATATATATATTCACTTTGATTAGGCACATTTCAAATGTGCATCTATAATATATATATATATATATATATATATATATATAGATGCACATATATATAGTTAGATTATATATATGTGTGTGTGCATGTGTATATATATATATATATATATATGTGTGTGTGTGTGCACATATATATATATACATACATATATATATATAATATATGCACACACACACTAAAAAAATAATATATAGATATAGTGTTAGAGTATATTTATATTTGCATGTATATGTGCACATACATATATATATATATGTATATATAATCTATGTATGTATATATAATCTATGTATACATGCAAATATAAATATACTCTAACTATATATATATATTATTTTTTTGTGTGTGTGTGTGCATATATTATATATATATATATATATATATATATATATATGTATGTAACTATATATACACATATATATATGTGTGTATATATGGTTAGATAGATTATATATATATATATATATATATATATATATAGATGTATATAGATGCGTCATATATATACTGTATATATAAAGTGGATGCAGCTAATATATAGTGTGTATGTATATATATATATATATGATGCATCTACTTTATATATATATATATATATATATATATATATATATATATATATACAGTGTATATATATATATATAGTATATATATGGTGCATCTATAGATATGATGAATCTATATATATATATATATATATATATATATATATATATACAGAAATATATAGTAAATTACACATATTATGCATATGTGTAAATGTATATACATATATGTGGATACTAAGACATATAAATATATATGTATATGTGTGCATATGAATATATACACACGTGTATACATATGATTAGCCACATATATACATAATGTGTGTATATAGTAATATATATCTGTATCTATAGATATGTATATATACACATGTATATATGTCTATATGCACAGAAATACATATATATATATATATATATATATATATATATATACACACACAGATACACACACATTCTTATACACACATACATATACGTGTGTATGTATATATATCTACTCTATAATTGCCGTAGGCATTTTCGTGTCGGCCCCCGACAACGTGCCGTGGCTTTGTCACTATTGTGACGTCATCACGGCGATGCATTGGCCGCGTAGCGGCCATTGCGAGTCGCTGACGTCACCACGTACGAGCAATGGCCGCGAAGCGGCCATTGCGAGTCGGTGGCCGAAAATAGAACCAGAGGCTCGGCCACAAATTTAGCGATGTACCGCTGAGGTAGCGCGAGCAATGGCCGCGAGGCCATTGCGAGTCGCTACCTCAGCCGCCGCACTTGCCGCAAGTCCTCCTATACTTTCAATGGGGATCCATTGCGAGTCGCTACCTCAGTCGCCGCACCTGCCGCAAGTCCCCCTATACTTTCTATGGGGATTACCGCATTCGCGCCGCAAGTGTAATGCGGTTACACTTGCGGCGCGGTTGCGGTAATCCCCATAGAAAGTATAGGGGGACTTGCGGCAGGTGCGGCAAGTGCGGTTTTACACTTGCGGTAAGGTTTGCCCGCGAAAAAACCCGTGGCAGACTGCGCTGTTGCTGGGTGGCAACTCATTTTGCCTACCAATCACCATACTCCCCTTTGTCTACCAATCACTATGCTGTCACCTGAAGCAATTTTATAGTGTTTACTTTAACTTTTCTTCACAAATTATTCCTGCCTTGGTGATCCTGTGGACGGACGTCGGAAAACCAGTGCTGGAATCTCATCCCTACAAGACATCTTTTTGGCCAATATAATCGATTAATAATTATTATTAATTATTAATATTAATATTATTATTAGTGTTAATATTAATTATTATTATTAATCGATTATGGCTTGGTGATCCTGTGGGACGGACGTCAGAAAACCAGTGCTGGAACCTCATCTCTACAAGATCAGCTAAGATATCTTTTTCGTTCAATATAATTGATTATTTATTATGATTATTTATTAATTATTAATTTTCGTGTTAATATTAATTATTATTATTCATATATTATTAATATTATTATAATATTGATATATTCATCATTATATGTATTTTTGGCTCAATATAATTGATTATTCATTAGGATTATTTATTAATATTATCAATTTTAGTGTTAATATTAATTATTATTATTAATTCATTATTAATATTATTATTATATTCATATATTCATAATTATATATATATATATATATAGAGAGAGAGAGAGAGAGAGATTTATTGATATATTCGTTATTATATATATATATTGATATAGATATATATAATATATATATATATATATATATATATATATATATATATATATATACATTATATAGATTTATATATATATATATATATGTCATATTATATATATGTATATGATTAGTATATATATATATATTGTATATTAATCTCTCTCTCTATATATATATATATACATGTCATATTATATATATGTATATGATTAGTATATATATATATATATATAGTATATTAATCTCTCTCTATATATATATATTATTATTATTTTTTAATTTATTTATTTATTTTTTTTTAAATATTTTTAATATTATTAAATTGATTTATTATTTGTTATTTGAAGTGAATTTATTGGTATTTGAATTATTTTATTGTATTACAAAACCGCATCTGCGGCGTGGTTGCGGTAATCCGCATACAAAGCATAGGGTGACTTGCGGCAGGTGCGGCAAAACCGCACTTGCCGCACTTACCGCAAGTCACCCTATACTTTCTATGGGGATTACCGCAATCGCGCCGCAAGTGCTCGCACTCAGCCAGCGACTCGCAATGCGGCGCGGTTGCGGTAATCTCTATGGGTATTACCGCAACCGCGCCGCAAGTGCTCGCACTCAGCCAGCGACTCGCAATGCGGCGCGGTTGCGGTAATCCCTATGGGTATTACCGCAATCGCGCCGCAAGTGCTCGCACTCAGCCAGCGACTCGCAATGCGGCGCGGTTGCGGTAATCTCTATGGGTATTACCGCAACCGCGCCGCAAGTGCTCGCACTCAGCCAGCGACTCGCAATGCGGCGCGGTTGCGGTAATCCCTATGGGTATTACCGCAACCGCGCCGCAAGTGCTCGCACTCAGCCAGCGACTCGCAATGCGGCGCGATTGCGGTAATCCTTATGTGATTAATCTATATATATCAGCTAAATCTTTTTGGACCAATATAATCCATTATTTATTGATATATTCATAATTATATATATATATATATCTATTGATATAGATATATATATAGATATATAGATATAGATATATATATTCATATATATTTATATATATATATATATATATATATACATGTCATATTATATATATGTATATGATTAGTATATATATATTGTATATTAATCTCTCTCTCTCTCTCTCTATGTATATATATTTATATATATATATATATATATATACACATTATATAGATTAATATATATATATATATATATATATATATATATATATAGATGTCGTATTATATATATGTATATGATTAGTATATATATATATTGTATATTAATCTGTATATATATATATATATATATATACTAGCTGGGTGCCAATATATATATATATACTAGCTGGGTGCCAATATATATATATATACTAGCTTCGCGGCCAATGCTTCGCGCTGCTAAGGCGACTCGCCATGCCCGCCTTAGAGCGACTCGCAATGGCCGCTGCGCGGCCAATACTTCGTTCGTATCCACATGACGACATGACTCGCATGCGAGTTTGGACTCAAACGGTGCGCGAAATCCATTCGTGATTATATAGTAGATGTATATATAGATATATATATAGATATATATATAGATATATAAACATTCTAATGAATTGTAATATATAATATACATAATTTTATTAAGTTAATAATATAACTGTTACACTTGCGGCGTGGTTGCAGTAATCGCCATAGTAACTATAGGGGCACTTGCGCCAGCCGCGGGAAGTGCGGTCACCAACAAAAAACTGCACTTGCCGCATCTGCCGCAAGTCCTCCTATACTTACTATGGCAATTACCGCAACTGCGCCTCAAGTGTGGCAGCTATGCGGCAAATGCGGCAGATGCGTTTTTTTTAAATGCATTTGCCTCGACCGTGGGTGCCCGCTTTTAGCACAAAATTCCTGACCTAATCATACTGCCAGGGAGGCAAATATATATAATATATTTTTTTGATATATTTTTATGATATTATTTATATATTAAAATATATTGCATATATTGGTTTTAAATAGATTATTGATCTATATGTTACACAATTATATAAATCTTTTTCAGGCTTATATTAAATTTTTGTCTGAAATTATGTCAGTGCCTGAATATTAAATATATATTATCTATTTATAATTCTTTTAACATCATTTGACATCTACAGTTAGGGCCAGAAATATTTGGACAGTGACACAAGTTTTGATATTTTAGCTGTTTACAAAAACATGTTCAGAAATACAATTATATAAATAATATGGGCTGAAAGTGCACACTCCCAGCTGCAATATGAGAGTTTCCACATCCAAATCGGAGAAAGGGTTTAGGAATCATAGCTCTGTAATGCATAGCCTCCTCTTTTTCAAGGGACCAAAAGTAATTGGACAATGGACTCTGAGGGCTGCAATTAACTCTGAAGGCGTCTCCCTCGTTAACCTGTAATCAATGAAGTAGTTAAAAGGTGGTGGATTCCAGGTGTGTGGTTTTGCATTTGGAAGCTGTTGCTGTGACCAGACAACATGCGGTCAAAGGAACTCTCAATTGAGGTGAAGCAGAACATCCTGAGGCTGAAAAAAAAGAAAAACTCCATCAGAGAGATAGCAGACATGCTTGGAGTAGCAAAATCAACAGTTGGGTACATTCTGAGAAAAAAGGAATTGACTGGTGAGCTTGGGAACTCTAAAAGGCCTGGGCGTCCACGGATCACAACAGTGGTGGATGATCGCCGCATACTTTATTTGGTGAAGAAGAACCCGTTCACAACATCAACTGAAGTCCAGAACACTCTCAGTGAAGTAGGTGTATCAGTCTCTAAGTCAACAGTAAAGAGAAGACTCCATGACAGTAAATACAAAGGGTTCACATCTAGATGCAAACCATTCATCAATTCCAAAAATAGACAGGCCAGAGTTAAATTTACTGAAAAACACCTCAAGAAGCCAGCTCAGTTCTGGAAAAGTATTCTATGGACAGATGAGACAAAGATCAGCCTGTACCAGAATGATGGGAAAGAAAAAAAGTTTGGAGAAGAAAGGGAACGGCACATGATCCAAGGCACACCACATCCTCTGTAAAACATGGTGGAGGCAACGTGATGGCATGGGCATGCATGGCTTTCAATGGCACTGGGTCACTTGTGTTTATTGATGACAAAGCAGCAGACAAGAGTAGCCGGATGAATTCTGAAGTGTACCGGGATATACTTTCAGCCCAGATTCAGCCAAATGCTGCAAAGTTGATTGGACGGCGCTTCATAGTACAGATGGACAATGACCCCAAGCATACAGCCAAAGCTACCCAGGAGTTCATGAGTGCAAAAAAGTGGAACATTCTGCAATGGCCAAGTCAATCACCAGATCTTAACCCAATTGAGCATGCATTTCACTTGCTCAAATCCAGACTTAAGACGGAAAGACCCACAAACAAGCAAGACCTGAAGGCTGCGTCTGTAAAGGCCTGGCAAAGCATTAAGAAGGACGAAACCCAGCGTTTGGTGATGTCCATGGGTTCCAGACTTAAGGCAGTGATTGCCTCCAAAGGATTCGCAACAAAATATTGAAAATAGAAATATTTTGTTTGGGTTATGTTTATTTGTCCAATTACTTTTGACCTCATAAAATGTGGAGTGTTTGTAAAGAAATGTGTACAATTCCTACATTTTCTATCAGATATTTTTGTTCAACCCTTCAAATTAAACGTTACAATCTGCACTTGAATTCTGTTGTAGAGGTTTCATTTCAAATCCAATGTGGTGGCATGCAGAGCCCAACTCGCGAAAATTGTGTCACTGTCCAAATATTTCTGGCCCCAACTGTATATGTAACTTCTTTGGTGACTTTTTTTGATCTTAATTTTTTTCTTGCGACTCCTGGCCGCTGTCAGCACACAACTCCAAGCCCTGTCAACATACACCTCCGATATGTCCTCACCCCCCCCCCATATGTCCGCACACCTCCGCTAATTTGCGGTAGATGTGGTGAAAAAACGCATCTTCCGCGTTTGCCACATAAAAGCGTTACACTTGCGGTGCGGTTGCGGTAATCCCCATAGAAAGTATAGGGGGACTTGCAGCAGGTGCAGCAAGTGCGGTTTTGCACTTGCGGCAAGTGCGGCCGCAAAAAAAAATGTAGCTTTTTGCTTACCAATCACTATACCCCCCCCGCCGCCATTTTAGTGATTAATAATATGTTTAATCCGCCATTTTGTAGTGTTTACTTTAACTTTTCCTCACAAATCATTCCTGCTTTGGTGATCCTGTGGGACGGACGTCAGAAAACCAGTGTTGGAACCTCATCCCTACAAGATCAGCTAAGATATCTTTTTGGGCCAATATAATCGATTATTTATTGATATATTCATAATTATGTATATATATAGATATATAGATATAGATTAATATATTTATATATATATATATATATATATATAGATGTCATATTATATATATGTATATGATTAGTATATATATATATTGTATATTAATCTATATATTATATATATATATATATATATATACATTGTAATAAATTGTTATATATAATATACATAATTTATTTAACTTAATAATATATATAATATATTTTTTTTATATATTTTTATGATATTATTTATATATAAAAATATATTGTATATATTGGTATTAAATAGATTATTGATCTATATGTTACACAATTATATAAATCTTTTTCAGCCTTATATTAAATTTTTGTCTGAAATTATGTCAGTGCCTGAATATTAAATCTATATTATCTGTTTATAATTTTTTTAACATCGATTGTCATCTATATGTTAATAATGCTCCTTACTGCATTAACTTCTTTGGTGACTTTTTTTCATCTTAATTTTTTTCTTGCGACCCCTTGCCGCTGTTAGCACTGAACTCCAACCCCTGTTACCATACACCCCCCATATGTCCTCAACCCCCCCCCCCATATGTCCACACCCCCCCGCTAATTCGCGGCAGATGTGGTGAAAAAACCGCATCTGCCACGTTTGCTGCATAACCGTTACACTTGCGGCGCAGTTGCGGTAATCTCCATAGAAAGTATAGGGGGACTTGCGGCGCAGTTGCGGTAATCACCATAGAAAGTATAGGGGGACTTGCGGCAGTTGCGGCAAGTGCGGTTTTGCACTTGCGGCAAGTGTGGCTGCGAAAAAAAACGTAGCTTTTTGCCTACCAATCACTATATCCCCCCCGCCGCCATTTTAGTGATTAATAATATGTTTAATCTGCTATTTTATAGTGTTTCCTTTAACTTTTCCTCACAAATTATTTCTGCCTTGGTGATCCTGTGGAAGGACGTTAGAAAATCAGTGCTGGAACCTCAGCCCTACAATATCAGCTAAAGATATCTTTTTGGACCAATATAATCGATTTTTTATTGATATATTCATAATTATATATATATGTATATAGATATATATATATATATATATATATATATATATATAGATATATATATATATATATATATATATGTTATATTATATATATGTATATGATTACTATATATAAAATATTGTATATTAATCTATATATATAATATATATATATATATATATACACATTGTAATAAATTGTAATATATAATATACATATTTAACTTAAGTTAATAATATATATAATATATTTTTTTATAATATTTTTATGATATAATTTATATATAAAAATATATTGTATATAATTAATAACAATTATCAATATAAATATTACTACTTTGACTATATTGTTATGCAGAATGTATATTGATTGGTTCCTTAAATAATATACTGTAGCTATTATTGCATACATTTTTCTGCACTGTGCTCAATATGAGCTCGGACAAACCAAGAAGCTCTGTTAGAGCTAAGAATGCTGCATTCCAGCGCAAGAAGCGTGCGCAGGAAGATCCAGAAAAAAAACGTCTCCGTTTGCTTAAAGTCAAGGAGGCTTTGGATAAAAGAATTGCAAAGGAGTCTGCTGAAGCAAGAAGCAGTCGGTTGGCCAAAAAAGCTGAGGCGCAACGCAAAAGACGTAAACAACAACAGGTGAAGGTGCAAGGAGAACCATCTACCTCTGATATGGCGTCCATATCTGGGTCTACAACACTTTCTGAAAGTCAAATGCCTACAACATCTGGCCGCAAACAACAAAAGATGAAGATGCAAGGAGAACCATCTACTTCTGATATGGCGTCCATATCTGTGTCTACAACAATTTCTGAAAGTCAACTGCCTACAACATCTGGCCGTAAACAACAAAAGGCAAAGGTGCAAAGAGAACCATCTACCTCTGATATGGCTCCTATATCTGTGTCTGCAACACTTTCTGAAACTCAACAGCCTACAACATCTGGCCGTAAACAACAAAAGGTGAAGGTGCAAGGAGAACCATCTACCTCTGACATGGCGTCCATATCTGTGTCTCCAACACTTTCTGAAACTCAACTGCTTACAACATCTGGCACGGGTAAAGTGAAGGGCAAATGTTCTTCTAAAAAAAGAACACATAAGATTGCTTCTGCCATGGCAAGACATCAATTGGCTAAAGTCAAACGTTTACAAATTTTGTCACCTACCTCAAAACAACGCCGTTTGGCCCATTTGGCTGCCTTACAGCGTCAACTACGCCAAAAAAAAAATATATGTAAGAAGTCTCAAGTCACTACTTCTTTTCTTGAATGTGTTGACAGTTCTACACAACCACGCCTTATTTATGTAGGCATCTACAAAAAAGGTCATCGGTTGCTCACTTCACCAACGTCATCAATCCCTATTGGCTTTTCTGATGACGATACCGGTATTTTAGAACATACCTGTGGGCCCATGAATGTGTTATGTCAACATTGTGAAGCACAACATTTTGAGGCTGAAAGGCCATCTGATGGACAGTTCTCTCTTTGTTGTCACAAGGGCAAAGTTAAGGTACCATTACCTCAGTACCCTGAGCTGTTCACTACTTTACTGAAAGGAGACAGCCCATATAGTAAAAATCTCATGGAAAATATCAGGAGCATTAATAGTTCCTTTGCATTTGCTTCGATGGGTGCAAGTGTTTCTCAACCACCTGGACACGGTCCTTATTGTTTCCGGATTCACGGCCAAATTTACCATAGAACTGGAACTCTCCACCCCGCTGAAGGTCAAGTTCCAGCATATGCACAGCTCTATATTTTGGATAGTGCTACTGCTACTGAACAACGCCTACAGTCTCCAGAAAATATCAAGTGTAATCCAGCCTTGATGAGAATTATTGCTGAGCAATTGGAAGGTATTAATCCCTTTGTTTCAGCTTACAAAATGTTACGGCAAGTGGAGGAAGAGGAAGAACAGAAAGCATTGGAACATGGCACAAAAATGCCTAATATCATCATGGCAATTAAACAAGACAGAGAGCAAGACCCAAGACGGTATAACAACCCTACTGTCCATGAAGTTGCAGTCATCTTTGAACATGCTGATGGAGAGCCACCATTTAATAGAGACATTTTAATACATCTAAAACCAGACACAAATAATCCGTTGGCCCCCAAAACACAGCAAATAAGTATTTTACACAGTAATTTGGATGCATTACTGTATCCATTGTTTTTCCCTCATGGAGAGCAAGGGTGGCATGAATCACTCATGCAGGAAGGCCAAAATACTCGCAGGGTGACACAGCTGCAGTATTACTGTTATTTGCTGTCAGTACGGACAGAATTCAATCCTGTCCTTAATGGAGGAAAACTGACACAGCAGTACTTGGTGGATGCCTATGTTAAGATCGAGGCCAATCGTTTAAATTTTATACGACAACACCAGAAGGATTTGAAGGTGGAAGATTATTGTCTCCTTCAAGAACATTTGCTTAGAAAATCCGTAGAAAAAGGAATCCCTATTGGCAAAACTGTAATTTTACCATCTTCCTTTGAGGGAAGTCCCCGAAACATGCAGCAGAGGTATCAAGATGCCATGGCGATTGTAACTAAATTTGGAAGACCAGATCTTTTTATAACAATGACCTGCAATCCGAAATGGAGTGAAATTGTAACCAATTTACAGCCATGGCAGCGTGCTGAACATCGCCCGGATTTAGTGGCCCGTGTATTCAGGATTAAACTTGAAGCCCTTTTGAAAGATATTAATTCTGGATTATTTGGCAAGGTTTGTGCTATGGTTCATGTGATAGAATTTCAAAAGCGAGGCCTACCACATGCTCACATTCTAATTATTCTGGATGCCAACTCAAAACTAAGAACTGAGGTAGAAGTCGATAATACTGTTTGGGCTGAAATTCCTGATCCATCACATTACCCTGTGCTCCATCAAATTGTCATGCAACACATGATCCATGGCCCCTGTGGACAACACAATCCCAATTCTCCATGTATGGAGAATGGAAAGTGTAAAAAAGCTTTTCCCAAACAGTTTCAAACAAAAACTGTTATACCTGAGGATGCATATCCAAGTTATCAAAGAAACGAAGGACCTTCTTTTTCACACCATTCCAAGATGATTGATAATTCTTGGGTGGTTCCATATAACCCTTTCCTTCTATTAAAATATAAGTGCCATATCAATGTGGAAATATGTGCTTCCATTCAGAGCGTAAAATACCTCTTTAAATATGTGTACAAAGGTCATGACAAAGCCAATGTGGAAATTTGTGAAACCAACATCAGACACGATGAAACTCATAAATTCATGGATTCCAGATATGTGAGTGCACCAGAGGCAGCTTGGCGAATCTTTGCTTTTCAAATGCATAGACAATCTCACAGCATTATTCGTCTTGCAGTACATCTGCCTCATTCACAATCACTTTTTTTTCACGAGGGTGATTCTGCGGACAACATCAGTTATTCAATGGACAGACAATCAACACTCATGGCCTACTTTACCCTCAATGAGAATGATCCCAATGCTCGGGAGTACTTATATCGTCAAATTCCTGAGCATTATGTTTGGAAAGAAGGTGCATGGGAAGTTAGAAGGAGAGGAGGTGCTTCAGTCATTGGTAGACTCTACACTGTTAGTATTCAAGAACAAGAACGTTATTTTTTAAGGCTGTTGTTACTCCATGTTAAAGGAGCTACAAGTTTTGACAACCTTAAGACTGTTAAGGAAGTCACATACCCAACGTTTAAAGAGGCGGCATTAGCCCTTGGATTGCTCTTCGATGACAGTGTTTGGAGAAAAACTTTATTGGATGCCTGTGTTCTCAATATGCCTGCACAGCTTCGTGAAATGTTTGCATATATATGTGTCTTTGGTCCTCCTAATCATCCCTGGAGTTGTGGCAAGAATTTAAACAACATTTCATTCAAGATTACTGCCATGCCTACCACCCTGACACTGATGATTGTGAGCATTGTGAAGGATATGCCATGACTGATGTTGAACATGTTTTAAAATTTCATGCTAAACATTTTATTGATTTTAATCTGCCACGCCCAAAAAGAAAACCACACATTCGTCCTCAATACAATAAAGAAGAAGAGTTAGTAAGAGCACATGAAATGAAAGCCACTTTAAATGATCAACAACGTTTGGCCTATAATGCAATCCATAAAGCTTTAGAGGATACAAGTGATAAGCCAAAGTGCTTTTTCCTTGACGGTCCCGGTGGAAGTGGGAAAACATATCTCTATCATCTATTGATTCATGAACTCAGAGGAGAAGGAGAAGTTGTCTCACCAGCAGCCAGTACAGGGATTGCTGCTAATCTATTGCAAGGAGGAAGAACTATCCATTCACTGTATGGCATACCAATACCAATTAATGAGACATCCGTTTCAAGAATCAAAAATGATACTGATGCGGCCCAACATTTGAAGACTACCAAACTCTTCATCATCGATGAGTCTACTATGTTGTCAAAATACGCTTTGCATGTAATTGATCAATTATTACGGGATGTCATGACAACTGATGTCTCAAAGAAAAATAAATTACCCTTTGGAGGAAAAGTCATTGTTCTGGGAGGAGACTTTCGGCAGTGTCTTCCTATCATCTCTCATGGAACAAGGACAGACATCGTAGAGAGCTGCATTAAATATTCACGACAATGGCAGCTTTTCAATCAATTGCCGCTCTTTAACAACATGCGCTCCATTGATACTGATTATAGCAATTGGTTAATTCAATTGGGAAATGGAGAATTGTCCAATGATTACAACCTTGGTGATGATGTCATTGAGATCCCGCAAGACATGATCTGCACTGGCTCTTTAATCTTGGACATATTTGGTGAAAACATTGTCATTGATGTGAATAATGACGAAAGTATTCAGAATGCTGCATCACATGCCATTCTTTGTCCCAAAAATGACGCTGTGGATTTGATCAATTCAAAAGTTATGGATTGTATTCCTGGAGAATATATGGAATATTTGAGCCACGATTCTATTGATCCAGATGAGACAGAAAATCCCGAACAATATCCTGTGGAATTTCTAAATTCTCTAACACCAACAGGAATGCCTTCCCATCTCCTCAAATTAAAAGTTGGTACAATTATAATGCTTTTGCGTAATTTTAACAGCAGAAAAGGACTTTGCAACGGGACTCGGATGATTATTATTGCTTTATTTGACAACTTGATACAAGCAAAAGTAATTTCTGGCTCGGATGAAGGAAATGTAGTCTTCATTCCAAGAATTGATCTCTGTCCATCAGAGACTGGATTGCCTTTCAAACTAAGACGTCGGCAATTTCCCGTGAAGCCTGCCTTTGCCATGACCATAAATAAATCCCAAGGACAAACTTTGGAGAAAGTGGGTATTTATTTGCCAGAACCTGTTTTTGGTCATGGACAATTATATGTGGCTTTCTCACGTGTGAAGAGACGATGCAATGTGAAGGTGAAAGTGGTGGATTCATGTATTCAAGGCAAATTGGTGCCTAACTGTGAGAAAGTCTTCACCAAAAATATTGTCTATCGGAATATTTTGGGATGAACTTTTGCATATTTTATATTTTTACCTTTTCTATTTTTAAAAAAAAAAAAAAAAAAAAAAAAAATTAGTTTAGTCTTTTCAATTTCAGTTTTTTATGTGCATAGTTTATACAATGTTTGTGGAAAAACACATTTCAGATTTCATTGGAGATGTGTATCATTCTGATTTTCTCACAGGGTGATAGAAACCACTATTTAAAGCTCCAGTACTCTACGTGCTGAGAGATTTGATTCTTATTCTTTAAAGGGAGAGGTTTTTGTGAACAGCTAAGAGACGGGTGGGACGGCTGTTCACACACATCTCATTAGCAAGGTGTGTTCCACATGTTTAGATAGATAGGGACAAACATAAATTATTAATTAGATTCTATTACGACAATTTTCTTAGATTTTTTCACTTTGTTGAGGAATATACTAAATGATAATAATTGATCATGAAGGACTCACCAACAACATACTTGCTGTAATTTTCATAATTGCATATATGTAATTTGTACTTAACTTGCGGTTTGTGCAGACAACATAGTTGCGGCAGTGTCATCCACATCAACTGCAGTCACCTGTGGTTAGTTAGTGGATGCATCTTATGCACCTGCTGAAGCTATGTTAACTCCATTTACCGTTGGTTAACTACAAGTTTTTTTGTTATTGCATGGATATTGCTGCAAGTCTGTAGCTGGTAACTCCTTCTGTATCAATTTACAAAATTTTATTATTTACATCACAATCCTCAAAAAATCTAAGAAAAATCCAGCTATTACAAATATCTAAATTATATCAATTCGGATTTAGTTAGAGTAGGTCCCACCAGGCGTAAGGGCATCTTGACGCGATTGGTGGGCTAACACAAACTAGCTGATACATATATTAGTACTGTTAATTCATCAATTCAAACAATTGACATATTAAGAAGTATTGCTACTTTGTGTTCTAAGACCCTTACAACATAATAGTTCAGTTTTCCTTAAATGATATCAACCATACAAATATATGTAGTTGGTGGAAAGATGTCATTGGAATAATTGGATTATTATTTGAAAATCTAAAAAAAAATTTAAAAATACTCTAGACACCCGATGCATTTGCATCGGGCTCACAGCTAGTATATGTATAAATACATAGCTGTATATACAGACATACATATCAGTATACACACATTATCTATGTATATGTGTGCATGTATATATATATATACTTGTGTGTGTGTATATGTGTATATACACACACATATATATATATATATATATATATATTGTAGAGAGAGAGACTGAGGGTGAGAGGGTCTGTGAGTTTTGTGTAACGCTGTGACTTGGGTGACGCAGTAAACTTCACCTGAGGTCAGAGTTAATCCTCGTCACTCTACCTGACCTCAGGTGATCTACACTGATGTCACCCTGTTCACATCGGTAACAGAAAACTCACTCTATGTGGGTCACGCTGTGAAGTGGGAAGTTTCACATGAGGTCAGAGAAACACATTGCTTTATCCGACCTCAGGTGACACAGACCATGAATGCTTCACTGCACGAGCCTTCAAATATAATTTTTAGGGAATCTTCACTAACAGACGGACCTCTACCAGGATCCTGGATGGGTATGTGGGAGTAATAAAGATGGAGTCAAAATACGTGTTTGTGTTTTTTGTTGTAATAAAAAAATTTTCTCGGTGTTGTGTCTTCTTTACTACTAAATAGAGATTCATAATGGCCGTGTCTAACATTGGCGCGACATTATAAATCTCGGGCTTAGTGCCAGCTGCTAAAATAAAGGTGGCATTAACCCCTTATTACCCAGTCTGCCACCGCCACAGGGCAGCTGGAAGAGCTGGGTACAGCTCCAGAATATTGCGCTTCTATAAAAGCGCAATATTCTGGGGCGGCTGCGAGCTGCAATTCTCAGCGGGGGTGGCCCAGAACGCTTGGGCCTCCCTACGCTGGGGATTCCAGCCCTCAGCTGCCTAGTTGTACCTGGCTGGCAAAGAAAAATGTGGCGAAGCCCCACGCCGTTTTTTTTCTTGCCAGCCAGGTACACCTAGGTAGTTGGTGGTGGATGGCAGCTCCCTGCTGCCTAGTTGTACCTGGCTGGCAAAGAAAAATGTGGCGAAGCCGCACGCCGTTTTTTTTCTTGCCAGCCAGGTAGACCTAGACAGCTGTGGGCTGCCATCCACCCCCTACTACATAGGTGTACCTGGCTGGCAAGAAAAAAATGGCGTGGCGCTTCGCCACATTTTTCTTTCATATATATTAGCTGCATCCACTTTATATATACAGTATATATATGACGCATCTATATACATCTATATATATATATATATATATATAATCTATCTAACCATATATACACACATATATATATGTGTATATATAGTTACATACATATATATATATATATATAATATATGCACACACACACACAAAAAAATAATATATATATATATAGTTAGAGTATATTTATATTTGCATGTATATGTGCACATACATAGATTATATATACATATATATATATGTATGTGCACATATACATGCAAATATAAATATACTCTAACACTATATCTATATATTATTTTTTTAGTGTGTGCATATATTATATATATATATATATATATGTGCACACACACACATATATATATATATATATATATATATATATATACACATGCACACACACATATATATAATCTAACTATATATATGTGCATCTATATATATATATATATATATATATATATATAGATGCACATATGAAATGTGCCTAATCAAAGTGAATATATATATATGTGTGTGTAATCCATATGTACATGTGGATTACACACACATATATATGTGCAGTTTTGGGAGGGGGGGGGCCGCCGATACTCACCTTCCGAAGACGCTCCCGATTGTTGCTTAGCGACGCCGGGACTCGCGTCGGCTTCACCCGCCGCACTGGGCATGCGCGGACCGGAAATGACGCGGTTTCCAGGCCTCGCGTCATGAAGAGCGGGGCGGGATGATTCCACTGGGCTCCCCCGCTCTTCAAATCCACAATGCCGCCCATTAGGGCGTTAGGAAGGGAGCGAGGCGGGGGAGCGCGGCTCTGGGGACACCGCCCTGCAGACAAGAGCCGACAGGAACGCCCCACAGACGGAAAAAATGTAAGTTTCTAAAGTGTTTAATTCACCTTATATAAAGCCCTATTAGGACAGGCAGGGATGGTTAGGGAGCTAGTTAGGGTCTGTAGGGGCAGGTAGTGATAGTTTAGGGGCCATAGATTAGGTGACAGGTTCCCTTTAACATCCAAGAATTGTATTTCCTTGTTTGACTTGACCATTGTAAACTCAATGGTACCTTTACACGCCGCTACAGAAGGTTAGAAACAACCGGGTGTCTCACGTGCACGAGCACATTTCAACGGTACCTGATACTGCCTTTACACGCCGCTACAAGGTGCTCTACAGAAGGTTTTTTCTATCCCTGGAGGCACCGACGGGTGCCGCAGGTTACCTTCTGTAGAGCACCTTCCCTCATTTACACGCCGCTAACACAAGGCAATATGGGAGGACCTGGGGCAGCAGGGACAACACATAGGCGTGCCAGAGTTGTGGATTACGAAACGTTCGTACGGTGATTGGACAATGCAATAACATCATGATTGGCCAGCCAGCGCAGGAAGGCTGGCTAATACATGATGCTATTGCAATTGTGTAGTGTGACTGGTCAGCTCCTTAAATATGCCGCTCTATGCAGGGACAACCAATCGTAACGCAGGAGCTTCCACCAATGATGGCTGAAGGGGGGCGGTATCCCGGAGGCTGTGTCACGCCCCAGGGAGTTCACTAGGTGTCGCCAAAAACCTTCCTGTTCTTCATTTACACGCCGCTACCATCGGGTTGACACCAACCTGTTTTTGAGCACTGCTGAAAAACAGGTGTCGACAGTGACCGGTGGCAACAACCTGATTTACACGCCGCTACTTCGCGGTGTTTTGACGGTGCAAGATACAATTGTCTCCAACACCCGGTTGTTTCTAACCTTCTGTAGCGGCGTGTAAAGGTTACCATTATGGTTTCATCTATGCTATTGATGGACTCAAAAAAATCAGTCAGTTCATCTTCTGTGCCTTTCCATAGTAAAAAAAAACATCATCTATGTATCTCCACCACCACTCCATTTCTACACGGCCACAAAATGGAACAACGTGTCCATGATTTCACTGCAACCAGAGATCTGTGAACAATATCTGCACAATTATCTGTATGTGTAACTGGGCCTTAATTCAGATATCCTACTCCTCTGAACACCTGAATATTCATATGTGACTACTAAAAACAGCAATACTTGAATCCTCAACACAAATTTGTGCAGACGTCTAATCAATGGTTTGCTGTAATATGGCCACTGGAGTTCATGGACATTTTCCTGTTTTGCTATATTTTTTCTTCTCAAGACAGTATATGCACATTATTATATTTCCATTTGTAATATATGACTATTATCCTCTTGAAGGACAAATATCTAACACATTATTTAGCACTGTTACTTGGAAACCTTTCAAGAGAAGCCCTCTTCTAGTAACCACTATTGCGTATCTATTTAGACTTGGTATGGTAGCATTATCTGGGCAATGTATGGCACACTTATGTCATTACTCCTGTAGGGCCTGTATTTTAGGTCTCCACACCTGGTCCTAGAGCCGGGTTATTATATCTGCAATACAAACTTTAGATTTAGGTGAACCGTCCTTACAAAGGCATTATACTGAAACAGCCTGTATAACTGCACTGTCAGCAGAAAAGCAGAAAATTAAATTTTATTAGGTTAAATCTTAAAAACAAATTAGTCTAGCATGTGATTATAATCAAACAGAGCCACTAGTGAGAAAAGGGGGGGCAAACCCTATTACCAATTTAGTCTTTACCATAATCAAGAGTTGTCTGACAGTAGAGTTTTCACCCTTAAAAGGGGAAATGGTGTCCCCACTCATCATCAGTTGTTTCTTTATAGGCCCTGATACACATTACAATAAGTCCTGGGACTGAAAAAAAATTTCTCTTGTTTAGGGATTCCTACACTTGTAAGACGGGATTAATTCACCGGCTTGTGTTGTATTGAAAAAGATAGGTGCCGATAGTGGAATCTAAAGAGGATATACAGTATTGTTACAAAACATTAAAGTGCTACGCCTCTAGATCCACAAAAATATTTTTGAACAGTGCCAGAGTGGAGGTCTATTCCTCAGTCAAGATAGGGACAGGCACTTATATAAAAATATTCATGTTAGTCCTTCGGTATTAACGAGATATTTCCAGTTAGGTTATATGTACTTACACCTAAAAGACTATGGAAGACTGAAATAGATATAAGGGGGAAAGAAAAAAAGGGGGATTATAATTCAACTATTTCCCTTAGAGGTACAGTAGTTTAGTTAAATCATAGTTTTTAGATATAAATAGTAGCCCCTTGACCCCTAGGCATATCAGAGACACAGTGTGAAATACCAAACTCTTATTTATAAAAAGGAAAATTCAATTAAGATAACATGAGATATATTCATAAATAATTCTCTCTAAGGTCACAGCACATTCATTATATTAAATATAGATCATTGGACTTTGCCCATATTGGCCTCCTGAATACTAGGTGCCACACCCTCAAAAATGTGACACTAGTCATTATGTCAAATTAGTCAAATGTGACATTCTAAATTAGTTACCCATGCTAGTTACGTAAAAGCTCAACAAAGTTAAGAATAGACAAAATAGTGCTGTCACACACTGAAACACATTTAATAGTGCAAGATATTTTTATTATAACCATATGAGCCTAAGGCAATGTTCACACTGGGCGTATTTGATCCGTTTTTGCTGCTGCATTTTAGTTTTTTAAAACTGCACCCAAAATAGATCAGTCATGGTGTCTGCCATGTGAATTGGACTTTCAATTTGCTGTGCATACGTTAGTGCTTTTGTCTGCTGCATTAGTGGTGTAGAAAGTGTAAGCAGAAAAAAATGAGCATGTCAATTAGTGCATTTTCCTGCTGCCCTTTCCACACCACCGTGGCGATCCCATGGTGAACTCCAGCAATGTTTTCCTTCCGAGCATCAGAAGAACCTGCAGGTATGGTACTGACAGGACCTGCCCATGTGACTGTGCCTGAGGGTTACATGGGTCAGGTCCTGTAAGTACTCTTTCTACCCAAAGGTCCTGACAATGCCCAGAAGGAACATATTGCCGGGGCTCATCGTGGGATTTCTGAGGAGAGTAAGAAAGTGTATCATTTGTGATTCTTTTCTGCCAAGTGAGGATCTGTTTTTGGTGCAAAAACTGCACCAAAAACGGATCACCAAAAACTAAGCGCGAATGCTCAGTGTGAATGAGGCCTAATGGTTAAGGATAATACAGCTCCACAATAACAAACACAGCCAAATTAATACTTATTCTTATTAAATATGAAAGTCCTCATCTCTCCAATCCACTCATTTCCCTCACTTGGATTCATAAGGAGTAGTAAAAATTGTAACCGGAGCCGAAATGCAAATTGCCCACAAACACTGATAGCTGCCGTGGATGATCCACTCTGTAACAGTGTTTGCTAGAAAAGCAGGTAGGGGACATAAAGGATGGACAATACAAGCCAAGTAAGGCTAGGGTCACACTTCCGTCATGACCCTAGCCTGACAGAAGAGCTGCAAACTTAGAAAATTTCAGCTTCAGCGCATAGCGTTAACGGCATGTAATGCTCTGCGCTGCCAGGCTAGTGAACACTATGACAACCTGCTGTTTACCTCAGTAACCGGCTCCACGCAAATCTCCTGGAGATGCACTTTTGGACAGCGCACGGTCTGCAATGGAAATTTTCTAAGTTTGCAGCGCTTCCGTCAGGCTAGGGTCATGACGCAAGTGTGACCCTAGTCTAACTTTCATATGCTTTTTAGACCATGCTTAGATAGGGTTGGCATAATTTGGTTTCTACATGATCTTGTACTACAGCAGTCAGATCTTCCTTGCAATTTTTAAGCAGTTTTAAGATGTGCTTCCTATTACATTACAATAGTTCTTAACCAAGTAACAGCATCAGCAGCCAGAACTTTATTTTACTTTAATTATCATTCTCCAGATTTAAAAAAAGAATATCCAAAATAGTTTATCACCCCTCTAATAAAATGGAGTCTGCTATAAATGGAATTTATAGCACACTGGCAGATCCATCGAACAATAACCCAATCAGTGATGGACAGATACCATTCACTTTTAATTCAAGTTCTGTTGAAACCTCTGTAATTTTGTGATAGGCATAAAACTGCATAAATCTTACTACCAAAAGTGATTAATACCTGAAGGAACTCCCCATTAAAGACTCTAAATTATTATTATTATTATTATTATTATTAATAATTGTAGTGTAATTTATTCTATGATGCTTTACATGAAAAAAGTACAATATTCATGAACAGTACAAGACACAGACAAGTACAGGAGGAGAGAGGACCCTGCCAGAGAGGGCCTAGGAGAAGGTAAGGCTGGTCGTGCGACAGTTTAGTGGACTGAGGCTCACTATAGGTTGTAAGCTTGTCGGAAGATGTGGGCCTTTAGGTTCCTTTTGAAGATTTACAACGTAGGTGAGAGTCTGATGTGTTGGGGCAAGGAGTTCCAAAGTATTGGGGATGCACAGGAGAATTCTTGTATGCGATTCTAGGAAAAAGAGATAAGAGGGGAGTAAAGAAGGAGATCTTGAGAGGATTGCAGGTTGTGTAAGGTTAAGTACCAGGAGACTAAAATCTATGGAGGAGACAGATTGTGTATGGCTTTGTATGTCATAGTTAGGGTTTTGAACTGGAGCCTCTGAGAAATGGGGAGCCAGTGAAGTGCTTGGCAGAGAGGAAAGGCTGGGGACTAATGAGAAAACGGGAGGATTAGGCAAGGGTCACACTCACCATTTTTAGCAGAACCGCTAAAATCTTAGAGATTTTCTGCTGAAGTGAACACCTATACCGGTATTCACTTCAGCAGAACGGTGACCCATAGGAACCCATTCTGTACCAGCACAGCAACTGCACACAGTCCGTTTCAACTGCCGGTTTTCAGGGGTGCACAGGAAACATTGCAGGCAGCAGAAAATCTCTAAGTTTTTAGCAGTTCTGCTAAAAACAGTGAGTGTGACCCTTGCCTTAGTCAGGCAGCAGAGTTTAGGATAGATTGAAGGGGTACAAGAGTGCTAGAGGGGAGGCCAGAAAGCAGGAAGTTACAGTAGTCAAGGCAGAAGATGATGAGGGCATGCACAAGTGTTTTGCAGTTTCTTGGTCAAGGAATGTACAGATCTGGGAAATATTTTTGAGTTGGAGTCAACAGGATGCGGCAATGGATTGGATATGTTGCTTGAAGCAGAGGACAGAGTCGAAGATGAGCCCGATGGTACTAAGTATGCCCATGTTCAGCTTTAGAAATCAAGCAGAAAAGAAAGATTAAATGTGGAAATTGTGCGATTTTGGTTATTAAGGAGGGATGTGAGATCCAGAGATGTAGAGCTGGGTGTCATCAGCGTAGAGATGATACCCAAAGCTGTGGGACTCTATGAGCTTTCCCAGGCCTGTAATATGGTAATAGGAACTAAGAAATGTAGAGGTATACAGTTAGGTCCAGAAATATTTGGAGAGTGACTGAATTTTCATGACTTGGCTTTACATACTATTATTTTGGTTTTAAATTGAAACAAATTGGTTGCAATCAAAGTGTAGACTTTCAGGTTACATTTAAAAAGTGAAACAAAATTATATTGTGAAATGTTTAGGAATAATTTTTCTACAAAACCTCCTAATTTCAGGAGCTCAAAAGTATTTTGAAAAATTACAGTAATTTTTCAAAAATAAAATGTTAATTTTTAATAATTTGTAGAAAATCATTTGCAGGCAATGACTGTTTGATGTATGGAAGCCCTGGACATCACCCAGCGCTGAATTTTCTCCTGTGTGATGCTTTGCCAGCCTTTACTGCAGCTGACTTCAGTTGTTTGTGGGTCTTTATAACTTAATGCTTGTTTTAAGCATATGACATGCAAGTTCGATGTGGTTGAATTCTGGTGAGTGAGATCATTCATTGGAAGATATTCCACTTCTTTGTCTTGAAAAACTTCTTGGTTCCTTTTGCAGTATGTTTTGGGTCATTGACAATATGTGCTGTGAAAAAGCCATACAATAAACCTTGCTGCATTTGGTTGAATCGGAGTAGAAAGTATGGCCCTGTACTCTTCGTGATTCATCCTGCTGCTTCTACCTTCAGTCATATCATCAATAAAGACTAGTTACCCAGAGCTTTGGAAGCTATGCATGCCCGGCCATCACACTGTCCCCATCATGTTTTAAAAAGCATGCGGTGTGGCTTGGATCATGAACCTTTCCATCTTCTTCATGTTTTCTCTTCTCATCATTGTTGTACAATTTGATTTTAATTCCATCTGTCCAAAAAATCATTTTCCAGAACTGGGCTGGCTTTTTTAGATGTTTTTTTTTTCTGGCACAGTCCCCGCGCACAGGAAACGCTCCCTGGAGCGTTTTTTTGTGCACTCCTGAAAAGCAGCCGTCCAGCAGCTCTTTGTGCGGCTGCTACTAAGGTAAACACAGGGTTTCTATAGACCCACATTTCCAGCCTGCGCTTGCCGTTAACGCTGTCTGGTTTCAGCGCTGGCTGGAAACGTGGGTCCATATCCAAGTCTTGCCCCAGCTTTATTGATTTAATCTTTTTCAGCCTAATGATGGTCTGTTTCTCTTCCATTGAGAGATCCTTTGACTGCATGTTGTGGGTTCAAAGCAACAGCTTCCAAATGCGAAT